>WOXC01010591.1:0-316985 GCA_011680675.1 Gymnobelideus leadbeateri | reverse complement strand
AGCCCCAGCACCCACAGAACGACACAGAGAAGCTAACCTCCCACTGAGGACAGCCCAGCACCCTGCAGGAAGGACCAGCGCAGTGGTCTGGGAGCTGGCAGCGCGCAGAGCACAGGAGCCGAGCCGAGCCCAGGTCCTCCTGAGCCGAGGTTTTAGCCCCAGGGCGGCAGGGCCAGCAGCCGGCTGGAGGAACCCCAGAACACCAGGAGCTGTGGCGATTCCAGAATTATCAAAATAGACATGCCTAGGACAAAGTAAGAGGTTAGTGTCCTATGGACTTTGGGGCCTGTATTTGGGGAATGCGTCAGCTCCCTCCCCTGGGGGCTAGAAGCCGCTGAGGAGACACGCCATTTTGTAGTTTTCATAGGCATTTCCGGCTCCCAGCCTACAAATCGTGGGGAGATCCAGCGATCAGTCTTGGGGGGTAATCGCTATTGCTTTAACCTCCCTGGATCTGGATTGTGATCTAGGGTGGAAGCTGTGGGTGGGTTTACAGCTTACCAGAAACGGAAGTTGCCCCCCACACGTTCGGGACGAAAATTCCTCTAGCTGGCCTTAAAGCCATAGTGTGGCAACAAGCCCAAAAGTCAAGTAATTAAGTGGTAACATGCCAAGGCAAAGGAAACAGAAAAATGCAACCCTAGACTCCTATTTTGGGGGCATAGAGCAGGAAAAGGACTGTGAGGTCAGAAGTCCTGCTCCAAAAGCCCCAGGGGAAAATATGAGCGGGTTGCAGGCCATAGAGGACCTTAAGAAGGACTTTAAAAATCAAATAAGAGAAGTGGAGGAAAAATTGGAAGAGAAATGAGAAGGATGCAGGAAAAGTATGAAATGAGGGTCAACAGCCTGACTGAGGAAAACAACACCTTAAAAAATAGACTAACTCAAATGGCAAAGGAGGCCCAAAAGGGCAATGAGGAGAAGAATGCCTTAAAAAGTCAAAATTGCCAGATGGAAAAAGAATCTCAAAAGTTCACTGAGGAGATTCATTCCTTCAGAGTTAGACTGGAGGAAATGGAAGCTAATGACTTTATGAGAAATCAAGATGCTGTTAAGCAGATCCAAACAAACGAAAGATTAGAAGGCAATGTGAAATATCTCATGGGAAAAACCACTGACCTGGAGAATAGATTCAGGAGAGACAATTTAAAAATTATTGGACTACCTGAAAGCCATGATCAAGGAAAGAACCTAGAAATCACCCTTCAAGAAATTCTCAAGGAAAACTGCCCTGATGTTTTAGATCCAGAGGGCAAAATAGAGGTTGAAAGAATCCACCAATCACCTCCTGAAAAAGATCCCCAAAAGAAAACTCCCAGGAATATTATAGCTAGGTTCCAGAATCCCCAGATCAAGGAGAAAATACTACAAGCAGCCAGGAAGAAACAATTTCAATATTGTGGAAACACAATCAGAATAGCACAGGACCTGGCAGCTTCTACATTGAGGGATAGAAGGGCATGGAATATGATATTCCAGAGGGCAAAAGAGTTGGGAATGAACCCAAGGGTCACCTACCCAGCAAAACTGAGTATCTTGTTTCAGGGGAAAATATGGTCATTCAGTGGAATAGAGGACTTTCAAGCATTCTTGAGGAAAAAACCAGAGTTGAATAGAAAATTTGACATCCAGACACAAGAAGCAAGAGATGCCTGAGAAGGTAATCAGGGAAAAGAAATCAAAAGGAACTTATCAAAGTTGAACTATTTACATTCCTATATGGAAAAACAATAACTGTGACTGATGAAATCTTTCTCACTATGAAAATAATGGAAGAAGGGTGTGTGGTCATATGAATACATATGTGAATGTGTGTGTATATGGTTACAGTTATATATGGATAGAGGGCATAGGTTGAATTTGTTGGGAAGGGAGAATACTCAAGGGATGAAATTATGAGGTGAGAGAGGAAAGTGGCAAGAGGAGATGGGGGGAGACAGGGTAGGGTAAACTATCTCATGTAGAAGAAGCAAAGGGAAGTGGTTGCAAGGGAGGGGGAGAATAGGAAGGCAAAAAAGGCAAAACCACATTCTCATTGAATTTGAGAGAGAGAATGACATACATACTAAATGGGATATCTCAACCTGCAGCAGAATAGGGGGAAGGGGGATGAGAGGAGGGATGATGGATGGGAGGGCATCCTTGGGGGGAGGGGAGGTTGGAAGTACCCACTATAGAAGAGGGACAGGATCATGTAGGGAATGGACCAGGTGGGGGGTGGGATGAGTGGGAGGGAATTATAAGCAGCCTTGTACAATATATCTACTATGATAATGTTTTGCATAGCTAGACATGTACAATATATACTGAATTACTTATCTCCCAAGAGGGAATGGGTGACAAGGGAGGAAGGAAATGGATCTGAAATTCGAGGTCTTAACATTAAATGTTTCAAATATATATAAATACTATTATTAATACTCTTTTGTTTGTAATTGGGAGATAAGATGTGCAGGCATTGGGACACAAAGATTCACCTTCCTCTAATGGAAAAGTCAAAGGGGGTATGGGAGAAGGTATGGGAGAGAGCAGATTGGAGGAAGCGATATCTTGCGGGACTGCTATTCTGGGAGGTTGGGTAGGGGAATAACGGGGGGGGGGGGGAAATGATTGTAACTCAAAATCTGGCAGAAATGAATGATGTAAAACAGAAGTTAATAAAGCATTTGTTTAAAAAAATTTAAGAAAAACAATTTGGCTAACAGTTTTATTATTCATTTTTCTCAGTAAACAGAGATCCACTGAGGCATGCATTCTAACTTTACTAACAGGATCATCTGGTACAGACCCACTAATTAAGAGGCTGTTGCATTGTCCATGCCCACATCACACTAAAATGTCAGGAAAAAATATGAAAGATATAAGCAGTAACAGGGATTCTTGATCTACTTATTCACTGCCAATTCAATCACTTGAGGATGGGCTGGGATGAGGTGGAGGTGGGAGTATGAGAGAGCAGTCAGCTTTCACAAGGCTAGTGCTTGGTATAAGGGAGAAAGCATTAGAATTGGCACTAGGGACACTTTGACTCAAATCCCACCCCTGACTCCATCTGTGTGGCCTTAGGTAGCCTAGGAGCTCAGGGCCAAAGCTGAAAGATCTCTCAAAAGCCATCCATTCTAACGTGTAGAGATGGAAAGGATGTCTCATTAATTGAGTTCATTTACACATGAGGGGCAGCTAGGTGGTGCAGTGGATAGAGTGCCAGCCCTGGAATCAGGAAGACCTGGCCTCAGACACTTACTAGCTGTGTGAGCCTGGGCAAGTCACTTCACCCTGTTTGCCTCAGTTTCCTTATCCGTAAAATGAACTGGAGAAGGAAATGGCAAAACATTCCAGTATCTCTGCCAAGAAAACCCTAAAACACAACTAAAAATGATTAGCAACAACATTGAGGAAACTGGGCCTGGGGTCCTATGCCTGGATTGTGCTTCTGCCTCATCTCTGCCTCTTAGAATCTAGGGTTTCCTTTAAAGCCTTTTTGTCTGAAGCCTTTTAAAATCTTCAGCTGCTGGTACCTTCCCCTACCCCATCCCTGTTACCTTGCATCTATCTGGTTAAATATATGCTACATACTAATGGTGTACACATACACCTTGTCTCAGTTTCCACTTCAGTGAGGAGGGGGCATTTGATGATACCTTGGGATGCCTTCCTCACAGAGATGCTGTGAGGCTCAAAGCACATTATGTGTATTAAGTGCTTCACAGACTTTAAAGCACTATTTAGATGTGAATTATTACTGCGGAGCTGTTGAATCTCTCCCCCCTCTCTGGGCCTCAGTCTTAAGGCTTCTCAGTTTTTCCCATCATCCCCCTCCTCTCTTAGGCAAGCCCTACAAATGAACTAACTCCCCACTGACTTGGCCCTCCCCATGCTATGAATGTTTAATAATGCTAACATTGACTGCATGGCAAATAAATAATTCATTCTGGGATGGATTCCATGCAAACTGAGAGAGGCATTGGGGACTTATTTTGCATATAGTTACAAAGATTGGTTAGTCCCCTGGATGGGTTCTCTCTATTTATCCTTCCATGAAAGCCTCCAAAATAAAGCAGCTGGTTAGGGTCTTCCTGGCCCAATGGCAGCTTATAAAGTACTTTCCTTATATCAACCCTTTGAGGGAGGTACAACTCATTTGACTGAGGAGGAGTCTGAATTTTAGCTACATCAAGTGATTTTCCCAATGTTATACACCTACTAAGTAGCAGAATCGGCACTCAGATCTTGGGCTTCTGACTCCAATTATATCCCTAACTGCGCCACAGAACAAAGGATGTTAGAACTAGAGGATTACCTAGGGACTACCAGTCTAACTTACTTACAGGTGTGGAAACTGAGGGCTCAAAAGAAAAGACTTTTCATGAATTTCTCAGCTAGTAACTGGCAGAGTTGAGATTTAACTGTCTCCTCTCCACCCCATTGTTGTTTTTGTTTAGTTGATTACTTGTATCCAACTCTTTCTGACCCCATTTGCAGTTTTCTTGGCAAAGATACTGAATTGGTTTTCCATTTCCTTCTCCAGTTCATTTTTTTACAGATGAGGAAACCGAGGCAAGCAGGATTAAGTGATTTGTCCAGGGTCACACAGTTAGTAAGCGTCTGTGACTGGATTTGAACTCAGGTCTTCTTGACTCCAGGCCCGGTACTCTTATCTACTGTACCACCTAGCTGCCTTTTATATATAGGTTATCTGAATTCCTCCCCCATAGAATTTAAACTCCTTGAGGAGATCCTTGAGTATACTACATTCTCTCTGGCAGTTAGATGGCACATTAGGTAGAATTCTGGACCTGGAGTCAGGATGATCTGAGTTCAAACCCAACCTCAGGTACATAGCTTTAGGACCCTGGGAACTCACTTAATTCCTGTCCGCCTCAGTTGTTTCAACTATAGAATGGGGATCATAATAGCACCTACCTCCCAGGGGTATTGTGAGGACCAAATGGAATAATATTTGTAAAGTACTTACCACAGTGTCTTGTACATAAGAGGTAATCTATAAATGCTTATTCCTTCCTTGTCTCCCAGGAAGACAGAGCCTAGCTCATTTTTGCCTCCATGGAAAAAAGCAATGATCCACATCAGACTTAAATACAATTCTGTTGGTGTTTAAATCTGTGTTCTAAAGACAGGTCAAAAACTCACAGTGAATTGTTATAAATCACCAAAGAAAACTAATTTTCTTAATTGCAAAGTCATTCCATTGACCTGATTAGAGAAACTCTAACAGTAGGCCATCATTCCCAGTTCCCAGTGGGTCCAAATGGGGCCCAAGCCATAGCACCTAGAACATGACAGGAGTTTAATAATGATTGTTGATTGATTTTATTTGAGCTTAGGAACAAAAGAAAAAAGACACAAAAATCAACAAACTATCTTCCCAACAAATTCTCTCTCTCTAGAAATCCCCAAATGTGAAAAAGATTGCAATTTTATCTAGCAAAATGCAAACTTAAGAGAAGGTCTTGGAGAACGACCTGTGGGCCCTTGGAAAATGAATGAACCAATGTTTGAAAAGGCAGAGAAGAGCTTAATTCTTAAAATGACTCATGACCCATATTTCTAAACTCCTTGTCATCTCTGTAGCTCCTTTACTACCCATAATGATGATTTTTTTCAAAGAGTAGTGTTTTTATCTGAATTCCAGAGTGTTTCTGCCTAGCAAATGATGCCAGGTATAATAGAGGGGTGTTCCAGATGTAGTATTTACCTGTCTCACATTGATGTTTACAGTGAAACTGAAGCTTTCCCTAAGGTTCTGTCCCCAGACAAGGCCTCTAAGTTTTGTTCAGTTATTTTCAGTTGTGTCAGACTCTTAGTTACCCCATCTGGGGTTTTCTTGGCAAAGATGTTGGAGTGATTTGCCATTTCCTTCTCCAGCTCATTTGACAGATAAGGAAACTGAGGCAAACAGGGTTAAGTGACTTTCCCAGGATCACATAGCTAGTAAGTGTCTGAGGGCAGATTTGAACTCAGGAAAATGAGTCTTCCTAACTCCAGGTCCAGCACTCTGTCTACTGTGCCTCCTAGCTGCCCAGGCCTCTAAGTACTTTGAAGCTAAACCCCTGGACCATTCTCAAGATGAACTAATTGAAAGGACCTATCTATGCAAACTGTTGGAATTGTAAAGAGAAATCAGACAAAGGTTCACTTCCTACTTAAGCTCTATTCTGATCCTTTCCCACCCTCACCAACATTCCTAATGCCCTCTCTGCCTCTCATTACCTTGTTCACCTTTTGCATTTATTTGTCTCTATGAATGTTGTCTCCCAACCAATAGAATGCAAATTCCATGAGAGTAGTGACTGTCGTTATCTTTATATCCATAGTACTTGGTCTCCTGTTGCATCCTGAGCCATCTCTAGTCATCCTGATGAATATTTGGTCACTGGACCTAGATGGCTCTGGAGGAGAAAGTGAGGCTGGTGACCTTGCACAGCACTCACTCAAATCCAAGTCAACTACAAGTCATGTTATCATTTCCCTGATGCCATGATCCTCTTGGAAAACAAATGACAAACACATTCATGGCACTTAACCAAAATGCTGAGTACACAGTGGGTGCTTACCAAATCCTTATTAATTGATTGGCTAAGTGAGAAGTGATGAGTATACTACCCAAAGAAAATTTATAATAAATACATTATCCAAGTCTTTCTCAAAACCAAGCAGAGATACTTGAGGCATTCCAGTATAAACTACCTTCCAAGTTAATAGGATTAGAGATTTTTAGCTGAAAAGAACCTTAAAGGCTATCCTAACCAACTCCTTAGTTTTATCCATGGGAAATATAAGATTTACAGAGGTTGAATGACTTGCCCTTGGTCACACAATAATGACATAAACCACTATTAAATAAAATATAATTGCATTTAAAAATGAAAAGAGACATTCTTAGCTGTGGGCTGCACAAAAATGAAAATAACAAGATTCCACCTTCAGACTACAGTTTGCCACCCCCTACTGGAGATTAAAGAGAACCTATAGAAAATGTTCCCAGGCTGTGGGAATGTTAGAACTGGAAGGAACAGTGGAGACTATTTCATCCAATCTTGTTGATTTACAAATGAGGGAACTGAGGCCCCCAAAGACCCTGACTTGCCCATCTAGTTATCCTTCCATCCAAAAATCAAAGAAAAGGCATTTTATTTCAAAACTATCAAGCAGAAGTTTGGAACCATCCTTAGGGATTAATCTTGGAGTCCAGGTACAACACACGGTCAACAATGAATCAAGAATCTACGTCATGTAATCATGATCAGGTTCACCAGTTGGAAAGGTTATCAAAGGCCAGCCAGTCCAAGTCACTCATTTTATAGATGAGAGGCCCTGAGAGGTTAAGTGGCTGACCCAAAGTCACACAGATAGTTTGCAACAGAGGTGGTATTTGAACTTTGGTCCTCTGACTCTAAATCTATTATACTTTACTGCACTTAATCTGAGGTGAAGCAGAGAAGATAGAAAGGAAGGTCAGGAAAATGGAAGAGTGAGTTTGCCAAGCCAAAGACAGAAATGTTGGGAATCTGTGTCTAAACGGCCCATTAGTTTCAAGCCTATTTGCTAATTTCTCATCTAAGAAATCAGTTCCACTAAGCTACATGTGTTTAGGGGCAGGGGAGCTGGCTAGTTGGGATATTAAAATTCTCCCTCCTTTTAATATAACATTGTTACATATAATAAGCCAATTGGTTTAGCATTATATGATTTTATAGTAGAAAGAGCATCAGATTGGAAGTGAGAAAATCTGAGTTGTTGTTCTGGCTCTGTTGGAAACTCAGCTGTGTGACCATGTAATGTCTCTGGACCTCAGATTCCCCATCTGTAAAATGAGGCCATTAGACTAGATGCCCTGTGAGATTCATTTTAGCTATAAACCCTTGATGCTATGAAGCAATGACCTCTGATTCCTTTCAGCCTTAAAAAAATCTATCATTCTGTGATTCTAAAAAGGATAGAAGAAATCAAAGGGTTCAGGCTTATAGGTTAGAAAAGATCAAGGTTCATACAGATCAGCAAAGGGGAAGAGAGTACATAGGAGTCCTTAGGTATCTGGCTGGTGCTATCACACAGTAACTAGCATTTATATAGCATTTTAAAGGTTGCAAGTTATTTACAAACATCATCTTATTTGATCCTCAGAATGATCCCGTGGGGTAGAAACTCCAAGTTGTTGTGATCCACATTTTACATGTAGGGAAATTGAGGCTCAGAGAGGATAATTGTCTTGCCCATAATCACTCAGCTAGTATGTGTCAGAGATGAGATCTGAACCCATAACTTGGCTGACTCTAAGTCTAGCACTTTGTTTACCAAGCAAGGCTTTCTTCCTTTCTTCTGTCATCTTCAGTTCCACAGATTGATCTTCGAAAATCTATCATATTTACTCAGCATCATAGAATTTAGAACTGGAAGGAAACATAGAGCTCACCTCACCCAACCACTTTATTTTAGAGATGAGCTAACTGAAGCCCAGAGGGATAAAGGGATCTGCTGGAGGTTTCACTCATAGTAGGTACAAGGGCCAGGATTTAGACACAGATTCTCTAACTACAAAGTCAGGGGTCTTTAAATTTCAGCACACTGCTTCTTCTATGCCCTAGGGATTTGAAAAAAAAATTGACAACAAGCTCTCCATTCTTGTTTTTTTCTATACACCAAAAGAAGATGATTTATATGACAAATGAGAACAGATTAAGTATGAAATACCTGTTGGGACTTTGATTCTCACAAGCAAGAAAAGAAAAAAAGATAAAAGTGAAAGGATGTAAAAACATGTGTTGTTCACATTCCTCATTCAGAGTTGGCATATGGAACATGTCCTCCTAAATTAAGGCAGAAACTCGATCAGCGGTTATTTGTCTGACACCAACTCTTCCTAGGAACAGAATTCATTGGGGCGAAAAAAGGCAAATCACCATCTTGTCTGTCACTGAATAATTCAACAGATTCATAACTTCCATGTAGAAGTGACTAACTAAATAGAATTGGGAGTTTTGAAGACAATTACTGAGTGAGAGGGCAAAGAGGGGTACTCATTCCGGAATGTCGAAAATCTATTCCTTCATCAAATATCTATTAGGCATCCTCTATGTGCTGGTGACAGTCAACACATATCAACTCTCATTCCTGTTATTCACCCAAAGCAATTTGAATTAAAAGATGAGATTTAGAGGACACTTATTGGAGGTGTCATTTATCCTGACAATATCTCTTTCCCTTCGGATGCAATTTCCAGTATTACAGATTTAAAGAAAGAAATAGAAATCAAAAATGCATTAAATTCAGATCTTGATGAAAGCCAATGCCAAAGAGCCAGCATTTAAATTGTTTCTCCACAGCTCTATCCACTGGTTGCATTTTAAATGCTGGCAAATATGAGCTCTGACCCCTTGGCATTAGGATAGTGGCTATTGTATTTCTTCATGGTCTTGTCACTCTCCACAGTGACTTCTGCCCAGTGAAATGACATCTAGAAGTAGCTTCCACTTCTCATAAGCCCTTTTCTTGAAAGTATTAAGTATTTGAGGTTGTTTACTGGCATTTCCAATAGACTCATCTGAAGAATCCTTCCAATTTCTGATCCCAACTGCAAACTTAGGATTCTTTTCCAAATCTGCTGTCCTTTCAAAATTGGCTCTTTCAAAGATCATAACCATATATTTTAGGAAAAGCTGTGTTATCTTCCAAACATGTTCTTCCAACAGTCAACAAAGGATGGTCAATAATTGCAGAGAAAAACAAGTAGGACCAGGAGAACAATTTCCTCAATGAACACAATCATATATAATAAAAATATTGAAAGACTTCAGAGATGTGATCCATGAAATCATCAAAAGTGATTTCAGAAGATTCTGTGCCTCAGTGTCCTTATCACAAACAAAGCAAAAAAAGGCAGCCAGGGATTTAAGGTACTTCTGGCCCATGTAGGTAAGCTGATGTTCTTGCTGCCATGTGCACATAGCCACCCTTGCTGCTGGGGTTGGAGGTGAGGTGGAGACAAACCTCTTTCCTCCTCACTGGAAGTCCCAGGAAGATTTGTAAGCAACACACTCAAAAAAAGAGATGTGGGGGGTGGAGGCAGCTAGGTGGCGCAGTGAGTAGAGCACCGGCCTTGGAGTCAGAAGGACCTGAGTTCGGATCCAGCCTCAGACACTTAACACACACAAACAAAAACCTAGCCATGTGACCTTGGGCAAGCTACTTAACCCCAATTGCCCTCCAAAAAGCAAACAAACAAACAAACAAAAAAGAGATGTGGGGACTCTTTCTAATTCTCCTCCTAACATATTGAGGGGGTAGATTTTGTTGACTGAGTTGCCTGTCATCTTCAACACAATTCCCAAGTAACAGGGACCAAGGGACCAATCAGCAGTCACCAGCAAAAGGTCACAGTACATGTCCAATGAGTATATACAGAATGAAGATAAAGAGAATAAGTACAAAACAGTTAAGTAAAACTGACATGGAGGGCTCTAGCAAGGGCAGGGGTGGGGGGGGGGGCGGGAAGTGTAGAATAGGAAAAGGCTTCATGCATCTTGAAGGAAGAGTGAGGGAACCCAGCCATCTAAAACAAGAGAAAAGTTCAGTAAAATTGCATGGTCTCTTTTGGTCTCATAGATTCAGGTCATGGCTCTAGGCCAGGGCATCATTAAAGATGCCAAAACCACATTAGCGAAACCGATTACCACTCCGGGAATAATATTGTTCTCAACACTTCACATCTACATGCTTAATAGAATTGTTGCACGTGATATTCGATGACAGCTAAATTTTGCCAACAATTTACTGCCCTTCCTCTTGTTTCTGAAGTTTTGAAGCCACTTTTAAAAGTTCTCATTGCTTCTGTGTTCTTTAATCTGCCATTGTCTAGGCAAGGGTACTTTTTTTTGTTTAAGTTCTAAAAACTTGCTTCTATCTCCTAGAGAACTTTTGATCAGGTTCTATTTTTTTTAATTCTGTGTCTGAACTTTTGAGTCTTTTTCCAAGGTTGGATCAGTATTCCTTCTGTTTCTGCTAATATTTTATCTTTATCAGATACCTTTCATAATGAAAGTTCATGGTGAAGCCTACATGAATGTCTACCTCTTTCTCTTCTAAGACCAAGAGCAGACTCCCTTCCAGCAGTAGAATGTAAGCTTCTTAATGGAAAGGACTATTTCAAGGTTTGGTTGTTTTTATATCTCCAGTGCTAATGCAGTGCCTTGCATAAATAGGTGCTTGGCAAATAATTATCTGCTGAACTGAATGGAAAATCTTCCAAGATTTCTAGATATTATTCCATTTTCTCTTCTCTCCTATTAATGGGTTCCCTCCTCTTCCCCATCCGCAAGCTTGACAACCTGCCTGAATTCTGCTGTGTAATATAACTACATGCTAAGTTCATGAGATGTATAGACAAAGGGTTATTTGAGGTCCAAGTAAGGAAAGATTATTCTGATTGGATATGATTGGGAGGAAAATTGGGGGGAAATTATGGGTTCCCTCTCTCCCTTTGGACATTTTCAAATATAGGTAGAAAATATTTGATAAAATACGCATCTATATACAGAAAACAAAGAATCCCAGGCACCTGGGTCAAATTCAGTTGGATGGAATATGGACATATATACAAGGAGTCCAACTTGTTTCCCAGAGAAAGGTGGTGGGAGTTGGGCATGGGTATGCTGGTAAATGTTTAGCCACCAGCTTTCCAGAAAAAAATTATACATGATTCACTTTGAAATTTAATCTGCATTATTAACATTTCCCTATCATTTTCTTAAGTCTATACAATCAACAGAATAACAAATCAAGCCCTGATTTGTAATGCTTGTGAATTTTCCAGGTAAATTCACAGGGGCAGCTAGGTGATGTAGTGGATAGAATACTGGGCCTGGAGTTAGGAAGATAAGTCTTCCAGAGTTCAAATCTGGCCTCAGACACTTACTAGCTGTGTGACCCTGTGCAAGTCACTTAACCCTGTTTGCTTCAATTTCCTCATCTATAAAATGAGCTGGAGAACAAAATGACAAACCACACTAGTATCTTTGCCAAGAAAACCCCAAATGGGGTCATGAAGTGTTGGACATAACTGAAACAACTGGATCACAAAAATATCCATACTGAAAATTTTGCAATATAGCCAAGGGAACTACCTTCAGCATATCCAAGGAGCTGGGGGAGCTGAAGGAAAGAGATGCATGTCCCTGGAAGAGATCATCTGCTACTATACTCAGAAGTGGAAGGAGGACCACTTGTCAACCCTTTCCCAGATACAACTTTCCTCCCTAAACCCATCTCGCCCCTCCCCCAATTTTTACCACCACCACCCCAAAAAATTCAGCTTGGTAGAACCTTCCATAACTTAGACTCATTGGATTATAAATTTATTATTGGAATGGATCTTTGAGCTCATCTAATCCATAGAAGTGAGGTCCAGAGAAATTGTGACTCCCAAAAGTCATACAGAGAGCAAATGGCAAAAACAGAATTCAAACCCTAGGTCTCTGACTCCAAATCCACACTTGATAAAGATAATAGAAAAAGCAAGGAATGACAGCCCTAACAATCACAAAACTACTCTTGAGATGTAGATATTACCTGAGAACATTATTGGAGGTAAGTCACATCCTTGTAAACCAAATGGACAAATGATGGACAGAAAAGCTTAACAAGGATCAATTACTATGAATTCTGGCCCTGGGTGAATTCAGCTTGGGAAGGAATAATCATTTTCATTTGCTTCTCAAGCTTTCAAACTAAAAAAGCACCTTAGAGGTCATCTCATCCAGCACCCTCACTGATTTCCTTATTTCATTAGATATATACCAGAGAGCTACAATGTCAGTAGTCATTCCCATATAATTTTGTCCTGGAGGTTTTCAGAGGCCTGGAAGTAATTTCTTCATATCTAATCACAGCTGGAATCTCTACAAAATGAATTACCCCAGGCAGTATATTTCTTAGCACATGTAATCAGTGGTCAGGGCTACTGATTCTACCTTGACAACTCTTGCATCCACCCCCTGCTCTCTGTTCCCATTATTACCTCTCTGACTTCAGTTTCCTCATCTCTACAGAAGGCTAAATTTCAGAATAATAGCATTTCAGGGTTGCAAAGGACCTCAGTGGCCATGTAGTCAAATTTTTACCCAAAGTAATCCACATTATAACATGCCTGGAAGCTCTGACTCTCTTAATACAGTCAAAAGTGGTATAGCTTTATTGGCTATTACATCACACTCCTGACTCATATGGAACTTGTAGGCCATTCAGAGGCCAGATTTGTTTCAGACAAAGTGCTATCTAACCCTGCTTCCTCCATTCATTATTAATAAAGTTGATTTTTTAAACTTAAGCATAAGACTTTAATGATTCACTCTGAACACAATCCATCATGAATTTACTTGAAATGATATGAGAAGTCTTATATATGATGCTTTAATAACCACTTTGGGAGATGGGTACTAATGGTATTGTCACTACTATTTTTTTAAAGCAATTGGGGTTAAGTAACTTGCTCAAGGTTACACGGCCAGTCATTATTTATGTGTGGGTGCTCATTTTCTGAGGCCAGATCTGATCTCGGGTCATCCCAACTCCGAGGCTGGTGCTCTTACTCACTGCACCACCTAGCCGCCCCTTTGTCACTACTATTTAACAGATGGGGAAACTGAGACTCAGAGAAACTGGGAACATGGAGTTAAGTAGGATCCAAACCCTAGTCTTCCTGACTCCATTCATTGAACCACATTAGAATCATAAGTGCTCAAATTGGGCAATTGTTTTTCAATATGGAACTCATGGCTATCTGCAATCACTGTAAGGCAGGTGGAGACTTGTTCCCAGTCAGTCAACCACTAGTCCATTAATTCAAGTTTCCTTGCTGAAGGTGGAGCTAAAGTATTTTACTTGGGACTAGGAAGGGCAGGACTACAATATGTCCTTTGATTTCAAAAGGAGTAAGCGATAAAGGTCTCACAGAAGCACATCCAGGTACCACAGAGGCCTCTAGGTTATTGATAGTGAGAGGAGCTAGAGAAGAAGTCTTGAAATTTCTGAATAGAATCATCAATTTTTATAACTGGAAAAGACCTTAGCATTATCTAACCCAACCCTCTCACTTTGCAGATATAGAAACTGGGGTCCAGAGAGGATTATCTATTTAAAAATTGATTTATTTGCTTTTGTTATCTCTTCCTCCCACCACTCCACCCCAATTGAACAATTTTTTAAAAAATAATTTCAGAACAAATCCATAGGCTGTGTAATTATAATTAATAATCTTGTCCCTCAGGGAAGTGATGAGGAAATAAGTGGACTTTCACTTTTCCTTGAAGGAGTATGGAATCATGGGTGTAGAATGTGGCATACGCTGACAACATGGGAAATAGTGGGTTGGTATACTTTTTATTCTTTGTATATCTCTAGTGTCTTTCTTGTTGCTTTTGAATCATTTTCAGTCACATCTGATTCTTCATGATCTCATTTGGGGTTTTCTTGGCAAAGATGCTGGAGTAGTTTGCCATTTCCTTCTTCATTTTACAGATGAGGAAACTGAGGCAAACAGGGTGAGATGACTTGACCAGGGTCACACAGCTAGTAAGTGTCTGAGACCACATTTAAACTCAGGTCTTCCTGACTCCAGGTCCCATGCCATATTTACTTTATCACCTAGCAAGCTCTTAATAATAATCAGCCTGAAAAGTAGTCATCCTGACTTATGTCCTGACACTAGACTTCAACGACTCTGGAAGAAAGTGTGAGGCTGATAACTTTGTACATCTCTGCCTCACTTAAATCCAATTCAAGCTTGAGTCAAACCATTGTCCCATGATGTCATCTGTTGTCTCCAAAACAAAGGACAAACAACAAAGAGATAGCCTTAGAATGGAAGAGAGGAAAATGAAATTCTCATGACCATTAGCATCAACTACTGCCTTCCTGTCACATAGATCCACTATTCCGATTGAGGTAATAATAGCAAAGGTTGAATGCCCATGTCTGGGTTGCCTTATTATTCATAGGATCATAGGTAAAGAACCTGAAGGGACCACAGAACTCAGCTAGTCCAGGACTTTCATTTTATAATGAATTAGGCTCAGGGAAGATAAAGCATTGCCCAAGGTCATGCTGGTAGAAAGAATCAGGGGCAATAGTTGAATCCAAGTCCCCTGACTCCAAAGTCAATGATTTTGCCCGTTTTATTATATGACACTGCCTCCCACTTAAATTCCATCCATTCAAACTGTAAGACCAAAGATTTCTATTCCCCAGAGTATCCAATATATTGCATTACACATAGTAGATATATTTTCATCAACCTTTGCCTCCTGGTTTCTTTCAAGTCTTGGCTAAAACCCCAACTTCTAGAGAAAGCCTTTCCCAATCTTCCTAAATTCTATTGCCTTCTCTGTAAGATTATTCCAATTTATGAGAGAGAGAGAGAGAGAGAGAGAGAGAGAGAGAGAGAGAGAGAGAGAGAGAGAGAGAGAAATGTATGTATGAATGAATGGATGGATGGATAGATAGATAGATGATGAATGGATAGAACTGTGTTTGCATGTTGTCTCCTCCATTCAATTGTGAGCTCCTTGAGAGTCAAGATGGCATATACTAAATGCTTTTGAAAATGTTTATTATTGGCTGTGGAATAAATGAGTAAATAGGTGAATGTACCAATAATTGATTGAATAAATTATTTGTTTAAATGAATCTGATCAGTATGGGATGGAGTATTCTTTTTTTTTTTTAAAGAAAAATGTTCATTCCATGTATAGCAAATCCAAAGATTAGCATCTGATAAAGAAAAGATAATATTTATGTTTGACCTGAAAATGAAAATTTCCAAGAACAGTCTTAAACCAGATCAATTTCCTAGTCATTTGGAAGACTGTCATAGATAAGGATTTGAGGGAGAGAAAGAGAATACTTATCATTTTATTGAACATGCAGAATTTCTCAACATGTTCAGTTTCTAAATGGTGTTTTAAACTACAAGAAATAATAAATAGTTCTTGATGGCAGTACATATCAGTTTCGACAAACTAGGACTGAAAGGGAAGAAAACAGCTAATAGATATTTGCAGCCTGAAATCAGAACAGGCAGCTTGTATGAAGCAGGAGGCAAGGTAATAAGGAAAAAAGCCAGTAACTTCTCATCAAGACCTCTGCTTTAGAGTTTCATAGGCTCATGGCATTAGATTTAGACTTAAAAATAGAGGTGGGCTAGAGCTCGTTACCACTGGCTCACCAAAGTCAACTCTTAAATTTTCAATGTGAATATTTATACCTTGGAAATTGACAAATGCTACAAATCAGAGCTTTATTGATTGTCTAGACTTAAGAAAGTGATGGAGGAAGGAAGAGTTAACGATGGAGATAAAACTTAAAAGTATGTAATACATCCTTTTTTTTTCAGAGACCCGAATGTTAAAACTAGCATGTTCTTGGGTAGAAGAAGCCTTGAAAGTAGTTTCTAGCAATTTTCAATATGGGGTCTGTGAATTTGTTGTTGTTTTTTAAATTATTTTGGTAACTATATTTTGATACAATTGGTTTCCTTTACAACGCTATATATTCATTTTAAGAATTTATATACATTACTCTGAGAAAAGAGTCTATAGATTTCACCAGACTGCCAAAAGAGTCTATAACATAAGTTTAAGGACTCCTGATTTAGACAAATTCCTTCATTTTACAAATGAGGAAACTGAGTCTCAAATAACTGAAGGGACTTGATCACATAGTAAGTGCCAGAATCATCTGAGAACTGATCTGTTACTTACCAATTAAAGCTTTAAGTCATTCCAGGCCCTCTCCAATCTTATAATAGCCCATGTTCTCAGTCCTCTATCATTCTATGCCCTCTTAAGTCTAAGAGGTATTGAATAAAGTAGGTGTGTCTCAGGATACATTTTATTGGGCTTTACTACATTAAGCTGTATGCCATTATGTGGATCAAAATACACCTACCAACCTCTATTCATTTTGTGCATCCATCATTAACATATACTTGGCAATCACACAGTCTATTTCAATCAACAAAATGGAAATCAAAGCAAAAATAAATATAGGCCACAGTTTTCTCATTTGTAAAATGAAGGCAGATGGTTGGGACTTGATAGACTTCAGGTTATCTTCCAGAAAAAAAAAATCCCATGGGAAAAAATCTCCATGGGAGAAAAAGAGTATTAATTACGGGCTTGCTCTTTTTGGTACTATCACTATCTGAGTTCACGTTCCAGGCACACTGAAAACAAGGCATTCAGGGCTGGGGGTGGCAGGGTGAGGAAACTAACCTCATTAGAGACAGTTGGGTGGTCCAGAGGAAAAGTGATATAACTGGGCTCAGGAAGACCTGAGTTCAAATCCCAGCTCAGATACTTAACTAATTGTGTGGATAATATGGTCAATTCACTTTGCCACTAAATACCTCAGTTTCCTCATTTGTAAATTGGGAATAATAATTGCATCTTTGTTCTAGGGCTATTGTAAGGATAAAAAGAAATAATGCTTGTAAAGCGCTTTATAAACCTTAATGTGTTATAAAGATGCTAGCTATTATTGTCATTATTCCCTTTGAAAAAACCCAATACCCTAACCCCCCTAAAGGTCTACCTCACTAGACCTTTGGCTCTGAGTTCCTTTTCTTTTTTTTTTTAATAATAGTATATATATATATATATATATATATATATATATATATATATATATATATATATATATATATATATTTGAAACTATTTAATGTTAAGACCTCGACTTTCAGTTTCCTTCCTCCTTGTGCCCATTCCCTCTGGGAGATAAGTAATTCAGTATGTGTTGTACATGTCTAGCTATGCAAAACATTATCATAGTAGATGTATTGTACAGGGCTGCTTATAATTCCCTCCCACTCATCCCACCCCCGCCCCGGTCCATTCCCTACATGATCCTGTCCCTCTTCTATAGTGGGTACTTCCAACCTCCCCTACCCCCAGGGATGCCCTCCCATCCATCATCCCTCCTCTCACCCCCCTTCCCCCTATTCTGCTGCAGGTTGAGATATCCCATTTAGTATGTATGTCATTCTCTCCCTGAACCAAATTCAATGAGAATGTGGTTTTGCCTTTTTGCCTTCCTATTCTCCCCCTCCCTTGCAACCACTTCCCCTTGCTTCTTCTACATGAGATAGTTTACCCTACCCTGTCTCCCCCCATCTCCTCTTGCCACTTTCCTCTCTCACCTCATAATTTCATCCCTTGAGTATTCTCCCTTCCCAACAAATTCAACCTATGCCCTCTATCCATATATAACTGTAACCATATACACACACATTCACATATGTATTCATATGACCACACCCCCTTCTTCCATTATTTTCATAGTGAGAAAGATATCATCAGTCACAGTTATTGCTTTTCCATATAGGAATGTAAATAGTTCAACTTTGATAAGTTCCTTTTGATTTCTTTTCCCTGATTACCTTCTCAGGCATCTCTTGCTTCTTGTGTCTGGATGTCAAATTTTCTATTCAATTCTGGTTTCTTCCTCAAGAATGCTTGAAAGTCCTCTATTCCACTGAATGACCATATTTTCCCCTGAAACAAAATACTCAGTTTTGCTGGGTAGGTGACCCTTGGGTTCATTCCCAGTTCTTTTGCCCTCTGGAATATCATATTCCATGCCCTTCGATCCCTCAGTGTAGAAGCTGCCAGGTCCTGGGCTATTCTGATTGTGTTTCCACAATATTGAAATTATTTCTTCCTGGCTGCTTGGAGTATTTTCTCCTTGATCTGGGGATTCTGGAACCTGGCTATAGTATTCCTGGGAGTTTTCTTTTTGGGATCTTTTTCAGGAGGTGATCGGTGGATTCTTTCAACCTCTATTTTGCCCTCTGGATCTAAAACATCAGGGCAGTTTTCCTTGAGAATTTCTTGAAGGGTGATTTCTAGGTTCTTTCTTTGATCATGGCTTTCAGGTAGTCCAATAATTTTTAAATTGTCTCTCCTGGATCTATTTTCCAGGTCAGTGGTTTTTCCCATGAGATATTTCACATTGCCTTCTAATCTTTCATTTGTTTGGATCTGCTTAACAGCATCTTGATTTCTCATAAAGTCATTAGCTTCCATTTGCTCCAGTCTAACTCTGAAGGAATGAATCTCCTCAGTGAACTTTTGAGATTCTTTTTCCATCTGGCAAATTTGACTTTTAAGGCATTCTTCTCCTCATTGCCCTTTTGGGCCTCCTTTGCCATTTGAGTTAGTCTATTTTTTAAGGTGTTGTTTTCTCAGTCAGGCTGTTGACCCTCATTTCATACTTTTCCTGCATCCTTCTCATTTCTCTTTCCAATTTTTCCTCCACTTCTCTTATTTGATTTTTAAAGTCCTTCTTTAGGTCCTCTATGGCCTGCAACCTGCTCATATTTTCCCCTGGGGCTTTTGGAGCAGGACTTCTGATCTCACAGTCCTTTTCCCGCTCTATGCCCCCAAAATAGGAGTCTGGGGTTGCATTTTTCTGTTTCCTTTGCCTTGGCATGTTGCCACTTGATTACTTGACTTTTGGGCTTGTTGCCACACTATGGCTTTAAGGCCAGATAGAGGAATTTTCGTCCTGAACGTGTGGGGGCCAACTTCCGTTTCTGGCAAGCTGTAAACCCACCCACGACTTCCACCCTAGATCACAATCCAGATCCAGGGAGGTTAAAGCAAGAGCGATTACCCCCCACAAGACTGATCGCTGGATCTCCCTGCAGTTCGTAGGCCAGGAGCTGGAGCTGCCTCTGAAAACTACAAAATGGAGTGTCTCCTCAGTGGCTTCTAGCCCCCAGGGGAGGGAGCCGACGCATTCCCCAAATACTGGTCCCAAAGTCCATAGGACACTAACCTCTTACTTTGTCCTAGGCATGTCTATGTTGATAATTCTGGAGTTGCCACAGCTGCTGGTTTTCTGGGGTCTCTCCAGCCAGCTGCTGGCCCTGCTGCCCTGGGTCTAAAACTTCAGCTCACAGGGACCTGGGCTCGGCTCGGGTCCCTGTGCTCTGCATGCTTCCGGCTCCCAGAGCACTGCACTGGTCCTTCCTGCAGGGCTGCTGGGCTGTCCTCAGCAGGAGGTTAGCTTCTCTGTGTCGTTCTGTGGGTGCTGGGGCTCCAGAAGTTGTTCAGAGTCCCCTTTTACATAGTTTGGGGGGAATCTGGGGGCAGAGTGGCTTGGATGAGCTGTTTCTACTCAGCCATCTTGGCTCTGCCCCCTGAGTTCCTTTTCTAAGCCCTCCATGTTCTATTGAGGCCCATGTCATATTCACAGCTGAATATGGAAGCTGTAAGTGAGAGGAACTGTGGCATAAAAGCTAGAACCCTAAATTTGGAGTCAGAAAGATCTAGATAAGTGTACTCCTGACACTTATTAGTTGGCTGACTATAGAGGTTTTTACCTCTCAGACCCTCAGTCTCCTCATCAATAAAACATAAATGATAATACCTATAACGCAGGGTTGTTGTAAGGATCAAATAAGAGAATGTGTAAGGTGGACCTTACAACCCTTAAAGAACTATACAAACGACTAATGACAGGGAAGTCATGCAGGGATAAAGCACCAGGCCTGGAGTCAGGAAGACTCATCTCCCTGAGTTCAAATCTTGCCTCAGACACTTACTAGCTGTGTGACCCTGGGCAAGACACTTAACCTTGTTTACCTTAGTTCCTCATCTATAAAAATGAGTTGAGAGGGAAATGGCAAACCACTCCAGTATCTTTGCCAAGAAAATCCCAAATGGGGTCACAAAGAATGGGACATGACTGAGTTCTGTTTACCTAGTACAATGCTAAGTTGGAGCTGGGTCAATAATTTCTAGATGGCAGAAAGCATTGCTGACATACTGGTTAGGATACTGAGATAGTGCTGGCTTCTCCCTTCATGAGGAGCTCTTCTGAGATACAGTGCTGTGAGATAGAGACCTTCAGGAAGACAGATCACGGTCATCATGGCAGCTTATTGAACCTTCCAAACTGATTCAGTCCAATTTTGTCTATTTCGGATAAAGGAATCATAATTTGAGATAACCTGTGGAAATATACTTCAATCAAACTGATTGCTGCTCATTCTAACCCAGGTCACTAAGACCTCTACCACCAGGTCTTATGTTTGCCAAAAATTTTCCAGCATTTTATCATGACCTATTTCTGCTTTTTACAAACATTTTTAAACTTTGCTTTGTCTAAGTTGGATTTTATTGGTAGCTAGACGACAAGAAGAAGAATATGAGTTCTGTTCTGTTTCCTTATCATCTGTGGAATCTTTGTCTTAATATCTCATCATCCACAATTTCCTTTGGCCCTTTCTGGATTAAAAAGTGTTGGGTCCCTTCCCCTCAAAAAAATCCCCACCTCTAATCAGATAGGGAAAATGCACCAGATTGAATCCTAATGAAGAAATAGAAATGGGGAAACTAGGTGGTGCAGTGAATAGAGCACCAACCCTGGAGTCAGGAGGACCTGAGTTCAAATGAAGCCTCTGACACTTAACACTTACTAGCTGTGTGACTTTGGGCAAGTCACTTAATCCTAATTGCCCTGCCTTCCCCCCTCCAAAAAAAAGACAAAAAAATAGAAGGAAAAAAAATTACAGTGAGTAAATTTTGCAGACCAGGTCAGGATAAGGAGATATAAAGAAAGGTCTATGGACAGTGGGGACAGGGTCTGGCCAGTGATATGTCACAAAGAACACTCTGGTATATAAATAGTAAGACATGGTCCCAAATCCAGGATCTAAACAGTGTACAGAAATAGTTGCCAATTAGAAGGTCTGTCACTACATTCTCTGGGTCATAAATCCAGGGTGAACTCAGGATGGAACCTACACTTAAGAGTGGTGCTCTTAAATGCTCTTAAGGAGCAATCTTGAACCCCAGGGTGTGTACTGAGCTTGGAATAAATTTAAAAACATGCAGCATCTATGTGATTCAGACCCCAGAAGTAGAGCATGGTCTCAATTCTGGCTTCTAGCCTAGTCTGAAGCCTTTAGAGTAATAACCAGTAATCCAAGCTAAAGAGCATCTTGTGTCTCAGTCACTTTGAATCAGCAGAACTTCCAAACCAGATGATAGTGGCCGAGTCCAGCAGTAGTCTATGGAAACTATAAAGAGGACAAACTCACAAATGTATTGCACAGAGCCAAACCTAAGTCAAGGATATCAGAGCTTAGACCAAGGAGGCAGCAACAGATTTTACCCTGGATTAGACTACTTTGGGAGCACTAAAAAATTGCAAGTTCCCCGTCTAAGCTGTCCCTGAGATCCTGGAACAACAAAACACTCAATATCCCTAAGAAAGCAGTAGCAGAGCCAACTCAGGCATTTGTTCCAGAAGTGTGCAGTCTCACCTTAACATGAAACCTGAATTAAGGAAGTGGGTTGATAGAATAAGCAAATAGATAAAAAGAATTCCACAACAAAAACTACCATGGTGACAGAGACCCTCAAAACATAGACTTAGAAGGAGAAAATTATTCCAAAACAGCCACAAAAAAAGAAAAATATAATTTGGATACAACTACATTACTGGAAGAGATGAAGTTAAAAACAATAAAGTTGGACATGTTATATAAAGGAATTAATAATGTTTTTATAAATAAAACGAGAGCTGTGGAAAAATATTTGAAAAAGGAATGAACAGATCTTCCAAATCTAAATCTATGATCCTCTAATCTTATAAGCATAAAATAAAAATTAATGATGTTCTAAAGGATGAGAGACATATGGTTGATATAAGCAGTCCAACAATAATGTATACATGAAGTAGCATAAGAAACATCCAAGAAATGGATGATCAGAAAAGTAGGTGGACCAGTTATGTACTGAGAGCAAGAGACATCAGATGAAAGTCCCAAGTTCTGGGTTGGTACACAAGGTATCTAGTACCTTGGACAGATCCTCTATGCTGAGGGGGTTTGCAGGAAAGCTTAAACACAAATCACAACAGAGGATGAGAAGCGTCACAACTCTCCATCGGAGTTTACCAGTATCACAGATTTAGAAGTGAAAGGGACTTTCCAGAACATCAAGTTCAAGGCTTTCACTTTACAGACAAGCCCCAGAAGCTCAGAAAAGCTAAATGACTTGCTCAAAGTGACACAAGGGCTAAATCTCAGGATTTGAACCCACGTTCTCCAAATCCAAACCCAGCACTCTTTCCATTATACCATGTTTGCATTGAAGTATTAAAGCATAGATGAAAACCCTGAAATTTAAAGCGTTTAAGTTACTTGCCCATCATCATATACCTGTTAAGTGACAGGCAGGATTCAAACACAGATCTTGACTCCAAGTACAAGATTTACCAACTACACAGCATGATCTTGCCACACCCCTCAAGATTTAGCCATACTGTGTTGTAAGAGTTAGTGAACAAAAGAAATCTTCACCATTGTTCCCATTGAACAAGAATGCTGATCATCTTGTAATTGACTACATTGGAGAGAGCTTCCCAGAGTTAGTACATCCCACTGGGTGTCTTCCTACTCTGGAGCTTATTCCTTTGAAGGGGAAGGATCTTGAGACAAATTTCTAAATTACTCATATTTTTATCAATTTCAGTCACAACAAATTAAATAATTGGGTGATGAGACACTGGAAAAAATGAAATATTAAGCTTGATCCTCTAACTGATGGATGATAGGTTAGGTCACTGTAATAAGCCACACCAAATAGCTCAGGTTCAATATGGGAATGAAATGAGACACTCATAGTCCATTCATTTGGAAAAGGAATTAACAGACCCTTTCCAGATCCTTTGTTCATCTAAAGGGGAACAAAGATAGACTAAGTCATACTAAAGGGAGAACATTCAGGGAAAGGAAAGGATATTCATTAAGGATGAGCCATTGATTCAATTGAGTACATCTTTCCAGTGTTGCTCACATCACTAATTTACAGTCAGAAACCTAAGGAAGGAATTCTGGTCTCTTGCATCCAAGGAGTTTTTGTACTCAGGTGATTAGAGGTTATATTTTAAGGTTCAAGCCTTAGAACCATAGACAAAATAAATCCTGAGTATAGTTTCAACACCTTTTAAGGAAAAATTAACATTACCTGAGTGGGACAGGGACTTAGTCTACTACATCCCCTACAGCTATCTTAAATTTGCAAAAAGAAAGCCTCTTTAAATCTAGAAGAGGACCAGGAGAAATTTGTATACAATCACAGACACAACATATGTGTGATGACCAACTATGACAGACTGGACTCTTCTCAGCAATATAGTGATATAGGTCAATCCTGAAAGATTCATGAAGGAGAGAGATGCCTACATCCAGAGAAATAACTAGAAAGAACTGAGCTTGAATCCTGATGGAAGAAAACTAATTGGTCTTTTTCCTTTCATTGTTTGGTTTTATTTCTTTTTTACCATTTTTCATCCCATCTAGTACAATACGCCTTTGTAACTTGACTAATGTCTATTGTGAAAGTATTTGCAGATCCTATACTGGACTATATGCTGTCGTGGGGGGTGGGAGGAGTGAGGGAAGGGAAATTTGAAACTCAAGGAACTATGGAATTGAATCTTGTAAACTAAAAACAAACAAACAAAAAAAAGAATGTGAGCTCCTTAAGAACAAGGACTGTCCTACTTTTCTATTTGTATCCCCAGAATTTAGCACAGGGTTTTATATATAGTAAATAATAAAGACTTCAGTCATAACAACAAATTTAGAATACTAAAAAAAATAAATCTAGAAGAGGAAAGAAATAAAAGAGAGTTGATTCTCTTGCATAACAAGAGGGAAGCAAACCTCTTAGAACCCCTTGTTCCTGAAATCCTAAAGAACACAGAGGAACTGTGGATGCCAGCTATCAGTTCTATAGGAAATGAGGTTCTAAGAATCCCTTAGATTGACAGTTCATAGTAAGTCCACCCCAGAGCTGAGATCAGGGCACTTTTGTATTCTGTTAGATCATGCTAACATTGTGGTAATTTGGGTTAGAATTTGGTAAATTGAGTTAGAATGGTGGGAGTTGGTAGCAACAGTTCCTTATCTTGGCTCATTAGTCCTCACACAATGGTTTTTTTTTTTAAAGGAATATCTGTCGTCTTTATACTTAGCAGTCTACCATTCTAACTCACACAGGAAAGAAATGAGATTGAAACAGTAAAATATTAGACAGGGTAGATGTGGGAAACTGCATAGATGTTGAGTCCATTCCAAGAAGCTGCCAACCATATTGAATATAGACTGTGTGGAGGTTCCAAGAAAGTTTCTCTCCCCTCTGTATTCACAGAATAGACATTTCCCAGCTCTCAAAGGAGAATCACTTACATCCTTCCTGAGATAGTGGATTAAAGTTGTAGCCATTTCATCATGTCTGATCTTAATCCAACATTGTCCCTAGTCTGACACCTTTTTAAAAAAATTTTTTTCTACCTTCATTAGAGAAAAATCCAATGTGTTTATGTGCAATTGATGATCAACATGTTTCTCTTGTGAATGGAGAATTGTTTCTTCCATCTGTGTATGCTAAACATTTTTTTTTCCACAGAGAAAGGCCCTTGGTGAGGAATTCATGTTTTAGATAGTACAGTCATGGCAAGTACTGGTGAATTCTCCAAAGGCAATAATCTTAGTTTAATAAGAGCCTAAATGAGGATATAGATTTATATTCACATATCCTTTGTCATCTCCCCTAGCCCCCAAATGTCATTTTAATAAACCAAAGAATGGGACAATTCATAAGCTCTGCTCTGCAGAGAAAGCTCAAGAGCTCAGCTGGAACATTAAGAATATAAGACATTCAACTCAACTACACTGAAAAGCCACATAACAGAAAATCAGGCTAAAGTTTTACTTTCATAGGCAAGGATGTGAAACCAACAATGCTCAAGGTCCCATCCAAATGGCCTTTCTGTGTTCCCAGCTACAGAATAAAGAAGGCATCTTAGGGCAGCTAGGTGGCTCAGTGAGTAGAGCATCGGCCCTGGAGTCAGAAGGACCTGAGTTTGGATCCGGCCTCAGACACAAACAAAAACCTAGCTGTGTGACCTTGGGCAAGTTACTTAACCCCAATTGCCCTCCAAAAAAAAAAAAAGATTAGTAAGATTGTTTGGTCACTTCAAGGGAAATGTTACTTGGAAAAATGCCAAATTAAGACCCAGGCAACTGTCTTCTCCTACCTAATAAAAGAGTACTAATTTTGTAGCCAGAGAAACTGGGTTCAAATCCCACTTCAGATACCTACTAATTAGGTGATGCTAGGTAAATTATTTTATAACCCTGAACCTCAGTTTCCTCATCTGTAAAAGGAGGGGGTTGGATTAGATAGTATCTGAAGTCTTGTCCAGCTCCATAATTGTAATGCTATTAACAAGTTTTCCTCTAATGCCTCGTGTCTTTGCGAAGGTGACCCTGGCTTATAAAAGGGCGTGTCAGTAGGACACAACTTCTGCCAGGTGTTACCAAATCCTAAAGGCTTTGAATAATCCTGATGTTGTCCAGGGCCCAGGCTACCTGAGCAGAAATAGGCTTATCACTGAAAGTTTGGCCACTAGGTAATGAATGTTCTGGTTAAAATAACTCATGAAGCTATCTACTAAGCCACGGAAGGGTTGAAATCTGTAGTAGAGGAAAAGGAATTATGTCAAAGAAATTCACATGCTTTTTGAAACACTGAAGTATCTAGAAAATGGAGGGCAGTGAATCTCCCCCATTTCATGTAGGGCCTCAAGCAATCAACAAGATTCAATTTATGTCCCTTATCAATAGGATAGGACTAGTCCAGAAGAATTTTCCCAATGTTGTTTGGAGAAGCCCACAATCTTCTAAATAGCAGAGAATGACTAATAACTACCTGATACTATGAAGAATTCCCTCTAATGACCTCCTTGCCCTTGCCTTAGTGGACCTGGTCTGCCACCATTCTCCCTTTCTGGAAATTCAGTTCTTAGAATCTTGTTCTTAGAGTTTTGAGCAGGAAGAAACCTTCAAAGTCATATAGTCCAATCTCATTTTACAGAGGAGAAAACTGAGACTCAGAGAGACTAAGAGGCTTGTCCAAGATTACTCAGAGAGTAAGCAGCAAAGCCAGGTTTCATGGGATCATAGGATCATGTATCGAGAGTGGGAAGGTACTTTGCAAATCATTTCATCCAATTTCATTTAACAGATTAGGAACTTTATGAGACCCAAGAAGGTGCCAACATTGCCCCAAATCACATAAGTAGTAGGTGGCTGAGCTAGGATTTAAGTCCAGGTTCTCTGACCACAAATCCAGTGCCTTCTCCACGATCTCAGATTACATTTCAAATCAATTCAACATATTTTTATTGTGTCTACTATATTCATGGCACTTTGCCAAGCACTAGGAATACAAAGACAAAATTAAATAATCTCTGCACTCAGTGAATTTCCTTCTACTATGGGGAAAACCCTTCCTCTTCCTCTATGTTCATTCCTACTTTGAGACCAAATTCAGGTTTGCTTGAAGTCTTTCCCAGCTGATCTAGATCATTGTAATTTCTTCTTCTTCTGAAATTCAAAAGCACGCACACGCATGTGTGTGTGTTTGTATGTGTATTACACTTTGTGCACTTGCCATGTGCTCCCTTCTATTGTTAGTTTCTCTCTCTCTCTCTCTCTCTCTCTCTCTCTCTCTCTCTCTCTCTCTCTCTATATATATATATATATATATATACATATACACACACACACACACACACACACACACATATGTATACACACACGACATCCCCTCATCTAGACCAGAAGTTTCTTGAGAGCAGGGAAAGTATTGTTTTTGTATCCCCCACAACACTATTCATAGTACCATGAGGAAGCACTCTTTGGTATTGGTTGAATGGTTGATCCAACCCTGCTTTCCAGATCCCATAACCAATATCATTTACTTCTGCTTGGGATGCAAATGGCTTTTGAATTTGTCATGAACCACAAGCAATAAATTTGAAAATTAAACTACCAGCTGTGGAGTAGAATGATAGCCATCTTACTTAGAAATGTAGAGTCAACTCCCCATTGGTCATAAAAAGATTTCTTTATTTTACTGAGTTGGAAATGGGAGAAAATCAGTTCCTTTTGTAGCTATGAGGCAGACTATCAAAATAAAGCTAAGTGGCACTTTGGAGTACGCTGCTTCCCTGTTAAATCTAAGCAATTGCCATAAACAAAGCTCCAAAGGGTCTGGATTTGGGGGTATATAAGAAAAGAAATTTCATTTTGTTTATTTGTGTTTTCTCATGGTTTTCTTTTTGTTTTTTTTTTCAAATGCTTTATTGACTTCTGTTTTACTTCATTCATTTCCATCAGTTTTTGTGTTACAAATTTTCTCCCCACTTTTCCCCTACCCACCTCCCCAAAATAGCAGTCCCCCAGGATATCCCCTCCTCTTATTTCCCAATTACATATAAAATAGTATTAATAATAGTACATATATTTAAACATTTGGTTTTAAAACTTTGAATTCCAAATTCATTCCCTTCCTCCCTTGTCACCCAATGTTACTGGGAAAATAAGCAATTCAATATAGGTTGTACATGTGTAGCTAATGCAAAACCTTACCATAGTAGATATATTGTAGAAGACTGATTATATTTCCTTCCCTCCTACCCCACCTCCCACTTGTTCTATTCTCTACTTTGATCCTGCCCCTTTTCAAAAGTGTGTGCTTCCTACTTCCCTCCCTCCCAGCCTGCCCTCCCTTCCATCATTCCCCCTCTCATCCCCTTCCCCCTTACTCTCCTGTAGGGTGAGATACCCTATTTATGTGTATGTCATTCCCTCCCTGAGCCAAATTCAATGATCATAAGGTTGACCCATTCCCTTATCCCTTCCTGTTCTTCCGCTCCATTGTACCCATTCTCTCTTGCCTCTTCTATAGGAGATAGTTTGTCCCATTCTGTCTCTCCCCATCTCCTCTCATTATATTCCTCTCTCACCTCTTGATTTCACCTTTTAAGTATCATCCCTTCCTATTAAATTGGTCCCGTGCCCTCTATCTATGTATACTTGTAAACATATATATACACATTCACATATGTATTCTTATGCCTATATACCCTCTGATAAAGATGATACACACACACACACACACACACACACACACACACATATATATATGTATATATGTACATATATATATATATATATTCCCTTCAACTATTTTCATACTGAGAAAAGTTTCATCACTTACACATATCATTTTTCCATGTAGGAATGTAAATAGTTCAACTTTGATAAGTTCCTTATGATTTCTTTTCCCTGTTTACCTTCTCATGCTTCTCTTGCTTCTTGTATCTGAATGTCAAATTTTCTATTCAACTCTGGTTTTTTCTTCAAGAATACTTGAAAGTCCTCTAGTCCACTGAATGACCATATTTTCCCCTGAAACTCAGTTTTGCTGGGTAGGTAATTCTTGGTTTTAATCCCAGGTCCTTTGACCTGTGGAATATCATATTTCAGGCCCCTCAATCCCTCAGTGTAGAAGCTGCCAGATCCTTTGTTATCCTGATTGTGTTTTCCCAGTATTCAAATTGTTTCTTCCTGGCTGCTTGTAATATTCTCCCCTTGATCTGGGAATTCCAGAACCTGGCTATAGTATTCCTAGGACTTTTCTCTTTTGGATCTTTTTTAGGAGGTGATTGGTAGATTCTTTCAACCTCTATTTTGCCTTCTGGTTCTAAAATATCAGGGCAGTTTTCCTTGAGAATTTCTTGAAGGATGATTTTTAGGTTCTTTTTTGGATCATGGCTTTCAGGGAGTCCAAAATTTTTTAAATTATCTCTCCTGGATCTATTTTCCAGGTCAGTGGTTTTTCCCATGAGATATTTCACATTGCCTTCTATTCTTTCATTTGTTTGGATCAATTTGTGTGATTAGTTCAAAACAGCATCTTGATTTCTCAAAAAGTCACTAGCTTCCCTTTAGTCCATTCTAAATCTGAAGGAAATATTCTCCTCAGTGAGCTTTTGAGATTCTTTTTTCATCTGGAAAATTTGGCTTTTTAAGGCATTCCTCTCCTCATTGCCTTTTTCAGCCTCTTTTGCCATTTGAGTTAATCTATTTTTAAGGTGTTGTTTTCTTCAGTCAGGTTGCTGACTCATATTTTATAATTTTCTTGCATGATTCTCATTTCTCTTCCCAATTTTTCCTCCACTTCTCTTATCTGCTTCTTAAGGTCCCCTATGGCCTGTAACCAGCTTGTATTTTCATTTAAGGGTTTTGGTGCAGGATTTCTGACTTCACTGTCTTCCTCCTGTTCCATGCTTTGATCCTTTTTGCCCCCAATATAGGAGCCTAATGTTGAATTTTTCAGTTTGTTTTGTTTCCTTTGCCTGGGCGTGTTGCCACTCATTTACTTGACTTTTGGGCTTGGTGCCACAGTAGGACTCTGCCACCAGCCAGGGGAGCTTCTGATCCAAACACTGGGGTTTTCTCAGCTGCCGGAGGTATTAGTTGGGTGCCCTCTCTGAAGCCTCCACAGTCTCTGGCAAGCTGCTCCCACACCCCAGGACCCCAGACCGCAATCCAGATCCAAGAAGGTTAAAGCAAAACTGATTACACGTTAAACTGGTTGCCTGGTCCCCCCACAGTCTGCAGGCCAGGAGCTGAAGCTGCAACGTGATGGCAGCTGAGCCTCGGTGTCTCAGCGGCTTCTCTCCTTGAGGGCAAAACTGACATTCTCTCCACTACTGGTCCCAAAGTCCACAGTGCACTGACCTCTCACTTTGTCCTTGGCATCTATGTGTTGATAATTCTAGAAATGGCCACAGGTGCTGGTGTTCTGGAGTCCCACCAGCCAACTGCTAGTCAGGCCTGCCCTGGGGCTAAAAACCTCTGGCTCAGGGGGGCCTGGGCTCGGCTTCCAGAGTGCTGCACTGTCTGCTCCCTGATGGGCTGTGGGCTGTCCTCAGCAGGAGGTGAGCTTCTCTGTGTCATTTTGTGGGTTCTGTAGCTCCAGAGTTTGTTCAGAGTCTCCTTTTACATGGATTGGTGAGTAGAAGCTGGAGCCATGGGGAAGTCCTGTTTCTACTCCACCATCTTGGCTCTGACCCCCGTGGTTCTCTTTTTGGAAGTTAAAACAAAGGTGATTAGTTCAAAACAGGAAGAGTTGGACTGAGTCTGTATGTGTCTTCCTTCTCCATTTCAGGATGAATTGTCCATTTTGGATTGTCCAATATCAGCCAACAGACTTTACTTGAATCCTGTGGACTAACAAGCATATGTATGCATACTGTAACTTCATCACTGTAATATACCCAGAGAGGCCAGCCCTGATTTACTGAAAAATGTCGTTGTCAGAACTTTACAAGTTTAGCAAGCATTGTAGTAGCATGTTTATTAAGCCATGACTTAGTAAGTGGTAAGGCAAAAAAGTTTTATGATGGAGAATTTAGAGTATGAGCACAGCATTGGTTTTATGTATTATAGTTTGGATATGAAGACAGTGTCAATGACAGTGATAATATGACTGTAGGAACATAGATTTGGGGCTGGGAAGTATCCTACATTATTGGTCATCTAATACAGTCTCCTAATTTAACAGATGAGGGAACCAAAGATCAGAGAGGTTAAATGACTTTTCCCAAGTTACACTGTTAGTCAATGGCAGAGCTGAGATCTGAACCTGCATCTTCCAATTCCAAACCAAATGGCTTTTCCACTCTACCATGTTGCTGCTGCTGCTGCTGTGATGATAATATAAGTGTGATGGTGATAGAGATGATGATGATGATATTATGACACCAGTGGTGATGACATCATGTGGTAATCAGAGGTGAAAACAAAGGGGAATGTTTTGTGATTTGAAAAGCACTTTTCTTGCAACTACCTTAAGCGACAACATTTTTGTGTTCATGTTACGATCAAGGAAACTGAGGCTTAGAGAGGTTATACATAATCACTTAATCACAAAACTAATAAATGGTATAGAATATGGATAAGTAGCAGACCTGTGGTTTGGGGAGTCTCCCTCCCCCAATGTGGGTCAGAAGCTTTTCTGAAATTGAGAGTATTAGAGTTTCCTCTAACACTGAGAAGCTCAATGATTTGTGCAGCGTCACACAGACAGCAAGATTTGAATGCAGATCTTCTTGGGCTTGAGGGCAACTTTCTACCCTCTATGCTACTTTCTACTAATAGCAACAGAACTACAATAGACCTTACAATTATATGGCATGTCTTAATTTTTTTTTAAAAAGTGTTCCCATGTGAGAACTACAACAACCTTGTGAAAATGGCCAGATCAGGTATTATTATTTTCATTTCACAGGTGGGGAATTCAAGGCTCAGAGACATTAAGGACTAGGGTATAATGGAAAGAGCATTAGATTCCAAGTCAGAAGAACCAGGTTTGAATCCCTACTCCCTCTATTTGTTACCTTTGTGATCTTGTCAAGTCTAACCTCCACAACCTCAGTTTCCTCATATGTAAAATGGGGATGTCTAACTAGATGGCCTGTAATGACCCTTCTGGCTCTAAATTCTTTGACTTTCCCGATATCATATATATTTAGCATGTGGCAGAGTCACAGCTAGAGCCCAGGGCTAATATTCTTTTTACTTGTTATTAACAGTAGTCTTTCACAGTATCAGCAATGAATTCTATTTTACTGCCCACACAATCCTCTCCAGTTCTTTTTTTGTAATCAGCATCATGAATGTGCTGAACAGCAGTCGCAATGTAGTCTGAGACTTCTGAGAAGAGTAAAAATAACACTGTACATGAGGATCAAATTCAGACCTTGATTTTGATGGAATCATATTGAATATATCTAAGCTAACCAGCTATGGCCATTTCTGTAGCAAGATCCTTCGATTTTAAGAGGTGATTTTGGTCAGCAGCTTCCAAATAATTCATCTTTCCTCCTGTGATGGGGACTGAGTTTTTCAAGGAAGAGAATAAAGGTGAAAATAAGAAATGGAAGGAAACAGTGAGAAAGGAGAAATGATATGTTCTGCTTACGGAAGAGGAACAAAAGGACAATAGGGAAATGAAAAATAATAAGGAGGAAAGGTTGGGTGAAAGAGACAGAAATAAAGTTTGAAGTGAGTATTAGAAGGCAAAATAATTAAGACTATGAAATCAGTGTAATGTTTGGGTAGGTGAAAGAAAGAAAATTGGGAGAAAAGAAAAAATTATCAATAAATCTATACAATGTCTATTATTATAGCCCATAGGTGCTATTGCATATGATCTAAATGGAAAGGAAGAGAACAACTTACTTGTCCTGACAAACAATAGCAGATTTTTCATGTTTGAAGATGATGGAAAAAAACAGAAAGCTTCATTTTGAGCACAAAATGGAAATGATGATGGTTGATAAGGGAATATGGGGGATGCACTCAGTAATTGAAATTGGAGACATTTTTCTGCTCTGCATTTTTATAATCATTTCTGCTCATAACTCCTACCCTCCTCTGACCCTCATTCTTTTCCCCCTACCCTCCTCTGATGCTCATTCTTTTCCCCTTCTGTTCCCATCTTCAGAGGATATAAGAAGACATGAGAAATGATGCATATATGATATTTTGGCTAAGTCAGTTGGCTTTTAAAAATTATTATTATCTTGATGATTACAGTATCCTCTGCTGGAGAAAACAGACACATTGGGTTGGAAATATTCAATGAAAGTTTTAACTAGCTTAAAAATCAGTAATGTGGTTATTATCTCAGACTGTGAGATCACTCAATCATAGACTGTCAGAGAAAGAAGAGATCTCAGCTCATCCATAATCTGTCATTACCCAAATGAAGTCGCTGGGAATTAGAGGTCACATGTCTGGTTATGGACAGAGCCAGGACTAGAACCCTGATCTTTTCTCTAGTCAGATACTCTTTCCATAAAATAACATTCAGCTTTGCACAAGATTTCAAAGGAATGTGCTTAGCTTTCCTTTTCTTTCTCAGTAGTTGGGCAGAGACAGGGGAGAAGGTGGAAGGGAGATAAAATAAATACCCATTAATTGAAAAAGATTATTTTAAAACAGTAAAACAAAAAAGGTAACAAAGATTCTTTGAGAAATCAGAGAATCTGAGTTCAAATCCCTTTTCAGCAACTTACTTACCATCTGACCTTGGATATTTGATTTCTGTTTGTATCCTGGGCACTTCTCACAGTGCTGGGTATGTGGTAAGTCCTTGAGAAAAGCTTTTCATTCATTCATTAACTCTCTTTTTCTCAGTTTCCTTATCTGGAAAATGAATAAGGAAGGGGACATGTGCTAATTAATTACCTATTGTATGTCAGGCATTCTTCTAAATACTTTACAAAGTCAACAGTCTTGGGAGGTAGATGATATTACTCTCATTTTATAGATGAGAAAACTGAAGCAGAGAGAGGTCAGGTGATTTACCCAGGGTCAGAAGCCAGATTTAAACTCAGGTGTTCTTGAGTTCAGATTGAGGGCTCTATCCCCCATGGCACCCAGCTGCACCATAGTCCATCTAAAGTCCTTTCTGATACTAAATCTTTACTCTCAAGATCCTAAGTTGGCCAGACTTCTATTCAAACAAGGACACAACGCTGGCTAAAGAAATCGTTGAGCATGTGCATAACGTGGGTGAAATTAACCTCTACTATTAATCATGTGTTATTACAGTCATTACAATGAGTAGACAGGGACACTTGAAGTGGTGATTGAGCTGAAATGAAAGGTTTCTCAATTGTATATTAATTACATTTCTTTTTAGGGAAATAATGCTCTGCCTTCCCACCACCACCACCACCACCTTAAGACTTTGGCTTCTATAATTAGTTTAATTAGCAGATTATGTAACATAATAAGCTCTGCTCTCTCCTTGAAATAACTTCAACCATTCTAGGCACAAGGGGAAATTGTCAACCATGAGTTTCCCCAACCCATCCTCAATGGTACCTGTACTCTGAGGATAGGGCACTTTAACAGAACACTTACCGATTGATGGAGAATGTCATCACCTTACTGTGATTGGTTCTTTCCTGGTCACTCTCAGCACACTCAGGCTCACAACCTTTGTCTATGTTGCATAGCTCAGGTTTGCATGGGGTGTGATTTGTAACAAGGCAATATATTTTCCTTCTATGGAGTATTGGAGATGGAGTAAGGAAAGGCAAGCCATGTGGTATAGTAGGGAAAGCACTGCATTTGGAGGCCTAGAATCTAGCTAGAATCCTTGTTCTTCTATTTATCACCTGTGTGTTCCTTAGGAAAATGATTTTACCTCTCTAGGCCTCAGTTTACTCATATGTAAAATGAAGGAATTGAACTAGATTACCCCTAAGGTAACTTTTTCTTTTAAAAAAATGTTTATTGATATCTTTGGTTTTGACAGCACCTACATTTCTCATTGTCCCTTAGCCCTACCCATAGAACTATTTCTTAAAATGAAATTTGAAGAAAGGAAGGAAAAAAAGTCTAGCAAAACCAAACATATTTTAAGTCTGGTATATGCAATATTTCACATACTTATTTCATCACTTGTATTAAACATTTATTGTTTAATAAACAGAAGGCAATTTTCTCTCCCTCTCATCTCCTCCAACCCATTTGCACATACACCAACAAAAGAGAAAAATAAATTCTTAGTAAGAAATATTCATGGTTGGGGCGGCTAGTTGGCGCAGTGAGTAAGAGCTCTGGCCTCGGAGTTGGGATGACCCGGGATCGAATCCAGCCTCAGAAAATGAGCACCCACACATAAATAATGACTAGCCGTGTGACCTTGAGCAAGTTACTTAACCCCAATTGCTTTAAAAAAAAAAAAAGAAAGAAAGAAATATTCATGGTCAAGCAAAATAATTCCCTTTGGGGGCTTTGATTACATACATACACATACATACATACACGCCTCATTCTGTACCCTGAATCCTTTATGCATCAGGAAATCTCTATCCACCATGTTTTATCATGAGTCCTCTGGAACCTTGGATGCTCATTGTATTGGTCCTAATTCTTATAGCTTTCAGAGTTGTTTGCCTTTACAATGTTGTAGTTATTGTATAAATTGTTCTCCTGACTTTGCTCATTTCATTTTTCATCAGTTTGTACAAATCTTGAAAGGTTTTTTTCCCCATATAATATTGATGTTAGAGTAGAAATTATTCTTCTGGTTCTGCTCACATAACTCTGTATTAGTTTGTATAAGTCTTTTTATGTCTCCTTGAAATCATCTATTTCCTCGTTTCTCATAACACAAAAATTCTACCATATTCATACTCCTCAATGTGCTCAGTCATTCTCTGACTGATGCGCATCTCTTTAGTTTCCAGGTTTTTGTGAAAAGGGACAGCTAGAAATATTTTCCACAAAAAGATGACAACTTGAAATATTATATATATATATATATCTTTTTCTCTTTAAAAAAAGTTTTGGGTTTATCTAGAAGTGATATAGTTGTGTCAAAGAGTCTGTGTTAGTGTTGTTCAGTCATTTCAATCATGTGTGACTCCATATTGGGGTTTTCTTGGCAAGGATACTGGAGTGGTTTGCCATTTCCTTCTTCAGTTCATTTTAGAGATAAGGAAGCTAAGGCAAACAGCATTAAGTGACTTGCCCAGGGTCATACAGCTAGTAAGTGTCTAAGACCAGATTTAAACTCAGGAAGATAAGTCTTCCTGATTCCAAGCCCACTAAGGCACCTAGCTGCCCAAGAACTGTATTAAGCAGCAATAGTTCAGGAATGTTCCAGAAGCAAGAGCTGAGCTAATGATATGCAAAGTGCTATGCTAGGTACTGGGAATACAATTATGAAGAAGTACAACTCCCTACCTCAAGGAATTGTTAGCTGAAAAGATAGGGGAGTAAGGGAGATTTATACTAAATTATATTATATTATGTTATGTTATATTATCTTGTATTTATTATATATTATATTGTACCATATTGTATCATGTCATATCTTATATTGTATCATATCATATCATATTATACAGGATACAGGATAGAATGATTGCAGCAAAGTCAGGCAAAGGGCCATAATAAATTTGAAGAAAGAAACCTCTCTTTCACTCTCATAGCTAATAGCTACTAAAACTGACCTGAAGGCTGCATATTGACTTAAAATCACAAATTAACATTATTTGATTTATTGTATTTTATTTATTTTATTAAACATTTCCCACTTACATTTTAATCTGGTTCAAGGAACACTCAGGAAAGTTGCATTCCAAAGGGTTTGGGGGCTCTCCAGTGTTGGAGACTCTGATTTGCTCAACTCCCTTATTTTACAAATGAAGAAACTTAATATCAGAGTGAAGTGACTTGCCCAAGATTACATGCTTCCAAAGTGGCAGAGCCAACAATCCAGTCTACTCATTCTAAACCCAATGCTCTTTCCACTACATGAGGATCTACAAGGTAAGGTTATATGGAGAATGGTCTCCTATATTGCCCCCACTATGGCTTACTTACATTTACAAAAAGAATTCATGGACCCAAATATCTAGACCTCCAAGAATATAGCCCTAACTGAAAGAATTTTAAGTTACCATGTTTTCTATAGAAAACAGGCTCTGGATAGACGAAAAAGATGGGGAGATTCCTATCTTATCCTTAAAGGTTTGGAATATATTACAATGCTTGGGAAGTCAGTTGAGAGTGGGTGATGCTTTGCTGTTCTGGGAGTTTTGATTCATTTGTAATTATGAAGGGCTTAAAGATGAAAAACTACAAAGGAATACAGAATGTGATGAAAGCAGTAAGATGATAAATACGGCTGCTTATAGAAGAAAACATCCATCTCTCCTATGTATATGATACAAGGTCTGCAATATATGTTTCTGTTCCAGCCCCCGGGCTTGATGCATTATGAATTTAACTCATCTCTGTATGAAAACAGAAGCTCTGAAGCAAAACCAACACTGACTACCCGAGAGCTGCTGTTTTCTTTGGGCCTGAATGATTATGAAAATAAATCAAAACCTTATTTTCAGTGCTTTGAGCTCAAGGGAAGGGTTTAGGAAAGAAACCTTAAGGTGGAAGAGAGGGACATTTTCTGCCACTTAATAATATTTCTAGGCTTTTCCCAAGTGTCATAGCTACAAGAATAACCCAACAAAGAAAAGCAAGTCCATGACCACATTTTTATTTGTCCATGTTTGATTCAACTTAATAACCATTTATTAAGCCTATTATACACAAAGCACCAGAGATAGATAGAGGGATGCATTTCCCAAACTACTCAGGCAGGCAGGAGGATAAAATATATATTCATTCAAGTATAGGCATTTACTATTACCATTACTTTCCAACACATTCTGGTCCTGATTAAATGGTTTATTTTTCAATGCTAATCTTTGCCTGTGGTCTATTAGAATGGAAAACAATTGAATTCCTAGACTTGAACTGACTTTAAAGTTTCCAGTTTTGAATGAGGCAAGGAAAAAATAAGTAGAATGATAGAAATTATCATCAGAAGTCTTTTTTTTGTTGTTGTTGTTAAGAAAATTTTCATGGTTTTATTGTATAATGAGGCATTGGAACATCTGAACAAATCAAGATCTGGGCTGCACACGCAGCTGCTGCTTTCTCCTGAATTTCTTTGGGTTACTAGAGCAACTTGTCAGCACATTAAAAAAAAAAAGACACCCTTTTGCATTACTTAGTCTTTCTAAGGCATGTGCTGGTACAACACAAACTTCTCCTGTCAGATGCAGCTAGTCTAAAGTCCAAACATCATGCACAACACACTCAAATAGTGATGCCACTGCCGCCACCACGGCATCCACCCACCGCGGCCTTGCAGACTTGTGAATAATATTGGAGTGTTTTGAGAGGGCTGGGGAGAGGAAGTATGAATAAAATCAGGAAGAGGAGAGAGAAGGAAACAGCGTGGGCGCCTTGGGAGGAGGGGGCTCAGCCAAAGTTGTGTAGCGCTAGCCTGAACATGTCATTGGTGCACATCCAAGCATCATTGATGTTCTTTAATAGAAATATCTGGTGGAATCCCATGATGGGGTCTTCATCAGCCTTTAGCTGCCCCACCACCATACTGAGTATACAGCTGTCAGGGGTGGGTTGGTGATCCTGAGCTGTGATGCTGTGCTGTATTTTCTGAAATGGAAGGCTAGACAATTTCTCCACAATGGCTGCTTTGCCTTGGAATTGCTGCCCTTCCCATGTAAGGCAAGATGCATCAATATATATTGCTCCTAATTGAGTTCTGTCATTATCAAATAACTGGTAGTAATTCTGCACAAAGCTGGATCCAATCTGCTCCCAAATCAGCTTGTCTCCCATTCTGGATCCTCACCTAGCAGCAGAAACCGACTGGCTGGCACGATGGCAGCGGCAGTGGCGGCAACGGAGTGCGGTCCCGGACCGACTGTCCCCGCCCCCCCACCTTCCCTCCAATCAGAAGTCTTATGATTTGAATTCATCTGTCTGAGTTCAGAGTCAATGGGGTCCATAGGCCACAGAAGTAAGATCTAAGAAAATCTGACCCTTTGGAAAGTCATAGTCTTGTACATAATAATAACAACAACAATAACAATACATAACTAACTTATAAATCACTCTTTAAGGTAGGAAAAACACTTTAAGCATATTGTGTAATTTGATTCTCATGACAATCCTTTGATGGAGATTTTATCATTATCCCCATTTTACAGATGAAGAAACTGAGTGTGGGGGAGGTTAAATGACTCAGCCCAGGCCACCCATCTACTAAGTGTCTGAAGGAAGATTTGAACTTAGGTCATCTCTCAATCCAATGTTCCATCTAAGCCCCTCTATCAAGGGTTTGCTCTTACTCTAAATATTATATCATCATAGGATCTTAGTGTTAGAAGGGGACTTTCATCTCCTCCTAGCCTTGATATGAAGCAGAAATCTTCAAGGCATCCCTGAAAAGTGATTCCATCCAACTTTTGTTTTGAAGAAGAAAATCTCCACCTCCCAAGAGAGGTCATTCCAGTTTGAGATATTTTGGGATGTCATCCTTCCCAGTAAATAGCTTTCCAAGTCACCTGACATAAAGTTCTCTATTTCTATTTCACTTCAGAAAGGGACAAAAGACTTCCACTATTATTATTCTTCATATCTGCTATGTCCTCAAATTTGGAATTCCCAGTCCAATCCCCAAATTCCCACTTCCAAACTGTTCATTTTTATTTTCCTTCCAAACATTTTTCATTTTGATTAGTGTGACTATCAAATAGAATTCTAGAGTATCAGAGTTGGGAGAGGCTTAAAGAAAATCTAATCTAACTTTGCATTTTACAGAAGAAGAAATTAAGGCCTGAAACATAGATCTCCAGAATTCCAGAATAGTTCTGTAGGTCCTAGCTTTGTAGTGGGTTGAGTTGGAATTGAGTTCTGAATGGAGTTGGAATGGAACGAGTTCTGAAATGTGGCCATGTGGCTCTGATCCCAGGAACAGAATAGGGATTTAGTTCTAACCTTCAACACAGTAGAATAACCAGAGCAGGAGTTTAGTTGCTCTTAACCTGAAGAACCTCCCGACACATCAACAGTGACTGAGTTCAACAGCAGTCTGCTGAAACTCTAAACACAAGCAAGCCAACAGACCTAAATTTGGGTTAGGAACTTGCAGAGCATAGACCAGGACAGTGGACAGACATTTTCTCCTATGACACCAATATGGGAACACAGAAAACTTTCAGGTTCCCAGACTGAGCAGTGAAAGTAACAGAAAAATGTAAGCACATAGAAGCTCCAGCCAAATATCCACCCCTAGTGAAGTTATAAGGTGAGAGAGGAGAGTGGCAAGAGGAGATGGGGAGAGACAGGGTAGGGTAAACTATCTCATGTAGAAGAAGCAAGGGGAAGTGGCTGCAGGGAAGGGGAAGAACAGGAAGGCAAAAAGGCAAAGCCATATTCTCATTGAATCTGGCTCAGGGAGAGAATGACATACATACTAAATGGGATATCTCACCCTGCAGCAGAGTAGGGGGAAGGGGGATGAGAGGGGGGATGATGGAGGGGAGGGCATTCTGGGGGGAGGGGAGGTTGGAAGTACCCACTATCGAAGAGGGACAGGATCAAAGTAGGGAATGGACCAGGTGGGGGGTGGGATGGGTGGGAGGGAATTATAAGCAGCCTTTTACAATATATCTACTATGGTAATGTTTTGCATAGCTATACATGTACAACACATACGGAATTGCTTATCTTCCCAGAGGGAATGGGTGACAAGGGAGGAAGGGAATGGATCTGAAATTCGAGGTTTTAAAATTAAATGTTTCAAATATATATATATAAATACTATTATTAATACTATTTTGCATGTAATTGGGAAATAAGATGTTCAGGCATTGGGGCACAGAGACTCACCTCGCCCTAATGGTAAAGCCAAAGGGGGTATAGGGGAAGATATGGGAGAGAGCAGATTGGATGAGGGGATGTCTTGTGGGATTGTTATTCTGGGGTGGTGGGTAGGGGAAAAATGGGGGAAAATTGTAACTCTGGCAGAAATGAATGATGTAAACCAGAAATTAATAAAGCATTTGTTAAAAAAATAAATATCCAAACCTATCCCCAAGAAGTACATAAAGGGGCAGCTGAATGGCATAGTGAATAGAGCACTGGTCCTCAAATCTGACCTCAAATGCTTGACACACTTACTAGCTGTGTGACCTTGGGCAAGTCACTTAACCCTAATTGCCTTGCCTTTCTCCAGACCCCCCCACCAATACATAAAAAAGAATTACACAAGGGGCGGCTAGGTGGTGCAGTGAATAGAGCGTCGGCCCTGGAGTCAGAAGGACCTGAGGTCGCGGCCTCTGATACTTAATCCACACAAACAAAAACCTAGCCGTGTAACCTTGGGCAAGTTACTTAACCCCAATTGCCTAGCTATGTAACCTTGGGCAAGTTACTTAACCCCAATTGCCCTAAAAGGGCAGCTAGGTGGCGCAGTGAGTAAGAGGGCTGGCCTCGGAGTTGGGATGACCCGAGATCAGATCCGGCCTCAGAAAATGAGCACCCACGCATAAATCAAATGACTAGCCGTGTAACCTTGAGCAAGTTACTTAACCCCAATTGCTTTAAAAAAATAATAAAAAAAAATAATAAAAATAATAATAATAATAAATAAATAATAATAAATAATAATAATAATAAATAATAATAAAAATTAATAAAATAATAATAAAATAAAAAAGAATTACACAAAACCCAGCACCAACATAAAGTCTAAAGTCAAGAAGTAGGCTGAAAGAACGAACAAACAAATGAAAAAGAACCCAAACATAAAGAGCTATTATGGTGACAGAGAATCTCAAAACAAAAACATGGAAGAAGACAATGATTAAAACCTCAAAGAAAGATGTAAATTGGACAAAAGTTCAACAAGAATTCCTAGAAGAGTTAAATAAAATAGCTAAAATTAAAAAAAAAATAAGAGCCACAGAAGAAATATATGAAAGGAAAATTAATGACTTGGTTACAGACATATAAAAGCTTACTAAAAGAAATGATTCCTTGGAAATTAGAATTGGCCAAATGGAAGTTAATGACTATGTGCATCAATTGGGGAATGGCTGAAAAAGTTGTGGCATATAAATGTAATGGAATACTATTGTGCTATAAGAAATGATGAGTAGGCATACTTCATAAAAAGCTAGTAAGACTTATATGAACTGATGCTGAGTCAGCAGAACCAGGAGAACACTGTATCACAGTAATAGCAACACTGAAATATTAGCTCTTCGCAGCAATGCAAAGATCTAAGACAACTCCAAGACTCATGATGGAAAATGCTATCCACATCCAGAAAAAGAACTATGGAGTCTGAATGCAGATTGAAGCATAAAATTTGATCTCTTTCTTTTTTTGTTTTGTTTTGTTTTCTTCTTTGTCATGTTTCCTCTCATTGGTTCTAATTCTTCTTTACAACATGACTAATATGAAAATATGGTTAATATGAATGTATATATGGAACCTATATCAGATTGCATGGTTTGGGGAAGGGGAGAGGGGAGGGAAAGAGAGAAAATTTAGAATTCAAAATCTTAAGGAAGTGAATGTTGAAAACTAAAAATAAATCAATTAAATTTTAAAAACAAAAGAAAAACAGAGAAAAAAATAATAAAAATAGCTTCATAGATATCATAGAACCAGGGGACAAAGTGGAAACTGAAAGAATCCCCTATTCACCTCCTAAAAGAAATCCCAAAATGCAAACTCCCAGGAATATCATAGACAAAATCCAGAGCTCTCAGGTCGAGCTAAAAATACTACAAGCAGTCAGAAAGAAAGAATTCAAGTGCTAAGGAGTATAGTCAGAATCACACAAAATTTAGTAGCCATCATTATCAAGAAACAGATAGCTTAGGATATGATATTCCACAAGGCAAAAAATCTAGGTTTACAACCCAAAATAACCTACTAGCAAAACCATGTATAATCCCACAAGAGAAAAATTTATCTTTAATGGAATAGAGGACTTCCAAGCATTCCTGATGAAAAGACCAAAGTTGAGTAAGAAATGTGAAATACATAGAAGTCAAAAGAAGCATAAAAAGGTAAACACGAGTGAGAAATCATAAGGAACCAGACAAGATCAAATTGTTTACATTCTTATATGTGGAACTGATACATGTAATCTGTCAGAACTTTATTATTACCCAAGGTCTTCAAAGGAGTCTAATTAGACAGAAGTTCTAGGTGTGATTCAATTATATTTGCATGATATCAAAAAAAGAATGAAAGAGTGGGGAAGAAGAATGTTCTGAGAGAGGAGGGAAATGAGAAGAATAAGGAAAATCATCTCACATAAATGGGTCTGGAAAAAAGAGTTTAAAAGGGGAAATAAAAGAATGAAAAGCAAAGGAGGATAGGATGGAGGGAAATTCATAGTTAGTAATCATAACTGTGAATATGAGTGAGATAGAATTACCCATGAAATTAAAGAGGACAGCAGAATGATTAGAAACCAGAATACAATACAAATACAAACAACAGAATATAATACATTGTTTATAAGAAGCATACTTGAAACAGAAAAACAAAAAAACATAAGAATTGAAACAAAGAGCTAGAGCAAAATATATTATGTTTTAGTTGAAGTAAAAAAGGCAGGGATGGCAATCATGATCTCAGACAAAGCAAAAGTAAAAAGAGGCTTAATTAAAAGAGATAAAAAGAAAATTACATTTTGCTGAAAGGTATCACAAAAAATGAATTGGTATCAATACTGAACAATAATGCACCAAATGGCATGGTATCTAAATTCTTAAAGGAAAAGTTAAATGAGTTATAGGAGGAAATAGAAAGTAAAATTATAATAGTGGGGGACCTCAGTTTACCCTTCTCAGAACAGTTAAATATAGCTACAAAATAAAAAAGAAAGTAGTAAAGGGGATGAATAGAATTTTTAGAAAAATTAGACATAATAGTTGTATGGAAAACACTGAATTGGAATAAAAAGGAGTATATTTATTTCTCATTTACATATAACACCTTTACAAAAATTAACCATATATAAGGTTTAAAAAAAAGCTACACAACCAAATACAGAAAAGCAAAGTATTAGGTGAAACTTTTTTCTGGCCATAACGCAATAAAAATTACATTCAATTGGGCATACAAATAAAATAAATAGTAAACTAACATGTTAACACACACACAATTAAATACCAAAATAGAATCCTAAAAACCAAAGGAGAAATTAATCAAATTTAAGGCTAAAAAAAGAAAAACCTTGAACTAATAAATAAAACTAGGATATGTTTCTTTGTTTTTTTTTTCCTTGGGGGTGGAGAGGGAACAATAAAATAGATAACCTATTATCTAATTTGGTTATTTAAAAAAAATGAGAAAACCAAATGACCAGTATCAAAAATGATAAAAGGTAAATTTGTAACCAGTGAAGAAGAAATTTTAAAAATTGTTAAGAACTCTTTCAGTCAACTATATGACAATAAAACTGACAATATAAATAAAATGAATGAACATTTACACAAATATATTTCCCAGATTACCAAAACAGGAAATAAAATACTTAAATAATCTTATCTTAAAAAAAGAAATTGAACAAACTAAAATGAGTTCCCAAAGAAAAAAGCCTATGATCAGATGGATTTAGAAGAAAATATTATTTAACATTTAATGAATAATTTATTTTAATACTACATAAACTATTTTAAAAATTAATAAAGGATCCTAACAACTTCCTTCTATGACACAAATATGCCTTGATTTCTAAACCAAAGACAGTCAAAACAGAAAGAAAACTATAGTTCAATTTCCCTGATGAAAATTATTTAAAAATTTTTAAAAATAAAATACTAGCAAGGAAATTATAGTATAATACAAAGATTATACATTATAACCAGCTTGGATATTTATCATGAATGCAGAGCTGGTTCAATATTAGGAAAATTAGAAGCATAATTGACCAAATTAATGACAAAAATTACAAACATTATATTATCATTTCAACTGATACAGAAAAAGTTTTTGACAAATTGCAGCATTCATTCTTATTTTTAAAAATACCCACTAGAAAGCATTGAAATAAATGGAGTTTTCCTTAAAATGATAGGTAATATTTATCTAAAACAAAGAACAGTGTTATCTATAATGGGGACAAAGCTAAAAGCTTTTCCAAAAAGATTAGGAGTAGTAAAGATTACTATTCAACATTACACTATAAATGCTAGCTATAACAAAAAGGACAAGACGAGAAAATTAAAGGAATAAGCAGAGACAAAGGAGAAATAAAACTATCAATTTCTGAATATATGATGGTTTATATAGAGAACCCTATTCAGTCAACTAAAAATTTAATTGAAGCAATTAACGACTTCAGCAAATTTGTGGGATATAAAACAAACTAAACAAATTATCTGTATTTCTGTATATTAGCAACAAAATCCAACAGGGAGAGATAGAAAGAGAAATTCCATTTAAATTAACTATAGATAATACAAAATACTTGGGAGTCTATCTTACAAAACACACAGAACTTTATGAACACAATTATAAAACATTCTTTTTCTTTCTTTATTTCTTTTTCTGGAGGGCAGTTGGGGTTAAGTGACTTGCCCAAAGTCACAGGGCTAGTAATTTTTTCAAGTCTATATATTCATCAGGAGAAACAAAGGGTCAAGAATATCAAGGAAATCAATGGAAAAAATGGGAAGTAAGGAGGCCTAGAAGTACCTGAACTCATACTGTACTACAAAACATAATTGTAAAAAAGAACAAAAACAAACAAAAAAAACCCCAACAATTTGGTACTGGGTAAGAAATAGAGAGATTGATGAATGGAATAGGTTAGATAGTCTGAGGCCAGATTTAAACTCAGGTCCTCCTGACTCCAGGGCTGGTGTTCTATTTGCTGCTCCACCTAGCTGCCCCTATAAAACATTCTTTACAAAAATAAAGACAAATCTAAACAGTTGGAAAAATAGCAACTGATATAATAAAAATGACAATACTACCTAAATTTATTTATTCAGTGTCATGTCATATCAATCAAACTAACAAAAGATTACTATATAGAACTAGAAAAAATAGCAAAGTTCATCAGGAGAAACAAAGGGTCAAGAATATCAAGGAGCCAAGATGGCGGAGTAGAAACAGCTCATCCAAGACACTCTGCCCCCAGATTCCCCCCAAACTATGTAAAAGGGGACTCTGAACAACTTCTGGAGCCCCAGCACCCACAGAACAACACAGAGAAGCTAACCTCCCGCTGAGGACAGCCCAGCAGCCCTGCAGGAAGGACCAATGCAGTGCTCTGGGAGCCGGCAGCACGCAGAGCGCAGGGAGCCGAGCCGAGCCCAGGTCCCCATGAGCCGAGGTTTTAGCCCCAGGGCGGCAGGGCCAGCAGCTGGCTGGAGAGACCCCAGAACACCAGCAGCTGTGGCAACTCCAGAATTATCAACATAGACATGCCTAGGACAAAGTAAGAGGTTAGTGTCCTATGGACTTTGGGACCAGTATTTGGGGAATGCGTCAGCTCCCTCCCCTGGGGGCTAGAAGCTGCTGAGGAGACACACCATTTTGTAGTTTTCAGAGGCAGCACCAGCTCCCAGCCTGCAATTAATTGTAGGGAGATCCAGCGATCAGTCTTGGGGGGGTAATCGCTCTTGCTTTAACCTCCCTGGATCTGGATTGTGATCTAGGGTGGAAGTCATGGGTGGGTTTACAGCTTGCCAGAAACGGAAGTTGCCCCCCACACTTTCAGGACGAAAATTCCTCTATCTGGCCTTAAAGCCATAGTGTGGCAACAAGCCCAAAAGTCAGGTAATCAAGGGGCAACATGCCAAGGCAAAGGAAACAGAAAAATGCAACCCTAGACTCCTATTTTGGGGGCATAGAGTGGGAAAAGGACTGTGAGGTCAGAAGTCCTGCTCCAAAAGCCCCAGGGGAAACATGAGCGGGTTGCAGGCCATAGAGGACCTTAAGAAGGACTTTAAAAATCAAATAAGAGAAGTGGAGGAAAAATTGAAAAGAGAAATGAGAAGGATGCAGGAAAAGTATGAAATGAGGGTCAACAGCCTGACTGAGGAAAACAACACCTTAAAAAACAGACTAACTCAAATGGCAAAGGAGGCCCAAAAGGGCAATGAGGAGAAGAATGCCTTAAAAAGTCAAATTTGCCAGATAGAAAAAGAATCTCAAAATTTCTCTGAGGAGATTCATTCCTTCAGAGTTAGACTGGAGCAAATGGAAGCTAATGACTTTATGAGAAATCAAGATGCTGTTAAGCAGATCCAAACAAACGAAAGATTAGAAGGCAATGTGAAATATCTCATGGGAAAACCACTGACCTGGAGAATAGATCCAGGAGAGACAATTTAAAAATTATTGGACTACCTGAAAGCCATGATCAAAGAAAGAACCTAGAAATCACCCGTCAAGAAATTCTCAAGGAAAATTGCCCTGATGTTTTAGACCCAGAGGGCAAAATAGAGGCTGAAAGAATCCACAGATCACCTCCTGAAAAAGATCCCAAAAAGAAAACTCCCAGAATATTATAGCCAGGTTCCAGAATCCCCAGATCAAGGAGAAAATACTACAGGCAGCCAGGAAGAAACAATTTCAATATTGTGGAAACACAATCAAAATAGCCCAGGACCTGGCAGCTTCTACACTGAGGGAATGAAGGGCATGGAATATGATATTCCAGAGGGCAAAAGAACTGGGAATGAACCCAAGGGTCACCTACCCAGCAAAACTGAGTATTTTGTTTTAGGGGAAAATATGGTCATTCAGTGAAATAGAGGACTTTCAAGCATTCTTGAGGAAAAAACCAGAATTGAATAGAAAATTTGACATCCAGACACAAGAAGCAAGAGATGCCTGAGAAGGTAATCAGGGAAAAAGAAATCAAAAGGAACTTATCAAAGTTGAACTATTTACATTCCTATATGGAAAAGCAATAACTGTGACTGATGATATCTTTCTCACTATGAAAATAATGGAAGAAGGTGTGTGGTCATATGAATACATATGTGAATGTGTGTGTATATGGTTACAGTTATATATGGATAGAGGGCATAGGTTGAATTTGTTGGGAAGGGACAATACTCAAGGGATGAAATTATGAGGTGAGAGAGGAAAGTGGCAAGAGGAGATGGGGAGAGACAGGGTAGGGTAAACTATCTCATGTAGAAGAAGCAAGGGGAAGTGGTTGCAAGGGAGGAGGAGAATAGGAAGGCAAAAAAGGCAAAACCACATTCTCGTTGAATTTGGTTCAGGGAGAGAATGACATACATACTAAATGGGATATCTCAACCTGCAGCAGAATAGGGGGAAGGGGGATGAGAGGAGGGATGATGGATGGGAGGGCATCCCTGGGGGGAGGGGAGGTTGGAAGTACCCACTATAGAAGAGGGACAGGATCATGTAGGGAATGGACCAGGTGGGGGTGGGATGAGTGGGAGGGAATTATAAGCAGCCTTGTACAATATATCTACTATGATAATGTTTTGCATAGCTAGACATGTACAACACATACTGAATTACTTATCTCCCCAGAGGGAATGGGTGACAAGGGAGGAAGGAAATGGATCTGAAAGTCGAGGTCTTAACATTAAATGTTTCAAATATATATATAAATACTATTATTAATAAAAAAAAGAAAAAAAGAATATCAAGGAAATCAATGGAAAAAATGGGAAGTAAGGAGGCCTTAGCAGTACCTAAACTCATACTGTACTACAAAACATAATTGTAAAAAAGAACAAAAACAAACAAAAAAAACCCAACAGTTTGGTACTGGGTAAGAAATAGAGAGATTGATCAATGGAATAGGTTAGATAGTATATATAGAAGCAGATCAGCACAGTAACCTAGTGTTTGATAAGCCCAAAGATCCTAGCTGTTAGGACAATAACTCACTATTTGACCAAAACTGTTGGGAAAACTGAAAAATTGACAGAAACTAGCTGTATCCCAACATCTTGTATTATATACCAAGAGAAGCTCCTAATGGGTACATGGTTTCGACACAGAAGATGATACAGGTAGAGTAGTGGAATGTGGAAGAAATACCTACACGATTTATGAATAAGGGAAGACGAACAAAGAGAGAGGAATTCATGGGAAGTAAAAAGACAATTTTGATTATACAAAATTTAAAAGATTTTGCATAAACAAAATTAATACAGCTAATATTAGAAGAAAAGCAGGAAATTGAGAAAGATTTCATTTCTGACATACATAGAAAATGTAGTCACATTTTAAAGAGTAAGAGCTACAATTTATAAGTGGTCAAAGGATAGAAATAGACAGTTTCCAGAGGAAGAAATCCAAGCTATCAATAGCCATATTTTAAAATGTTCTAAAACACCAATAATGAGAGAAATGAACATTAAAGTAAGTCTGTGGTACAACTTCATATCCACTAGACTGGCTAAGTTGCCCGACGCCCGCCAAAAAAAAAGGAAAATGACATGCTGAAATGTGGATCTTTAATGGACTCTTGGTGGAATTGTAAACTAGTCCAACCATTTAGAAAAGCAATTTGGAACTATGCTCCCAAATCTATTAAACTGTACATATCTTTTGACCTAGCAATACCTCTATTAGGTCTGTACCCCAAAGAAATCAAATAAAAAGGAGAAGGATCCATGTGTACAAAAATATAGCAACTCTTTTTGTGGTAGCAAAGAATTGGAAACTTAGGGGATGCCCATCAATTGGGGAATGACTTAATAAGTTATAGTATATGAATGTGATGGAATACTATTGTGCTGTAAGAGGTTATGAAGGGGACAATTTCAGAAAAAAAAAACCAGGGAAGATCTGTACGAACTGATGCAGAGTGAAGTGAGTAGAACCAGGAGAATGATTTATACAGCAACAACAAAATTGTAAGAACAATCAATTCAGAGTCCTTCAGATTCAGTAATTTAATAACCCTGCTCAACCTAATGAATGACCACAATTCCAAAGGATTCATGATGAAACATGTTATCTATTTCCAGACAGAGAAGTAATGGACTCAGCATATAGATCAAAACACATATTCTTTTTCTTCTTTCTTTTCTTTTACTTTTTTTTGGACATGGCTCATGCAGGAATTTGTTTTGCATGAGTATATATATTTATAATAGGCTTTGATTTTCTTGCCTTCTCAATGGGTGGGGAAGGGATAGAATTTAGAATTAAAATAAAATTGAATTTGAAGAAAATAATAAAAATAAAATTATGTATGTATGGTCTTGCAAAAACAAAGGGATGATGGATGGTAATTGAAAAGAAATTTCCCTTGTGGAAGGAAATAATTGATAATGGAAATCTGAATTGCAGAATTGATGATGTGGAAATCTGAATGTCTAAAGGTAAGAAAACTCCAGGGAAAATCCAGACTTCTAAGCATTTTGAAGTGGGAGAGAAACAGTCTGCAGTTAGAGAGGGTGACAAAACCAAAAAGATCTAAAAGAGCTTTTTTTCTTAAAAAAAAATCAGACAAGCCAAAAACAAGTGGAAAGAATGGCATTTCTAAATTCCAGGGACTTGAAAGAGAATCCTGACAAACTGGTCTTAGAAGACTGCCATACAAAGATGTGTTGTTTAAATTTACATTATAGAGGGATGATCCTACCTATAGGAGCGCTTGTCTTTTATTGGTACTAAGAGGTTTTCTGGGCTTGCTACTGCAGGTGCTTTATCTGAGGAAATAAGATGTGAGCTATCAGCTCAGATAACTAGATGGAACCAAGTTATCCTAAGCACTAAGTTCCTTTGCACATGCATAAATGGAACCTTCCTGAATCCTGAGAGACTCGAAAACTTTCCTTTTAATGATGAAAACTGGGTTGCCAACAAGGGATATGAGTAACTGTAGTAATTTATAAATCTCTCATTGGTTCAGTCTTATCCCATTGAGATTCTAATTTAGAGCTGAAATGGACATTAAGGGATATCAAATTCAAACTCTTCGTTTTACAGATGAAGACACTGAGGCACATCTCGCCTCTTTCTCAACTTCTCATGACCTTAAAGGACTATGCAGACCTTAGTAATCTGCTCCCTTCCCACCTTTCCAGTCTTCTAGTTCTTTACTCTCTTCTACATGATTTATAACATGGTGATGATAGTCTTCTTGCTGTTCTCCTACAAGATATTCCATCTCCTAACTAAACATTTTCACTGGTTACCCCCATTCTGCAAACAGAAAAGGATCATCTCTGTCTTGGCTCACCAAATTCACTGCCACTCAAATTTATTGCTTTGGGGGGGGGGTAAGGGGCAAGGGGAAGGTAGGGTAATTGGGGTTAAGTGACTTGCCCAAGGTCATGCAGATAGTTTTGTGTTGTGTCTGAGGCCAGATTTGAACTCAGGTCCTCCTAACTCCAAGGCCAATGTTCTATTCACTGTGCCACCTAGCCCCGACACCACTCACATTTATTCATTGGCTCTTCAGCATAGAGGCAGTTAGGTCAGTCAGTCAATAAGTATTTATTAAATCTTGTGGTGTACTATCCAATGTTGAGGAAACAAATAAAGGCAAGAACATGGTCCTGTCTTCAGAGAGCTCACATACTAAAGAGTGGCTCAGTTCATAGAATGCTGGACTTAGATTCAGGAAGACCTGAGTTCGAATCTTGCCTCTGATATTTACTAGTTGTATGATCCAGGGGGAGTCTCTTAACTTCTCTCCCATGTAACATAGAGATAGTAATAATCACCGCTTGTGAGAATCAAAAGGGATAACACATGAAAACTACTTTGCAAAACACTGACAAAAAGTTTAAAGAAGCTCTTTTAAAAGGTTATTTTTAAATTGACCGTCCTTCACTGGGAGGGGGAGCTGTAATCAACATGACCTTGGGCACCATATTTACATTTATCTCCAGAAGCTACTCACCCACACCCCCTCCACTGTCCATTCCTTCTGAACCTTAAAGATGAGGACAGTGTGGGGAATAAACAAGAGACGTTAGATATTAGACCTTCGACCTTAGATATCAGCTCATGAGGGGCTGCCACAACCAGTTGCAAAATACCAATAAGAAATTACTATAGATGGACCATATTTGCTCAAAAGAGGAACCAACTATAATCAGGTATAAGTCATCGGGGTTAAATAAAGTAGAACAAAGGAATGCATTGTACCTTTCAAGTGTAATACTATACTTAACAGGCCTGAGGAAAAATAATCTTCCTCTAACAACTCCTTGTTCTGAATGAATAATTAAGTGAGCCTGGCAGATGTTTGAGTAGAACTGTTCTGGGAGCTTGGTTATGATTTGGCCAAGTAATTATGAAGAAAATGAGTTTGGAAATAAGAGCAGGCAGCCTAAAGGACCCAGGTCATTAAAGAATCTATGTCATAACCAGAGAGAACCAAAAGAACAAGGAGAAAAGTCTCTAAGATGGGAACATTCCATGGTGGGATATGAATAGCATGGCAGAGACAGGAGAGAAGACAAACCACTTAAAACAACAAAAAAGAACTCAAGGAGGAGGGAGAGCATGAGTAGTTCCCTGCTACATTTTCTTTCTCAGCCCTAAACAGAAACCCAGAATGTAATCCCCCAGTTTGATTTAGAGGGCTGTATGGGTGGGGAAAAGAAAGATGCATTTGGAGCCAGGACATGGGTTCTAATCACAGGTCTGATATTTACTGCCTGTGTGACCTTGGGCAAATCACTTCATGTCTTGGTTTTTGGTTTTTGGTTTTGTTTTTATGTGCATAATAAGCAGGTAAGATATGGTCAAGGGCTCTTGATTCTTTGCATTACTGATTCCTTGGTAGTCTGGCAAAACCTATAAGCCCCTTTTCAGAATAATTTTTTATTGCCTACATTCCTAAATGAAGGAAATATAAAATTTCAGTGAGTGAAAATAAAAATGTAATTTTTCTTTCCAAATTCATGGACCCCTTGAATCCTTCTGGGGGTCTCATTGACCCCAGTTTAAGAACTCCTGGACTAGATCATTGTTAAGGTCTCTTCCTGCTCTAGAACCATATTTATTTAGAACTGGAAGGGACATTAGACTGCCCTGAGTCAAACTCCCCTCCTTCCTTACAAATAAGGAAATCCGTAGAGATGGAGTAAGTTTCTCAAGATCACACAATTAATCCATGACTGAAGCAAGATTTGAACTTAAATCTTCATTACTCCAAGTTTGGCATTCTATCCACTCTCCCTTTTCAATATGTTGCCCTATTAATGAAAGACATCATAATGAACCTAGAAAAGGACAATATGGCCAGTTTCAAAGCACATGATGAAGAGAAGCCTGGAGTTAAGTTTTGTGGCCAAAGTGGAAACCTGCTACAACTACTAAAACCTTTAGAGAGGGAGGGAGGGAATGAAGGAAGGGGAGAGGAAGAGGGAGAGGGAGAAAGAGAGAGGGAAGATGAGAGAGAGGCAGAGAGAGAGAAAAAGAGAGGGAGGGTAGAGGGAGAGATGAATTAATGAATGTGTGTATTTTTGTTAGGTTTGAAATCACTTTCATGTATACCATAAGAAAAGGAGATAGAAGAGAGGTGAATTTGTCCTGGCTAACAGCTAAAAGGCTTGGTTGGCTTCGTGTTTTCAGTCATTTAGCAGGATCGTGAGCAGCCAGAATTTGAGTCATCATATCCTCTTAGGACACAAGGGGAAAAGGAGGAAGATAATTCCCAATAACACCCTATTCCATGCTAGGGTTCCTATAATACGCATTCTACTGAACATTACACAGAACCATAATTAGTCTGGAGTCACTGGGGCTTTGTCCCAGGGTTCTGACATAAAGGGGAGACATTCTTATTCCCCATGAAAGACTAACGTCCCTAGATATTAGACTTCTTTGCCAGTTCAAGCAATGCCATACCACTGCCTCTGCTACCTTGCCTAACAATGGACCACCAAATATCACTGTGGCCCTCTGCTAGAACCCAACTTTTTCCTCTTCCCCAACCTTCCTTTCCCCTACATGTTTCCAGGGAATGGCAAGTCACTGACTCTTGACTGCATGTACCACAGGGACAAGACTTGGACTCTCTGGATTTGGGCCATCTCCTCTCCTGACACAGTCATAGGTGGCCAAACTGTCCTTTGCAACATTCCAAGCCCCTGGTCCCAGGTTGAAGGTCTAGCTCTCCCTTTCACCAGAGTATAAGCTCTGTGAGGGCAGGAACTGTCTTTTTCTTCTTTCTGTAACCCCAACATTTAGCACAGTACCTGCTGCATAGAAGATAATTAATAAATGTTTATGGATTGATTTACTGCTTAGTTTCATGACCTTGAAAATGATTCAAGGATAGTCTGTAATTCGATAGATCATTATGTAAAGTCACTAGTGTTTAAGTCAGTCTTTATTGACAGACTTGTCCTGAATGGAATTGATTTTGACTTTGCCAGCTTCTTGCATAGAATCCCTGTAGGAAGAACTGGGATTTGGGGATGGAGCTGAATCAATTCAAAGGCATAAGCATAAAAGACTGAGACCATTAGGCCTCTGGACAACCAGTTCTGTGGCTTGGTCTTTTCTGACAGCCTCTGATTATACTGCAAAAGGATTTCTGAATCCAAAATCTTTGTCAAGTCAATTAATTTGTACATAGGAGTCAATGTCAATATTCTTCCCTAAAGGTTTAACCTTGTTTGGCTTTCTTTTTATGGACCAGACTTGATTCATTATAATGCCCTAATCAAATTCTCCCTCACCCTCATGAAAGTTTGCTTTGATTTACTGAGAATTTTATACTATAGACTCATAGAATTACAGGGTGTTTAAAACAAAAGGGACCACAGACTTGATTGACAATTAAAGCCTATTCATTTAGAGAGAGATGAGTAAATGGAGGCTCAGAAACTATGTTGGATTTAACATCAAAGGACCTGGGTTCAGATCTTAACATTGTTCCCTGCTACCAATGTGACATTGGGCAAGTTGCTTGATATCTCTAGACTTCACTTTCCTTATCTGTAAAATGAAGAGGTTGAATGAGATGACTCCAAGCTCCTGGTAAAGGGGGATGATGGAGAAGTTCCCGAGTGCAGTCAGAAAACCACAGGTGGCTGTGGAAATTGGCTGGTCTGGGCTCTCTCCTTAAATGGAGTTTTTTGAGTTTTTGGTTCCACCCTCCAAATCAGAGGGGCAGAGGGTACCAATGAAGTATGAATACCAAGGCTGACAGAGTCTCATACGATGATGAGATTCCTGGAACATGATGGAGAAATCCAAAAGTTGTGAAGCCAAGTGGGAAATAAAGAGAAATGAATGACTATTGATCTTTACCTAAATGCCCTACACTATGCTCTCTCCCTCCCAATAGCACCCCCCCATCTCCATCTCTTATATTTCTTCACTTGAATACTATCTCCCTAATATAAGGTTCTCCCAGGATGACTAGGGATAGCTGTGGTTTTCCTGATGAGCTACCAATTAGATGGAATCTGTTTTTCTAATTGAATCTAAAAATCATAAAAATCTTTGAATGTGAATGCTAACTAGGACCTTAGGCACCATAGTATCCAACTCCCTACATTCACAGATAAGGAAACTGAGACTGAAAAAAATTAAGTTACTTGCCTTAGGTCACATAGTTAGTGGTAGAGCTCAGGCTTGACCCCAGGCCACCTGACCCTAAATGTAATACTCTTTCTAGTGGAGTGATGTGCTTAGTTTTGGAGGCTGCACTTTAAAATCACTGGACCTGGAGTCAGGAAGACCTGAGTTCAAATATCGACTCAGATGTTTACCAGTTGTTTACTTCAGTTTCTCATCTGTAAAATGGGTATATAACAGAACCTAGCTCCCAGGGTTGTTGTGAGGACCAAATGAGATATTTGTAAAGCACTTAGCAATGTGTGGCACATACTAAAGGCTATACAAAAGCTAACTATTGTTGCTGTTGTTGTTGTTAAGAAAGACACTAACAAATTAGAACAAGTCAAGGGGCAGGGACAGGAAGAGAAGAACCAAGCTGATAGGGATGAGACCGTTGTGGAGGGAGAAGAGTAAAGAGTTTATTGCTAAGAGATTTGGAGAGAAGGGAGGCTAGGTGGAGCAGTAAGAGGGCTGGCCCTAGAGTAGGGAGGACCCAGGATCATTCTGTCCTCAGATACTTAACACCCACACAAAAATAACTATCCTTGTAACCTTGGGCAAGTTACTTAACCACAATTGCTTTAAAAAAAAGAGATTTGGAGAGTAAAGTCTTGGGAGGTATGCTAGAAGAAGGGCCATGTTAGCCATAGTGGAAGTTGGGGGATACAAAGACAAAAGAATGAATGCAGCAGTCCCTACCTTCAAGGAACTTGACCTATCTACCTATTTACACTCTACCAGACTTCAGTTATGATCCCACTTCCATGAATTCTCCCTCAACTGCTTAATTCAACAGTAATTATTAAGGAGGGCAGCTAGTTGGTACCATTGTGCATAGAGCTCCAGGCCTAGAATCAAGAAGACTCATCTTCCTGAGGTCAAATTTGGCTTCAAACACTTATTAGCTATTTGACCCTTTGCAAGTCACTTAACCCTGTTTGCCTCAGTTTCCTGATCTGTCAAATGAGCTGGAGAAGGAAATGGCACTCCATGATCTTTGCCAGGACAACCCCACATGGGGTCACAAAGAGTCAGGACTAAAATGATTGAACAACAACAATTATTAGGAACCTCCTTCACTTGGTTTCTTGCTTTCCTGAAATTCCCTAACTCTTAAGATTCCTGGACAGTTAGTTACTTTTCCATATGAAAATGTCTTATTCCAACTAAACTGTAAACTGCTGCAATAATAATAACATCCAGCATTTATAGGATACTTTAACATTTGCAAAATACTTTATATTATCTCATTTTTCCTTACAACAACACCAGGAAATGGACACTATCAGTATCCCCAATTTACAGGTGGAAAAACTGAGGCAGACAGAGGTAAAGTGACTTGCTAGGTTCACACAACTAATATCTGTCTGAGGCAGGATTTGCATACAGGGTCTTCCATGCTCCAGTGCCCAGTACTCTATCCATCTAGTTACCTAAAATATGACCTACAATTTTGGATTCCTTTGTATCTACCAAAAGTGCCCAATACCATGCCATGCACATTGAAAGGGCTCACTAAGTACTGACTAGATGCTCAATCTATTAATTGAGGTATTCCAGTAAAAAACTGTCTTTTCCAGCTTGCTTCCTCCAAGATGCTAACAAAAGGCAACTTCTATTCCCAAGCTGTTTTCCCAGAGTTGTTGACTTTGCATTTCAGAATTTTATTACTTTTGCTCATTTACATAGCATTCATTAAAGAGATATTTGCTTTATATTTGTTTTGGTTTTTTCTGCAAACAAAAAAAGCCAGGGGGATTTTGAAAGCTAAGGACTCAATTTTAAAAGTTCAAAAAGCAATCATATAATGAGGGGCCTGGAGGAGGCTTAGATTCAGTACTGGAGGTGGGAACACACTGTGGTAATTTCTCTATGTAGAGAGCTGGAGGCTTATGAAGCAACTCAATGTTTCCCTCAATTTAATAAGCCCCTGAAATGAATCCATACCCATATACATACACAAAGAATCTTTTTTCCAAGCAAAGGTTCCCCACGCATTTCATTAACTGCAGTCTCACTCACTTTGTCCTAAAGATGTGGTAATCCATGGAGGTCCTTCTCCAAAAAAATCCCTCAACAAGCAAGCAAACCAATTGGGAATGGTGATTGTGGAATCAAACCACTTGAGGATTAAGGAATAGAGACATAAGCTTCCAGGGATGGGATTAGAAAAGTGGATGTGAACATGTCAAAGACAACCAAGTCTTATTTCTGGAGCAAGTCAGTCATAAAGGCATAAAATCTTGAAGTTGGAAGGGTCTTTGGATCTCTCCCAACCAACCCCCCTCAATCTCTCCTCCCATCTTGATTTCCATCCACAAAATCCATTCTCCAATTTCCTGGATCCATGCTGTCTTTGCTCTTTCATTTCTAATTCTAAGGGAGCTTACTGACTTCCAAAGTAACCCATTCTACCAACTTCTGTTGCTGTTGTTGAGTCATTTCAGTCCTATCTGACTCTTCACGACCCCATTTGGGGTTTTCTTGGCAAAGATACTGGAGTGGTTTGACATTTCCTTCTCCAGTTTGTTCTACTGAGGAAACAAGAAAACAGGTTATGACTTGCCCAGGATCACACAGCTAGTAAGTTTCTGAGGCCTTATTTGGACTCAGATCTTCATTTTCTTTTAGTTTAGTTTAGTTTTTAAATTTTTAAAAATTTTATGTTTATTTTTAGTTTACAACATTCATTTCCACAAGATTTTGAGTTACAATTTTTCTCCCCGTCTTTCTTTCTCCCCTACCCCCCACCCCAAAACAGTGATCCCACTGAATGCCCCCTCCCCCAATCTTCTCTCTCCTATATCCTCCAACTTTCCGGTAGGGCAAGATGGATCTCCACACCCCAGGACCTATGTATCTTATTTTCCAGTTGCATGTAATAATAATAATAATAATAATAATAATAACTTTTTAAAAAACATTTGATTTTAAAACTTTGAATTCTAGATTCTTTCCCTTCTTCCCTTGTCACCCACCCTTACTAGGGAGATAATTCAATAGGGGTTGTACATGTGTAGTTACACAAAACATTTCCATAGTGGATTTGTTGTGAAAGACTGACTGTATCTTCCTCCATCCTATCCCACCCCCCACTTGTTCTATTTTCTACTTTGACCCTGTCCCTTTTCAAAAGTGTGTACTTCCAACTTCCCTCCCCCACAACCTGCCCTCCTTTCTATCATCCCCCCTCTCATCCCCTTCCCCCCTACTGTCCTGTAGGTAAGATACTCAATTTAGTGTGTATGTTATTCCCTCCTTAAGCCAAATTCAATGAGAGTAAGGTCGACCCATTCCCTTTCACTTTCCTGTTCTTCCTCTCCATTGTAAGAGTTTTCCCTTGCCTCTTCTATATGAGATAATTTCCCCATTCTGTCTCTCCCTATCTCCTCTCATTATATTCCTCTCTCACCTCTTAATTTCACCTATCATCCCTTCCTATTCAATTGGTCCTGTGCCCTCTGTCTATGTATACCTGTACACATATATACACACTCACATATGTATTGATATACACATATACCCTCCTATATAGACATATATATGTATGTTTACATATATATGTCTATATATGCATATATATATATATTACCTTCAACTGTCCTCATACTAAGAAAAGTTTTATAAGTTACAATTATTGTTCTTCCATGTAGGCATGTAAATAGTTCAACTTTGATAATATCCTTATGATTTCTTTTCCCCGTTTACCTTCTCATGCTTCTCTTGCTTCTTGTATTTGAATATCAAATTTTCTATTCAACTCTGGTTTTTTTTATCAAGAATGCTTGAAAGTCCTCTATTTCATTGAATAACCATATTTTCCCCTGAAACATGATACTCAGTTTTGCTAGGTAGCTGATTCTTGGTTTTAATCCTAGCTCCTTTTACCTCTGGAATATTCTATTCCAAGTCCTTTGGTTCCTTAATGTAGAAGCTGCTAGATCTTGTGTTATCTTGATTGTGTTTCCACAACATTCAAATTGTTTCTTCCTGGCTGCTTGTAATATTTTCTCCTTGACTTGGGAACTCTGGAATTTCGCTATAATATTCCTAGAAGTTTTCTTCTGGGGATCTTTTTCAAGAGGCAATTGGTGAATTCTTTTACTTTCTATTTTGCCCTCCTTAAGGATGATTGAATGATTGAGTTACTAAATGATTGTTCTTTGTTGAAAACTATTGTGACCACTTTGGTGAAAACTATGTAGCCATTTTATTGATGTCATTGTGAATGCTGTACCTTGATTCTCTATGAATGTTTTGCTCTGATTTGTTATTCCAAAAATAGAGTGTTCACTATACTATGTAATCAGAACCTTGAAAGCTATTCATAGCATCGGTCCTCTGGAAAGCTGCTTGCTTGTGTGTAGCTTTACACTGAGTTAGGATCTGACCTCAGGTACTTACTAGCTATATGACCCTGAGCAAGTAACTTCTGTTTTCCTGAGTTTCCTAATCTATAAAATGTGGATAATAATGGCACCTATTTCCCAGGTTTATTGTGATGTTCAAACAAGACAACAAATGTAAAGCACTTAGAACAGTGCCTGGTACATACAAAATAAGGGCTATATAAATGTTAGCTGTTGTTGTTGTTATATGGTAAAAGCAATATATGAAGGTAGCTATTATGACTATTATTAGTGAAGTAATGAAAAGCTTCAGTGACAATTTGGAAAATGAGAGAAAGAATAATGCAATCCAACCCCAAGATCATTTATTAGGCACTTATTTATACGATATATAACCAAAAAAAGAGTGAAAGAGGAATCCCTGTCCCCAAAGAAGATTATGTGCCCCTGTGGGGTGAATCAGCACCAACAACAGACAATGGGCACTAGGTAGTATCATAGATTCACAAATTTAGAACTGATGTTCCAGTCTGAGCACCTCCTTTTGCAGCTGAAGAAATAGAGACCTGGAGAAATTAAAAGGCTTGCTCACTTTCACTCTAAAAGTAAATAGAACAGCTATGAATTGACCCTACATCCTCTAACACCAAATGCAACACTCTTTTCCTTTAATGCTTAAATTAAATGCTAAGGTTCCTTCTAGAATTAGGTGATCTCATCCTCATCATTTGGTACAACACATCAGACTTCTCCCCACTTACCAGGCAGCATGGTCTAGTGGAAAGAACACTTGATTTTGAATGAGAATTACTGGGTTCAAATTAGCATCATCTCTAGGATGCCAGGGTGCAGACACTGATGAGCCAATGTATGACAAGAGGAACCCCTCCTCCCCTTACTTTTGGTCTAAGCTCTGTGATAATTTTATGTTAAACTTGATTTCCTTCCATAAAACCCTGATCTTTAATTAAAATGGGTTGAATGGAAACAGTGTCATGTGGTAAAAGGAACAGTGGGTCTTGGAATCAGACAATGTGGGTCAGAGTTCTGGCATCAATACTATATACATATTAACTATATGACCCTGGACAAATCATGTAACCTTTCTTATCTTCAGTTTTCTCATCTGGGAAATGGAAATAATAACAACTACACTGTCTACTTCATAGGGTTGTTGTAAACCTTAATGTGCTATGCAAATTACTGTAATTTGACTTCTATACTGACCTTTAAAGGAACATTTAGATGAACTTCTATGAGATACTCTTCCCACTCAAAATAAAAAATAATCACACCCCAGTTTGATCAGTAAGCTCAGGTCCCAAGAGAAGCATATTCTAATAACATTTACTGATGACGCTTATTGGAAAACCATGAGGCAAAACCCATTAAGAGAGATTCCAGGCAAAGCCTTTTTGAAATGGCCCCAGCAATCCCAGCTTCTGGTGACTGCATGCAGCCATCTTGAATAGGGATCTTGCCAGACAGATGGTTAACCTCACTGTTTGTTTAGTTTCTCTGTTTGATTTTCAAGAGCCTTAAAACAAGATGAACAAACAGTTACTGTCCTAATTCAAACACTGCTATTGACCTGGAAGATTGTCTTCAATCCCAAGTGGAGTAGATACAGTTCTACTCAGATACACATCTATTGATTATGTCAGCTGTGAGAATAGACCACAAAAGCCCTGTTAGCTGATAAGTATATTTCCCAGCTATTGGGCACAGATGGTTTCCTATTCCTGCTTTGGCTCTGATAGGGCCTAAATCAAATTCTGTCCTCAAATTCAGGGTAATTGCTCCTGATTTCATTTTTTCCCTTTAGTCTTCTAACAATTCATAGTTTCCTCAGAAAGTCTGATGAATAAGGGAGAAATACAGATCAGCTGTTCATCATGGCCTTTGACACAGCAATTGTCCTGCAGGGCTTATAGCCCAAAGAAATCAAAGACAGAAAGGAAAAAAAAGGCCCCATGTGTACCAAAATATTCACAGCAGCACTTTTCATGATGGCAAGAACTGGAAACAGTGAGAGAGTCCTTTGGTTATAACTGATATAATTGTAATGGAATTTTATTTTTGGGTAAGAAATGATGACTATGGAGAATTTAAAGAAATGTGGGATGACCCATTAACTAAGGCCATGGGAAGGAAGTTAAACCAGAACTATTTAACAATGACAGCAAAAAATGGACACAAAAAGAACACACACACACACACACACACACACACACACACACACATACACACACACACTGGATAATCATAAAGGTCAATTCTGGTCCTAGAAAACAGAAAATGAATTATGCCTCCCACTTCACTGCAGAGAGGTTGGGGGCTATGGGAGTGGAACATCACAGTTATGGGTTGAGTTTTGCTTAATTGTTTTCTTTGTCACTGAGGAAGACTTGGGGGACATATGGAAAAGACTGTCACATTAAAACAAAAATATCAATAAAATGTGGTTTTTTAGCAGTACTGGTTCTCAAGTTATACTACAAAAATAGAAAGGTTGATCAATAGAACAGATTAAGGCATATAAGACCCAGGAAAGCATGTAAGACCCAGAAAAAACTGAACATAAAAACATAGGGTTTGATTAAAATAAGAACTTCAATTACTGGTGTAAGGACTTGCTATTTGACAAACATGATGGGGAAAACTAGAAAACAGCATAGCATGAATTAGGTTTAGGCCAACATTAAAAGAGAAAAAGAAAGAAAAACAGAAACAGAGACAGAGATAGAAAGACAGAGACAGAGAAGGAGAAACTCTAGGGTTCTACCTCACACCCATCATATTGGTGGAGATGACAAAAAGGAAAACTGACAAATATTGAAAGGATTCGAGGAAACCAGGCACATTAGAGCAATCTTAGAGCTACAAATTTCTCCAGCCATTCTGGAAAGCAATCTGATCCTGTGCCCCAAATATCTCTAAACTGTGTATTTCCTTTGACCCAGAGATGCCACCACTAAGCCTTTTCAACAAAGAGATCAAATATAGTGTACCATATATACATATATGTGAGTATTACCATATATAATATATATATTATTAGTAATACCACAAAGAGATCAAATATAGTGTAACAAATATATGTATGTACACACATATATGCACATATGTGTGTATGCATATATGCATATGTATATATTTATATAAATACATATGCATTATTATATCTTCCAAATGGATACAGAACCTAGGCATATAAAGTTATATCATGAACAAATTGTAGGAAAAGGGAAAGAACTTTCACAACTACAGTAAGGGAAGAATTCTTGGTCAAACAAGGTTTAAAGAGGCTCAATGGTGACAAAAGAGACAATTTTGATTATATAAATTTGAAATTATTTTGCACAGAATAAATTCAGTGAAATTTAGAAGGGACACTGAACTGAGAAAAAAATGATTGTGGTGAATTTCTCTTAATGAAGGTCTGATATCCAAGATATATAGGACATTGATACAAAGAGATAAGAACAAGAGTCATATCCTAATAGATAAATGGTTAAAAGATATAAATAGGCAGTTTTAGGAAGATAACCAAGCAAGATAACCAAATTATCAATACCAATATGAAAAGAAAAAAATGTTACAAATCACAAATAATAAGAGAAATTCAAATCAAAGCACCTCTGGGGTCCATCTCATATTTATCAGATCAGCAAAGATGACAAAAAGGGAAAATGACAATTATTGGAGGTATGTGAAAGAGCAGAAATATTAATGCACTATTGGTGGAATTGTGAGTATTTTGTAAAGGAATTTAGAATTATGCTCTAAAAAATCACGGTTCTTCATGCCTTTTGACCCAATGATGTCAATACAAGGCAAATATCTCTAAAAGAGAACAAATACAGAAGACAAAGGTCCATATATACAAAAATATTTGTAGCAACATTTTTTATCGGATCAAAGAACTACAAATGAAGTAGGTATCTATCAATTAGGAAATGACTAACCTTTAAAATTTGCAAAGCACTTTACAAATCCCATCTTAATTGATCCAACAACTCTGGGAGGTAGATGCTATAATTGTCCCCATTTTACAGATGAGGAAATTGAGACTGAGAGAAGTTATAAGACTTGCCCTGATCCTTAAGGAGAAGAACCTGACAATGGAGATAGCCCTGACTCTGGGGTCAGAGTACCTGATCCAGAATCCCTGCTCCGATCCTTTCTGTGGGCCTTCAAGACAATCTTCCCAGAGAAAGCAGTGATTGTAATGTAATATTATTAATCTGTAAAAAATTTTAAATGGATAATTTCAGAGAAATCTTGGAAGATTTGAATAAAATGATACAGAGTAAGGTGAACAGAACAAGGAGAAAAATATTAAATGACTACATTAATGCTAGGAAAAAGACAACTTTGAAAGTTTTAAGAACTTTGATCAATACAATGACCAATTATGTTTCCAGAATATTTATGATGCCACATGCCTCCCCAGTCTTAGCAGAGAAGTGATAGACTAGATGTATAGAATGAGATATGTATTTTTAGGCACAGCAATGTAGTTTGGTTGACCGTGTTTATTTGTTACAAAGGAGGACTCTGGGGGCTGGGAAAGTAGAAAAAGTGAGTGAGTAGTAATAGTGACTTTTTTTAAATGGAAGAAAATTGTCAAAGTCCACAGGAGAAAGCAGAAAGAAGCTGAGAAGGGGGGCAGCTAAGTGGCACAGTGAATAGGGCACCAGTCCTGGAGTCAAGAGGACCTGAGTTCAAATTCAGCCTCAGACACTTGACATACTGTGTGACCTTGGGCAAGTCACTTAATCCTAATTGCCTTGTCTTCCCTCCTCCAAAAACCAAACCAAACAAAAAACCAAGAAGCTGAGAAGGGGACACAAACAAACAGGGCAGTGTCAGTACAATCACCTTAAATATAATACATATTTTCTAAATAAAAATCAAGTGATATACTGTAACAGAGGTTCATGGTTTCACATATGATCTTTTTCTAATCTTCCTTGTACATGAAAAGTTCATGTTTGTTGATGCTTCTTAGGTGAATAATAAAAAACAAAATAGTTGTTAAAAGGAATTAAGCTTGATGAATATGTAGGGAAAACTATATATACCACAATTTGGAAAGGAGAAATGAATCAGGGCAGTTTGTGCCCACAGGCTGAGATTGGAGTCAGCATTTTCTTTGACCATGTAGAAACTTGGAGTTCTGGGCTGTGCCAAAGGGCATGAGTCAGGGCTCAATTTACTTTTTTATTTTTGCTTTTTTTTGGAGGGCAACTGGGGTTAAGTGACTTGCCCAAGGTCACATGGTTAGTTTTGTGTTACGTGCCTGAGGTCAGATTTGAACTCAGGTCCTCCTGACTCCAGGACTGGTGCTCTATTCACTGCACCACCTAGCAACCCCTTCGAATTACTTTTTAAAAGAAAAAAAAAAGGTTTTAAATTAGTATTTGAGGAGAGAAAAAAAAATGGTGATCAGGAAGGGAGATCTGCAAGAGTAATAGTAAGAAGAATCAGGATTGAACACTGAGCTTCTTCAAACTTCTGCCAAAAGGAGGAAAAGAAAAGATCTTTTAGATTTTTGAGACAAGTAGAGGAAAACACTCGAATAAAACAGCCACAATTTAGCTGACTAGATGCAACCCTGACTTTAATCACATCCATCTGTGCAGCATCTGGGCATCCCGACTGTGTAATTTCTTCAGTCTTCTACCTATTTGAGAAAATGACATCATACAGAAGTTGTCATGGTCTGACTTCTCCACACACACACACACACACACACACACACACACACACACACACACACAAAAGACCACATCCCCACAGGGTGGTGAAAAGTTAACAGAAAAATTCAAATTGAAGCAACTTAGGGATAACTTCTCTACCCAAAAGACTGGAAAAATTGACAAAAAGAGGGAGTGACAAACATTGGAGGGTCTACAGGAAACCTGGCACATTAGTGCACTGTTAATAGAGCTGTAAATTGGTCTAGCCATTCTGAAAAGCTATCAGTACTTATGCCCCAAAAGTCACTAAACTGTGCATGCCTTTTGACCTAAAGTTGCCACTATTGAACCTATACCCCAGGCATCAAATGAGGAAGAAAAGGACTCATAGGTACACAAATATTTACAGCAACTCTTTTAATGGTGGTAAAGAACTGGAAAGTCAGGGGGGGTGCTCATTAAATGGGGAATGGCTGACCAAATTATGTCATATGAATGCAATGGAATATTATTGCATCATAAGAAAAGATGAAAGAGTCAGTTTCAAAGAAACCTTGGAAGATTTTTATGAATTGGTGCAGAGTGAACAGGACAAAGAGAATAATTTATACAACAAATATGTAAAACAAAGTCTGAAAGACTTAAGAACTCTCATTAATACAATATTCTAACCGTGTTTCCAGAGGATCAATGATGAAAAAAGTTAGCCATGTCCAGACAGAGAAGTGATATTCTCAGAGCAATTTGAGACAAGTTTTAGGACATGGACAATGTGAGAATTTGTTTGGATTGATTATGCATATTTGTTTTAAAATTTTATTTTTCTATTTTCCAATATTGGTAGAGAGGGGTATATAATGAAGAACGGGGTAAGGAATAGAGTTTCTTCCACAAAAAAAAAACAAAGGAATAGAAGGAAGACCAGAAGGAATCACAAACTAGCAGAACAACTTTAAAAGTTTCATGCTGAATTTATATATTTATATATGTATGTATGTATATACATTTATATATGTATGTATGTATATACATATATATGTATATATATACATTTTTAAAAACAAGTTTTGTATAATAGAGATCCACAATTTCATTTATAATCTTTTTCCTTCTGTTCCACAATGTGCCTATGGAAATGCTTTTTATTTTGTGCTTGTTAGGCTCAGAAAATAATTTTCTTAAGTAGGACTAGATTCCAAGTCAGAAAAACCTGGATTTAAATCCTAAGTCTGACACTTTATAACCAGGAAATTTGGGACCTGTCAGGACCCCAGTTTTCTCATCTGCAAAATGAGGCAATTGTACTGGATGGCCTTCAAAGTACCATCTAGATCTAGAATTCTTATATAATGATAATATAATTATTATAAAATTACAAATTACAACATCATATATAAATTATAAAATGGTAATATTGATGAATGTGGTATAGTGGATAGAAGGCTGGGCTCTAATCTTCCCTCTGATACTTAGCAAGCTGAGTTATCTTGGACTTAACCTCTAGGTACATTGGTCAGCTCTCTATGACTTAGGGCACTGCTAAATTATAGATAATTGCAATCTATAGGTTGCAGGTTGGTAGAAGGAGTTCACGCACCAAGAGTTCCCTATTATAACAAAATCACAATTCACTTCATATAATTGAAAAATATCAAGTAATAGTAACTGATATTTCTGTAATGCTTTCTGGACATAATCCTTACAACATTATAATGCAACATTACTACACTATTCCTAGGAACTTAAGTATTATTTTTCCCATTATATACAAAGAAACTGTCACACAGGATAGTATGTGACTTGCCCAAAGTCACCTCTCTAGTAAATGGTAGGACCAGGTGTCTCTGAACTCAGTTCTTCTGAAATCAAGTCCAGCACTTTGCCCTGGTCACGTTGTCATTCTATCAAAAGGGAGCCTTTCTTTCCATGAGTTAAACTGAGCCAATTAATTTGGGACTTGTCCTTGTGAAGTGATCTCATGCACTCATTCAGATTCAACATTCCTTCAGTGTAAACCTCTGTATAATTTTTTTTATTCCATTCCAAACTGACCCAGATCATGTGAGATTTGGTGTACCCAATTGAGTAGCTTGCTAATGTAAAAACACTTCTGTCACAGAAAACATTAAAAGCATCAGTGGTTCCCTCCTCTAATCTACCTTATGGAACATTAAAAATTGCTTGCTAAAGCCACCGTCATCTTTCCTGAATTCAGTTGTAATCCCCTGCCTTTCTTTTTCATCAGGAACAAAGAATTAATAGTAAATAAAGAGATCATTGTATCATCTGTCCTTTTGGGTCATCCCTTAATTAGAATTTTAATCCAGCAATATTCTCATTCCAAAACCAAACTATAATTCTCTCTTACAGTTAACCTTTTTGGCTTTTGGAAGACGTTTGCTTTGTTGGGATGAGTCTAATTTGTTAGTAACAGTTACAAAGGCACTGCCTTCCTTGGTGTTCCTCACATGTATTACTTTGTCTCCTGACTCTGAGCTGTCCCTCATGCCTGACTTCTCTCACTCCCCAATATTTGCCTCCTAGTTTCCATGACTTCCTTCAAGTCTTAATTAAAGTCCCTCCTTCTGCAAGAAGCTCTTTCCAGTCCTTGATCTTAGTGCCTTCCCTCTGAGAAGACCTCTAATTTACCGTTTGTACCTAGTTGTTTCCATGTTGTCTCTCCCATTACACTGTGAGTTCCTTGAGAGTATGGACTGCTTTTTTTTAAACTTTCTTTGTATCACTAGCATTTCTTTGTATCACTAGCATTTAGCACAATGCCTGGTGCTTGTTGCTGTTGTTCAGTCATTTGTCACGTCCAATTCTTTATGACCCCCCATTTGGGGTTTCTCATCAAAGATACTGGAGCATCTTTTTACCGCTTATTTTACAGATGAGGAAACTGAGGCAAACAAGGTTAAGTAACTTGCCCAGCTAGTAAGTACCTGAAACCAGATTTGAACTCAGGAAGATGAGACTTCAGGCCAAGCACTTTATCCACTACACCTTCTAGTTGCCTGGTACATAGTAGGTGCTTAATAAATTATTGTTTACTTGACTTATAGTAAAACCTCAATTGACCAAAATAAAATCAACCAAAGTCCTTAGTAAACTGAATCTCCTGCACATCTCTATCCCCCACATTACACTTTGAGAAGGGGATGACAAAAGTCTAAATCAACTTTCAGGTTGACTTTTACTTTGTGCAAATTCAGTTCCATCTCCTATGTGTTACAATAGGTAGAACATTAACTCTGAAGAGGTCCTGAATTCAAATCCCATCTCTGACACTAACTGCCAGTATGACTTTGAGAAAATTACTTGATCTTCATTCTCTCACTTGTAAAATGAGGGGTTGGAGTAGGGGGTCCCAGAGATCCTTTCTGTGATCTGAGAGACTCGATGACCTCTGAGGACCCTTCCAGCTCAAAAACTCTGAACCCTTGTGATGGGAAGAACATAAAATTAGGAAGCTTAAGAAAAAGAGAAACAAAATATGGGGCTTCCAAAGGTCATGAATGAAAGAGGAAGGCAGAATCACAGGTAGAAGGGATGAGGTGCATGGGGTTAGGGGAAGTAATGGTAGCAGAAAAAGACAATTTTCAGCTAAGAGGCCCCAAGCTCAGAACAATTGGGATTCTGAAAAGAGGAAGAGAGGGTTTTGTGTTTGTTTGTTTTTTGCCACGGGATGGTAGATTTTTTCTACTTTTCTGCATCTGTTTCTCCTACCCTAATGCCAAATAAATGTGCCCCAGGTCCCCAAATTCCCAATTACAGTTCTGTTTCAGAATTTTGAGTTAACAAAAGCATACAATAACAGTAATATTGCCCAAAGAACAACTGTAAACAACCAAGTTATTCTGAGTGTTATAAATATTCGAGTCAACTATGAAAACCTATGAAGGAAGATGCTATCCATCTACCTCCAGAGAAAGAACTGATAAATAGAAGTATACATAGTATGGTTTTACATATATTTATAAATTTGTGACAAATGGTGGGTACAGGTTGGGGAGGGAGGGAGAGAGACAATTTGAAACTTAAAATGTGACAAAAATTACTTAAATTAAAATTTAAAAATAAATATTCACATCCATCCTTCCATAACACTAACCTTAGGGTATAGATCACTATCCCCCATATTCCATGGGACTGCTTTCATATGTATGACTTAAATGATGCCCTATGAATAGAATTTGAGACCAATGGGCCTTAATACTGAATCCTGATTTATTATGATAAATATCACTGTGACACTGTAGGATACCAAGAAAATAGAATCCAAGCTGCCCAGTCTTCTTAAAAATGTAGCCATCCCTCTCTCCTGGCGTTGTTCCCTACTTCTGGTCTGTCTCTGTAAAGCAAGGGAATTTAATATTCTACTCCAGTACTTTCAAATACCCAAGAATTCATCTTGCAACTTTAAAAAGTAAGTTTTCATGTGATTAAGTAGCTGAAAGAGAATTCCCAGGATGGTCATTTATCACTTTCTGTTCAGTGGATTGATTTAGCTAACGTCAGCTGGGGGTTTCAAATTCTCCACTCACCAGTTTATTTTACCACCAAATGGTCCTCAATCCACTATGTATAAGTACTGCTAAAGGAGCCCTGGTCAGAAATAAGATTGATGTTCCCCATGATTCTCCAGTGTTTTTTCTTCTAATTTAAAATTTATTTGGGGGAAATGTCAATTTTTTTGTCTTCCTCCCCACATTGTATCTGGTCCAAAGACCCAAAGATATGCTGTCTTAGCAAGTAACTTCTTGTTATCTCCAACTCAGTTGAGTTAGAAACTCTGCTACAGAAGAATCAGAAAATAGAAAATGTGACAAATTCAGTAATTCTCAGTTATTATTGTTTTTAGCCCATGATGAAAAAATATGACTTCTTCAAGAAAAAACAAACTGGAAGAAAATTCAGGAAGGAAAACTTTTTCACCACCTCCATAATATATCTAGTATCTATTCCCTTCTCTCCATTAATAAGGTCACCACCCTAATTCAAGCCCTTATTACATTTCACCTGGACTACTGCAATGACCTCCCAATTGGTCTTCCTGTTTCTAGTCTCTCTGTCTCTCTGTCTCTGTCTCTGTCTGTCTCTGTCTCTGTCTCTCCCTCCCTCTCTCTGTCTCTCTCTGTTTCTGTCTCTCTGTCTCTGTCTCTCTCTGTCTCTCTGTCTCTCTCTCTCTCTCTCTGTCTCTCTCTTTATGTTTCTCTCTGTCTCTGTCACTCTCTCTCTCTCATCCAAACTGCAAAATTGACAGTCCTAGAACATGGCTCTGGCCATACCACTTTCAGCAACTTCCTGTTCCCTATAAGAGAAAATGCAAAATCTATAGCTTGGATTCTTACTCTTTTTCATGCCCTACCTGCTTCTGTCAAGTTGGTCTGCTAGCTGTCCTCCATACATTATATTATATCTCACCCCCCCCACCCCCGACTATGTCTATGCATGGGTAGTCGACCATGGCTCAAAGGGATTTGCTCCTTTCTTCCAATTCTTAGAACTCTCTTGCCCTTTCTAAGAGTTTGCCTCTTCAAACATATGCATGGACACATACACACTCACACACACACATACTGAATAATCTTGCTTATCTCTTATTCACTGGCTCTCTTTGCTGTACACAAAGATGTAAATATCTTCCTCATCTTTTAAAAGTAATAACAACAAAAAACTTTTCCTTCAACATTTCTGCTCAAACTACCATTCCAAATTCTCCCTTTCACAAACAATCTAATAGGCAAATCTGCCATCACAAGTTACCTTTACTTCCTCATGTCACCACTCCCTTCTCAACCCCTTGCTATCTGGCTTCAGATCTCATCACTGGACTCTAATTTCTGTCTAAACTTAACACGGATTTCTCAAATGCTAATTCCAGCATTTAGCATCTTCTCAGTCTTCATCCTTCTTAGCTTTATCCTTCTTAACCATTTGACACCATCAGGCTCACCATCCTCCTGTATCTTCTCTCCCCCCCGGGAGGAAACAGTGCTAAGGCAAGCAATTATTAAGCATTTAGTATATTTCAGGCACTGTGCTTAGATGTGGGTATTCAAAGAAAGACAAAAACATGGCCCCTAACTTCAAGGAGCTCAAATTTTTATGGGAAAAATGAAGAAAATAATCAGGTGCATAAAAATACATTAGAGTTGGTAAAAGGTCAACTGAGAGGAGAAGGGAAAAGGAAGGGAAGGGGAAAGAAATTAGCATTTATTAAACTCTTGCTATATTCCATGACTGGTCTCATATACTAGCTGTTTGACCTTGGGCAAATCACTTAAGCCTGTTTGCCTCAGTTTTCTCATATGTAAAGTGAGCCGGACAAGGAAATGGCAAACCACTCCAGAACCTTTGCCAAGAAAACTCCAAATGGGGTCACAGATATAACTGAAAACAACTAAACAACAACAAAGATATTCCAGGTATTTTGCTTTATAATATGATCTCATTGATCCCAGGAAACATCAGCAACTCTCTGATGGTTTTTCTCTACTCTCTTTGACCATTCCCTCTGAGTCTCCATTATTAGATGATCATCTGTCTTATCTTCTCTGTGTGGGAGTACCCCAGGGCCCTGTTCTCTCTATATACTCTTTTGGTGATCTCAACTGGCATGGGTTCAATTATCATCTAAGTGGATGATTCCCAAATCTGTATATCCAACCCTCATCTCTCTCCTGAACTCTAGATCCACATAAGGAATTCCATTTAGATATCCCATAGGCACCTCATATTCTACATACCTAAAACACATCTCATCATTTTCTACCCAAAACCCAACTTTCTCCCTAACTTTTCTCATCTTGCTAAGGGTACCACCTCTTCTTCCCAGTCAAAGTTACCTTCCTCTCTTCATTCTTCTTCGTTCACAGCATCCAATCAATTGCCAAGACTTGGATTTTATTGCTCTTCATCATCTCTTACCTCCTACTTTTCTCCACTTACATGGTCATCATCCAAGGTCAGGTATACATGACTTCTCTGTCTGAGTTTTCTCCCCTCTTCAATCTGCCTTCCATATAAATGCTAAATTGATATACCTAAATTATAGGTCTGACAATGTCACTTCTCTACTCAAAAAGTTATAATGGACTCATTTCCTCTAGGACAGGGATTCTTAACCTAAAGACCATGGACCATTAATAGATTTCAGTGAGCCCATGAATTTGGATATCTGCTTATCCAGCCCTGACCTCTTTCTAGGCCTCTAGGATCACATCTCCAACCGCCTTTTAGAACTTTTAGAAAGTTAAGGATTCTAGGAGGCAAAATCAAGAAGGGAGAGCATTCCAAGGTTGGGGGTTAGTCTGTACAAAAACAAGGAGACAGGAGACAGGATGTTATGAATGGAGAGCAGTGAGTTATATTGGCAATAACATAAAGCATATAATGAAAAATCATCACTGAATTAATTGGAACTAATGAACTCAACAAGCAAAATAGTATAGGGGGAGAAGAGAAGAGGGTCCAGAACAGAGCCTTGAGGGGTCTTCATCATTAGGGGGCATGATTTGGATGAAGATCCAGCAAAGGAGACTGAAAGGGAGTGGTAAAACAGATATCAAGTAAGAGTCATGTCAAGACAGTGATTGACAATGTCAACAGCTTCTCAGAGATCAAGAAGTATGAAGTTTGAGAAAAGGGCATTAGGTTTATCAGTCAAAAGACCACTGGTAACTTTAGAAAGAACAGTTTCAGTTGAAAATTAAGTCAGAAGCTGGACTATTGTGAGTTAAGCAGAAAGTGAGAGGAAAGAAAGTGGAGGCAACAGTTGAGAAGGCCTTCACAAGGAGAGTAGTCACAACAGGGAGGAGAGACACAGGACAATAGTTAGTTGAAAAGGAGGGACCAAATGAATGGTTTTTGTTTTGTTTTGAGGATAAGGAGACATGGGTATGTTTGTAGAGAATGAGAAAATAGCCAATAGACAGAAAGAAATTGATATGAGAGAGTTGGGATGATAGAATTGTCAATCTGCTTTAGAACATGAGAAGATCCCATTGGATCACTTCTTTTTTTTTTTGGAGGGGGGAAGGCAAGAAAATTGAGGTTAAGTGACTTGCCCAAGTTTACACAGCTAGTTAAGTGGCTGAGGCCTGATTTGGACTCAGGTCCTCCTGACTCCAGGGCTAGTGCTCTATTTACTGTGCCACCTAGCCACCCCAGATCACTTCTTCACGTAGAAGAGTTTGCCTTGACAAGAAGAAAGACTGTCTCTTCATTTGAGACAAAATAGAAGGTAGAGATAATGGCAGAAGGCATCTTAGTGATGCAAGATGAGGAGAGCTTCATAAATAGTTGTTGGATTGAACTGGATTATTTGCTCTTATTCTTTCTCATAAATTAATTTTTTTCCAGATTTTCTCATAGGTTTTCAACTAGCTTGATATATAAACCATGATTATTTTATAAGCAACCCAAATTATACATAAAATATTTTTTCATTCCCAAATTAACAAAAGCATCACATGTTTTTCCACTTTTTATCTTTTAAAAATTTTTATCTTTACAAAAAGATGACAAAGTGGGGTTTTTTCTTTTTCTTAGTTCAAAAATTTCATCACTCTTTTAAGTTTGCCATTATCCCTTCCCCTACTCTCTGAACTTCCCCCATGATGTCAACTCTCCTAAAAAGAAAGTACTCATAGTTAATGTTGCAAGCCTTGAAGCTGAGCATGTCTCACCCTGGTCAAATTCTCTTCATCTTCTTTCCTAGATATTAGTAGCAGGAGCACTCAGTCAAAGACAGTCTAAATAAATTATAGTCTGGGAACCAACTCATAATACTTATATTAAGTATAAATATTTATATATATTCATATAACTTAGTTATATGAATACAGTGTCCACTGTCCATTCAAGGAAGCCTGTTTTTATTTAACAAAGCCCTTATGGATTTTGTATGGCACAAGCCACATCTCTAGTCATTAGCTAATCAAATGGCAAACCTCACCAAAGGGAAAAAAGATTAGCAAAATCAGTTTATTTTAGAATAATAGATTTAGAGCTGTAAGGAACTCTAAAAATCATAGTACAATCTCTTCCAGTCAATGAATAATCATGTGCCTACTATGTGCCAGGCACTGTGCTAAGCACTGGGGACACAAAAAGGGCGGAAGACAGTCCCTGTCCTCAAGGAGCTTACAATCTAATGGGGGAATTCATAGGTTAGGAACCTGAGGCTCAAAGAAGTTAGATAACTTGCCCAAAGTAGATACCTGAAGTAGGGATTTAAATCCAGGACTTCTGACTCCAAATTCAATATTCTTTCCACACTTTATGTCTCAATATTTTTGAGTATTGGAGTATTTAGGTTTCAGAATTGGAATATAAGAGACTAGAGAAGAGGAGAGGAGATGGAAAGAATGAGAGGAGAGAGGGAAGGAAGATGAGGTGAGCAGAGGAGAGGGGAGATGAAAGAGGAAGAAAGGAGGAGAGAGGAAAGCGAGAGGAAATGGAGGGGAGGGGAGATTGGAAGTGATAGATTTTGTTAGTGCTGAACCTTGTTTGTGCATTTTTCACAGCTAAATTGTTTGGAGGCTATATTAACAAGTATTTTTATATCCCCACCCAACATCTAGCAGTGTGCCTTGGGACATAGCAGGTATTTAAATAAATGTTTTAAATGGAATGGAAGAGATTCAAGTGAAATCAAAAGTCATTGTTTGACGTCACGAGGATTTGAAGTTTGCAGAATCTAGTGGAACTATTCATCAAAGAGCCATCCTAGAACAGAGAAAGAAGCCCTGATGTCCTCTTGAATCAGATCATGAATCAACCTTCACTCCACAGAGACTCCAATCCCATTTTCCTCTTTCCTCCTTTTCCTGTGAGCAGGGCTAGAAATAGTCAAGCACAAAGCACAAGACTGAAGACAAAAAAATATTGTTTGTGTTCATGAAAAATTCAACTCTAATTATACTCCTGGGAGCCAGTGAAAGCTGGAAGAGAATGTGCTCAGAATTCTCATCTTGTTAATAGACGCAGTAACATAGTGTTTATTTTCCATGTCATTTATAAAGATTTTGATGGACAGGACTTGCTTGCATCAGCTCATAGAATAAGATACTGAAGGATGTTCAGGTAATATTTTAAGTTGATTTGCACTTAACTTTCAATGTGTACCTTTCCCTCAAGTTATAGATATTTTTAAGAAAATGTAAAAACCTGCTTACAAAGCACCTCATAAAGTATGTGGATGCATTGACTTCTGGGGAAGGCACAAGAGAAACATTTTGATTCTTTTTTTTAAACAAGATTTCTTTTAAAAACAACAACAAAAACTATTTAGTAAGCAAGTATTTTTCTTCTTTTTGAATTCCACTCAAGGATGGATCCTACTGTTTTGCTAGAATTTGATCTTCCCACCCCCTACATGGGAGTGTCCTCCCAAAGCTTTGTCCTGAGTTCTTTTCACTTTATACACCCATTCTTCAAGCTATGTCCCCCCCACCCCCAATTCCTACATCCAAAAAGCGCCTAGTGACTGCTTACATTCTGCCCTAGAGGGAATAGAAAGCCATTGGAGCTTTTGGGGCACAGGAGTGACATGGATAGACCTGTTCTGTAGGAATATCAATTTTATAGTTGGGTGAAGGATAGAATAGAGGACAGACTTGAAGCTGGAATACCAGTTGGGTAGCACTAGTCTGTGTGAGACGGCCCTACCTATGATGGTGGCCACAGGAATGGAAGGAAGAAGGCAATGCAAAATTTTTATGAAGTTAAAATCCATAAGACTTGACAAATGATTTGCCAAGAGAGGTAAGGGAATATGAAGAGAAGAAAATTATTCTGGGATGGGAATCTGGGTAACTGGAAGAATGATGGTGCCAACTGAAACAGAACAACCACACTTTGCTCATCAGAGACCAGGAGACACAGCTGAGAAACTGACTCACTTTATAGAATCATTAAGTATCAGAGTTGGAAGGCATCATCAACCAGTCAAGAAGGCCACCAGTCAATCACTCATTTTTTTCACTCAAGTGAAATCACTAAGTATTTATTGAGTCCCAGCTATGCGTCAGATACTTTGCCAGGCAACAGGAACACAGTACCAATGTGAGACCATCTCTGCCCCTCAATGAATTTACATTCTACTATATTAGTGATCCTGATACTTGTTTTGCTGATAATACACCATTTGCCTTGAAGAACCAAGGCATCCTCAACACATGATCGTTAGATTGCAAATGCAATTTTCCATAAAATTCGAGGCATATTTGGCTAAGTATGCTGTAGCACAACTTCTAAAAACCACTGTACTAGATTGAGTCTGATTTCTAGTTTATCAGCAATCCTTTCTTCAACATCCCCAAGTGACCATCTGGACATTGCTTACATTCTACAGAAAGAGTTGATTTGCATGTGTATTCTTGTATGTTTTTTTATTTGTATGCTACTGATAGTTTGTCTATTATCAGTATGCTTTGTAATTAACTATGTGTGAAATAATATTTCTGTTTCTCAAGATCTAGGATTGGAATAATTCAGGAAGTTTGGGAGAGACAGACAGACCATATCACACTTGCCTGAGAAGACTGGATCACACCAGTCTACCCTGACTTGAACTTGATCCACGTGACCCAACTTTGAATAGCTTGAAGTTTGCCTGTGAGAATCAACTAGTACTTAAAATGCAAAACAACATACACATTTTTAACATGGTCAGTGTAACTATTTGTTTTGCTAGAATATACATAAATGTCATGAGGGTTTTCCTTTTCTTTCTTTTTTAAAAAATTCTTCATGGAATTCAGTTGGTGATGGGGGGAGACAGAGTAGAAGGGAGAATCTTCTAAATGTCCAAAAAATTATAAGCTAAAGACAATGAAGAAGAAAAAACAATATCTAACAATTGCCCTTTAATAGGTGCATTGTGGCATCTGAAGGCAGACAATTCAGATCAATAAGCATTTAAATATCTACTATGTGGCAGGTACATTAAGGATACAAAGAAAGGCAAAAGCCAGTCCCTACTCTCGGGTAGCTCACAGTCTAAGGACTCCAGAACAATAGTACCTTATGGCCAACAGCTCATTATCGTGTGACTTTTGTGAAAGGCAACTTGAGACAACCTAAGGACCTTAGCCAAAGAGTGCAGATGGAATCCAAGTTCTGCTTGCCCCCAGAGGGGAAAACTAGGAATGACGACTGGCAGCAACAGAGACACAAAGTTAGGCTTGATGATTTGGGGGTTTTGGTGGGGAGAAACTTACTAAAATTGAGAGATATCCAGAAGAGGAAAAGAACACCTCAGGAGATAGAATGCTCCCCATCACCAGAAGTTTTCAAGCAATGAATGACCAAATGAACACTTGGGAATGTTGAAGAAGGGATTTCCATTCAGGTTTAGGTTGGAGTACCTGACTTCTAAGATGACCTTCCTACTCCAGGATTCTGCTGTTGTCATTATTGTTGTGTTTGAGTCATTTCAATCATGTCACGATCCCATTTGGGGTTTTCTTGGCAAAGATACTGGAGTATCTTCTCATTTTACAAATGAGAAAACTGAGGAAAATAGGGTTAAATGACTTGCCCAGGGTCACACAGCTAGTGAGTGTTAATAGCTAATATTTATATAGAGCTTTAAAGTTTGCAAAGTGCTTTATAAACATCTCATTTTTATCCTCACAACAACCCAGGGAGATAAGTGCTATTGTTACATTTTACAAGTAAGAAATGGAAGTGGAAGGACTTTAAGTGACTCATCCAGGGTCACCCAGCTAGTAGATGACTGAGGCAGGACTTGAACTCAGTTCTTCCAGACCCCATGTACAGTTATCTATCCATTGTGACATCCAGCTTCCAAGGAGCTATTAAGTGAGTTTGTATCTAGTTAATGTCAACAGAGTGAAAAAGTTGTGATATATGATTGTGATGGAATGCTACTGTGCTATAAGAAATGATGAGCTCAATGATCTTAGAAAAACAAGGAAAGACTTGCATGAAGTAATGAAGAGTGAAATAAGCAGAACCCGCAAGAGAATATTGTATATAGTAACAGCAATATTGTTTTCAGAATGACTTTGAGTGAATAAGCTGTTTCAGCTATTATAAATACCCAATTAATTATAAAGGACATATGAAGAAAGATGCTATCTGCATCCAGAAAAAGTACTGATAAATAAAAGTATATATATATATATATATATATATACTTTTATTATTTATATACATAATATATATATACTATATATGCATAGATATAGTATATATAGTATATCTATGCATATATATAGAAGTGTATATATATTGCATATTATATATATACATATATATATACATATACACCTATTTGTTTCTAATGGTGGCCATCTCTAAGGTGAGTCAGGGGAGAAGGAAAAAGAAAGAAAAAAAGGAAGCCATATAACTTTGTGGTATATTTAAAAGGAATAGCAACTTATATATAGTAGATTTGCAGTTTTGTGTGCAATCAACTTTTTTATTTTACTATGTTAAGGAAATGTTTGTTTTATTCCATAAATTTTTTTTAAAGCAGAGTGTTTGGGTTGTTTCTTGACCCTCCTTCAGTCATGGCCCCATGGTCAGCAAGAAAACTGGATTTATCAAAGTACTGTCTTGGCCTACATAACTCTAATAGTTGTGGGGGTTTTTTTGTTGTTTTTTTGGGGGGGGGTGGACCTGAAATGGCAAAACAGCTAAAATTCCAACCATCCAGAACACAGAACTCCAGATTCATTAACACACACACTTTCTAGGTACCATAGATTTGGAGGAAAATGGGACATCAGAGGCTCTGGAGTCCAATCCCCTCATTTACAAATGATGAACACAAGGTAGAGAGAGGTAGCTTGCCCACACAGCTAGGAAGTATCTGTGGTAGGATTTGAAACCAGATCTTGACTCCAAGACCTGTTCCAAGTCCATTAGGCCATGGTAGCTCTCATTTCTCCTTTATCCCTCTCCCAACTATTATGCATACAATAATCCAGGTGATCCTGCACATCCATTGATATTTATCACTGGCATATAAAGATATAGTCCTGCATATACCTAGTCTAAGATTTGGAGATCAGATGCCCTGCCATCTTGTTACCAATCTCTGAATCTAAGCCTCTGAGGTCAGCTTCCTGTCCCCTATATCACACTGTCTCTTGCCTAGAACATAGTAGGTACATAACATATGCTTTCTGAATAAAGGAAGGTATTCATAAGAAATAGTTGGAATTTTCATTGTGGAGTGTTAGATTCTCATTTGTGTTGCTGGGAATTTTACAGAAGAGATTTTGTCATATTCTAGAACTTGATGCAATTAGCATAATGTCATCTGAGAATGAGAATATTTGAAGAATGTTCCCACCAGCAGGGAATCTTCCTTTTGTTGAAACTCTCCATAGGATAATGTCCATAACTCTGTTAGGTTGCCCAAGGTCCTTTCCTAGAACTCTTCTTCCACAAGTTGGTGTTAATGGTGTTCAATTCACATAAGTTGTAGGAGGAAAGGACTGACCTAGCTTTCATCCTCGCTCCCTCCATTCTGATATACACTGAGTAGGGGGGAAGGGGGGACAAGCAGAAGCCCCAGCTATAGTGCTGTATACATTGCACCATCCTGGAAGGAAGAACCATAATGAGTCTCACAGTGTCCAAGAACTTCCAGCCTCTTTACTCAGCCGTGTAGCTGTGGTCACTTTTCCTAGCCTTCATTTCTCTTCTCCCCCCATAAACTCCCCTCCCCCATCCCAGCTTTGTTCCTGACTTTCTGACTTCAAAATTATACCTCAGCTACTATCTTATCCTGGAATTTCCCTCAGCACCTAGGGCTTCCTCATGCTGGAACATCTAACTATCCCTTTGGCCTTCTCACCCTGTAGTATTCCTCCACTAGGCTGGTTCCCTTGCCCCACTAGTAAATTCTTCATGAGGTCTCCATTTTGTGTAGAGGTTTAGACTGGCCAGCTTTCATTATCCTCCTGGATATTTGCCTTTAACTTCTGGACCTCACACCCTAGCCATTGAACCAAATGCTTCCATTCTCTTCCCTCCTAACCCCTCTACTTTTCAGCTCCCTTTTGTGTATTGTATTCTCCCATTAGAAGGTAAATTCCTTGAGGGCAGGTCTTTTTTGTTTGTATTTGTAATCCAGTGCTTAGTGAAGTTTCTGGCACATAGCAAAAGTTTCATAAATGCTTGTGCCCTTTCTTCCTCAAATTGCCTTGTGGGAGGGAGATGTCTGAGAGCATGGACAGGGGGGGCGGGGATTATGTCAATTCTGACATTTCTCTAAGATAGAAATTCTCGGATTTAGAATACTGTTGATTTCATTACTTTGTTCTATGTCATGTACTAAGCAAGAAACTTTGTATGAGCTTTAAACAAATGAGAAATAGCTAGAATTTTCCGTGGGAATCATTAGGTTCTCAATTGTGTTGCTGTAGATTTCACAGAGGAAGTTTTATTCATGTGATCGTCCATCTTCCTTTCACCTTTAAGGGCTCCTATTTCCTCATCTACAAAATGAGGCAGTCAGGTTAGATGATCTCAGAGGTCCCTCGCCCCTCTTACATTCTCCCTCTTCAACTCTATAATTCTGCTCTAAATAAGGGCAACTCTTTTTCCTTCCCTTGTGTTGGCAGCAATATAGTTCCTTATACTCAAGGAAATTCTAGACAGATGGACAGCATGCTGTTAAAATTAAATTAGGAATAAGGGGAGGGAGGAGGGAAAATGTTTTGCAGAGTATCTTCCCCACTTCTTCATTATGGAAAAAAGGCAGGTGTTTTCCCTTCGAGCAGATGGAAACCCTAGATATCCTAAGGCTGATAGAGCATTTCAGTTTCCATGCTCTGAGGCTCTAGGCTTACAAAGAGAGTGAAGATATACTGCCATGACTTCACAAGCCTTTCCACTGTCGAACATGGAAAACTTCCACCATATGCATATAGTTTCTTCCAGATGCCAATGGGCAGTTTTCAAACAGAACCAATGTTCCAGTTTTGAAAGGCAGATAAGTAACTCTAGAATAAAGAAAGCCAAGGGTGGAGTCCCTGTGCTCCATGTACCCCCATGGTATGCAAGGCTTCTTGATAACTCAATCTAATGGAAAACCTGCTTATTGACTGAGTTGATATACTAGTGAGGAAGATGGTTAAAATAATGAGGAAGGGGTTCCATGCTCCCAAATAAGAGACCAGGGAACTATGAAAATTGTTACAGGATGTTAGAATAGAAACAAAAGAAAGTCACCAATGTGACATCGTGGAGGGAGGGAGGAAGAGCCAGGATGAGACTCAACACTGTTGTGAGATATAATGTGTTAGTAGTACAGTGCCCTTATTTAATCAGTACTGTCAAGGACACCACATTCTTTTGGTCCCTTGACTTCTTCTATTTCTCTTGTCACCCACAGTCAAGTACTTACCCAATAGCCAAGTCTTTTCTATTCTACCTCCATGCTGCTACCCACGAACCACTTAATGGTTATTGTTTGGGTCCCAATGGCTCAGGGTGAATGTAAATAATAATTGTTTCCCTTTGGATCTTAGGATCTTCCCCCTCCTGCTTTAATTTTTTTTTTAAATTAAAGGGACCATCCCTTAGTTCACTACTTAAATAGCCCCAATCACTTAGTGGGGATTGCCCCAGTCAAAGTGAGAACTTCAAAAGACCTTAGCTCAAAAAGGCCAAGGTCTTCCACTGCATCCTAGGCCATCTCCTGTCATCCTGATCTATAACTGGCCACTGGACCTAGATGATTCCAGAGAAGAAAGCGAGGCTGGTGACTTTGCACAGCCTTCCCTCACTCAAATCTAATTCACTTGCAAGTCATGGCATTATCTTTCTTATGATATGATCCTCTTCAAGAACAAAGGACAAAGCCATAACCTCTCACATCCATTTCCTTCTCTCCACTCAGTCAATAATAACCCCAGCTCTGACCCTTATATCTTCTTTCTTGAACTAGTGTAATAGCCTCCCTGATTGGTCTCCCTGTTCCTTTGCCCATCTCTTGTCCCTCAAATAGCTGCCAAACTGATGTTCCTCAAGCACAGGTCTTATGATGCCTCTTTCCTGCTCAAGAAACTTCATTGCTTCAGAAGACTTCAAGGCTCAGCAATGCGTTGTTCCTCTTCCTCTTCCCCTTCCTTCTCCTCTTTCTCCTCTTCCTCCTTCTCTTCTTCCCTTCATCATCTAGCATTTATATAGTTCATTTAAGGTTTGCAAAGTCCTTAACATACATTAATTTATTTAATCACACAGTGAGTATTTAGCATATGTTTATCGAATTGAATTGAGAAACAAGAAGGTCATTTGTATGATAATCAAGAGTCACTATTACAGTTTGCAAAACTTACTTGTACTAGGCAAGGCAAGCTATGGTTTATCCCTAAAGAGAGTGGGATCAGTGGATACTTACCCCAAAAAATCAAATAAAAAAGAAAAGGATTCATATTTGTAAAAATGTTTGTAGAGGGGGCGGCTAGGTGGCACAGTGAGTAGAACGCCAGCCCTGGAGCCAGAAGGACCTGAGTTCGGATCGGCCTCAGACACTTAATGCATACACAAATAAAATCCTAGCCGTGTGACCTTGGGCAAGTAACTTAATCCCAATTACCCTCCAAAAAGCAAAAAAAAAATGTTTGTGGAGGCTTTTTTTGTTAGAGCAAAGAACTGAAAATTAAGGGGGTGCTCATAAATTGGGAGATGGCTGAATGAATTTCAGTATAAGAATGCAATGATGAAATTTATCATTCTATAATAAATCATGAAGGTTTCAGAGAATTCTGTGAAGTCTTATATGACCTGATACAAGATGAAGTGAGCAGATCCAAAAGAATGATTTATGTAATAATAGCAACTTTCAAAGTCTTTATATAAATGTAAAGATGAATATAACTTGCTATCCACTTCCAAATGGAAAGGTAATGCATTCAAGTTGTAGAATAAGACATTTTTAGACGTGGCAAATAGAGGAATTTGTTTTCACTTGACTACACATATTTTTCTCAAAAGGTTTTGTTTTTCTTTTTTTCCATTGGGTGAGAGGAAATGAAAAGAAAAGAGTAAGGATAAGATTGTCACCTTCCCCCAAAAGAAAGCAAAACAAAAGAGTGGTTGGAGAATTTTTAAATGAAAAGAAAGTAGGAAAGAATCATACATAAGCAAGAAAATTTTGAAAGTTACAGGCTGAATTTATTACATTTATTATATGATTTTTCTGTAACATTAATTTATTAATGAATTTATTATGTACTTTAAAAGAAAGACAAGCCGTACATAATAGAGATTAGCAGTTTCGTGTAAAATACTAATTATCTATTCTATTTTATATACAGAACTGCTCCTTTTATTTGATGAATTCAGAATAAAAATAATTTTAAAAGATAATACTTCCATCAGAGATAGGGAATGAGCTGAGTCAGGGATGGATTCAGGAGGCTCAGAGAGAAAATTCTAAGAAACATCCCTTGCTCCTAAATTTAAAGGAACAGGAAATGTTTCAAAGAGTGATTCCAGACCTGATTGAAAAAGAATATTATAAAGTAAGCTGCAGAATTGTGCAAAGGAACACCTCTGAACATTGACTAAGTGTTGACCCTGTGAAGCTTGATAATCTCTGCCACCTAAAAGGAAGTAATAGAATACGTATTCAACTTGTTCTCAAAACTATCATTTAGAATTAGAGACTCAGAACTAGAAAAGACTCATTTTTTCTCTTCTCTTTTCTCATCTCTTCTTTCCTTTTCCTTTTTCTTTTTCTTTTCTTTTACTTTCCTTCCCCTCCCCTTCCCTCCCCTCCCCTCTCCTCCCCTCCCTTCCCCTCCCTCCCCCTCCCTTCCCTTCCCTTCCCTACCCTTCAAAGCAGGGACTTGAGGCAGGACTGAGACAGGTCTTCCTGGCTCCAAGGCTAAATCTCTTATCTATGAGGCCACACTGCCTCCTTATGAGTTATAGAATCTAGTCACTTTATTTTACAGGTGAAAAAACTGAGGCCAAAAGAGGTTAAGAAGTTAGCCCAAGATCCCACAAGTACAAAGTGGTAAAAGCAGGATTTGAATCTAAGTCCTATGCTGCTAAATTCAGTGCTCTTTCTACTTCACTTCTCTGCTTATTGCCTCTTCCTAGCTCTATGTCTTCCTGCTGGGGCATGGTGATGAATTTAGTTGGTGTAAAAACTGTACAAAAAAATCTATTTCTAACACAAGTTCTCAACCATTCAATTGATTTAACAAGATAGGGTGGTGTTAGAAAAATGGTCCTTGCGGTGAAGAAGATGCCAAATCTTCTCCCCAAGAGCCAAGAAGATCCAAATTCAAATTCTGTCCTGTCTGCTAGACCTTAGACAAGTAACTTAACTTTTCAGTTGCCCAGGTAACTCTTTAAGACTCTACACTGAAGAACAGATGCTACCTTGCTTTGGTTGTAGGGAATTTACTCACTCAGCTTTCCCTATGCCCATGTAACTTGCAAGTGCAGATAACTTCCCCTTCAATGCACTGGGATAAGATACAAAGACAAAAAGCAAAGCAGTTTCTGCCTTCAAGGTGTTTTGATTCTACAAGCATCTCCTCCTCCTCAATATCTGGCCACTGAACCCAGATGGCTCTGGAGGAAAAAGTAAGGCTGGTGACTTTGCACAGCCCTCCTTTACTCAAAGCCAATTCATTTATAAATCATGTCATCAACTTCCTGAAGTCATGGTCCTCTTTGAGAACGAAGGACAAACCACACAACCACAACCATAACCACAAAGGTAAACAAAAGGAAGAGCATTCATTCTCATGCCCCACCCAATAAGACCAAGGAGAGAAAGAAACTTTTCAAGTCTCAGGCATATTCGACATGTTGTCAGCCATCTACCTACCTTGACTAGGTGACTGACAAGAGCTACCACTGATTCTGATGTGTTTAGTCCACTATCCTCCCACTCCCACCCCAATGCCTCTGTTGAGAGACAAACCAATCTGGGACAATGGTCCTGCAGAATCCATGTCCACAAGAATTCAGAATACAGCATGGAACCCAAGTTTTCTAGATATCTTCATCTAGTAGAAAACCTGCTGCTGACTCCAAGATGATAAGTAACTGGAGAAAATGGTTAGGATAATATGGAAGAAGTTCTGCCCTTGACAGAGGAGAGTCCATGAAATTGTGGTAGCTGTCCAGCTGAAAAAATCCAGCCAAAGCCCAACCTGCTTCCCTTTGGTCAACCACCTGCTTAGTAATTAGGGAGTAAATCTGTGCCTAATACTACCCTAAGGGAAACAACTGGAATTTGCTTTTGATATTTCAATGAGATATTGTCAACCAAGGCTCCATCAGGCCTGGTCATCTTCCTGCCAATTCAGAAAGCTTTGCCCTCAACAAATTCACGAAGCTTTGCCAATCCAAATGTTAAAAGTCTGAAATGCTCTGTGGTAGCAAGAGTTGGCCAATTTTCCCCAAATGGTGAAAATAAAGGCAGATGTTGGTATCCATCATTCTAAATGAAATCTGCATAGCAATCTTGCTTTTCCTGAATGTTGTAAAAAGTGGCCTTGTTTTTTCTTAGGATCATTGGATCATTCCAGCCCTAGAGCTGGAAGTGACCTCAGAAGCCACTTAGGCCTAATGTCTCTTTTTACAGGGGAGGAAATTGAGACCCAAAGAGACTAAGTGATATGACCAAGGTTATACAGGGAATAAATGTTAGAGACAGAATTTGAACTCAGGTACTCTGAATCCAAAGCCAGTGCCCTTCTTTTTTCCTTTTCTTGAAACTGAATCTCACCCTGGCTGGAAATGTGGTGGCCACCCACAGTCCTGATCCTACTATTGATTGCCACCAAAGTTTTGAGTCACTCATTTTCTAACATGGGTCAGTTCACCTCTCCTAGAAGTCTGATGTCTCTCCCCACCCCCACCCCCCCACCCAGGACTCACCATATTAATGTGGGACTTAGTTCAAACAGCTGATCAACTTTAGCCCTACTACAACTTGGAAATCTAGAGCTCAAATAATCCATCAGCCTCAGCCTCCCTAGTTAACAGTGACTACCAGGGTCTGTTACCAGGTCCAAAGTCAGTGGTTTTTCTACTCTAAGTGGCTAAATGTAGGTGTGTGCTGGAGCCAGGTCTAGTGGGAGTCAACTGTTCAATTTTCAGTGTGTTCCAAAATCAGGCTTGATTTATTGTTTTGTTGATTGCCTAGCCTTAAGACGAGGTGATGGAGAAAATGTAACCAATTCAGATTAAATTTAAAAGTGTGTTATGGGTCTGGAGAACTTGTTGTTAAACATTTACCAGCACGTCCTTGGTCAAATGTGTTTACATTTTTGCATTATTACCACAACAATAACATCTTGTTCATAAAAAGGTCACTTGTCTGGCAGCCTCATCTTTCTGGAGCACAGCTATATATGGTTGTCCTTTGTTTTTGAAGAGGACCAAAATGACATCACCATGTTAGAGCCAAGTTACAGTGTGTCTGACTGTGGCTGATCAGACCAATACAAGCTGGGAATGCTTTACCACAGGTCAAATACGAATAGTCCATGTCAACATTTGGAGTGGATTCTCTAAATTTGCACATCTCCCATTTCTTTTGAGCTACTCCAATTCTGTGTTGCTCAATTCTGCTTTGCTTTGCCTTCCCCTTTCCCTTTCCCCTCCCTCCTATATATCATCTCATTTCATCCAATGACTGAAAGGAGGCATTTTGCTCTTTCCAAATTGTTTAAGGACTTCTCCACAACTAGTTGAATATCTTGGCTTACTTGATTCAACAGAGTTGTTCTTTCCTGATAAAGTTATCTGGGTGTGTCAGTTTCAGTGGGGCAGGATGGTTGATTGATTGGTTCAATCAACTACCACCCCTCACACAAACATCTTTTGATTCTCAAAATATTCTGCTGAAGAACTGGAAATTGAGGGGATGCTTATCAAGTGGGGAATGGTTGAACAAGTTATAGTATCTGAACTTAATGGAATACTACTGTAATATAAGAAATGATGAACAGGGAGGTGGCTAGGTGGCACAGTGAATAGAGCACCAGCTCTGGAGTCAGGAGGACCTGAGTTCAAATCCAGCCCCAGACACTTAACACTTACCAGCTGTGTGACCTCGGGCAAGTCACTTAACCCCAATTACCCCTCCAAAAAGAAAAAAAAAAAGATGAACAGGAAGATTTCAGAAAAACTTGGAAAGACTTACAAGAACTGATGCTGAGTGAAGTGAGCAGAGCCAGGAAAATACTGTATACAGTAACAGCAACATTGTGTGATGATGAACTACAATTGACTTAGCTCTTCTCAGCAATACAATGATCCAAGACAATTCCAAAAACCTCATGATGGAAAATGCTATCTACATCCAGAGAAAGAACTATGGAGTCTGAATGCAGATTGAAGCATACTGTTTTCACTTTTTTGTTGTTTTTTTCTTTCTCATGATTTTCCCCTTTTCTTCCAATTCTTCTTTCACAACATGACTAATGTGGAAATGTGTTTAACATGATTGAAAATGTATAATCTATACCAGATTTTTTGCTGTCTTGGGGAAAGGCGAGGGAAAGGAAGGGAAGGACGGAGGAAAATTTGGAACTCAAAATCTAACAAAAATGAATGTTGAAAATCATCTTCACATGCAATTGGAAAAATAAAATACAATTAAGAGCAAAAAAATGCTGTAATAAGTACTCTTATTATCCCCATTTTAAAAATGAAAAACTGAGACTAATAGAAGTCAAGTGCATTTAACAGACTCATATAACTAGCAAGCATCAAGCCAAATTATAACCAAGCAGAAGTAGGAAAATGAAATGCACACATGTATGTTTGCATACACATATACATGTTTGCATATAGATATTCACATATGCATATATGTTATATACATCTATAATTACTATGACAACATAAATAGAACCCAAAAAAGGCCCAAATGTTGTCTAATTATAATGATCACACAGCCCCAAAGAAGAGGAAAGATATTTCCCTTCCTTTTTTGCAGAGGTAGGAGGCTATGAGTATAGAACTTCGTTTATTACAACCAACTTAGTTGATGTATTGGCTAGTTTTATTGGACCACTCTTTTTTTAAATCCCTCTCTTTTTTATTCTTTATAAGAATTTATAAGGATGACTGGGAGAGGTGGGGAGGGGCAGGGAAGAAAGGGATAGATTTGTAAATGAACATGATAGAAAAACAAAAAGATTGAATGCCAAAATAAAGTGAAGTGCATTTAAGTCCCTGTTGGCTCACTTGATTTGGATCCTTGAATGTTCCTTGGCATGAACAGAGTTAATTTACATCTTCCCATGATGGACTAGCCAATTATGACACTACCGTAAAATTCACAGCAATTCTTAAAAATTGTCTTGAGTTTTTTCACTTGTCTTCTAAATCAGATACACTGGCAATAGACCAGATCAACAACAGCACAAACTACAGCTGAGCAATCACCCAGCTGGTTGTTGGTTATACCCCATCTACTTCAGGGTCCTTGCCAGGGTTCCAGCAAAGCGACAACCCAAAAAGTGGTACATATTGTATGTGTTTATAGTGAATTCAGGGCTGTAAGAGAGTAAGAGCAAAAGAAGAGTGTCTCAAAAATGAGAGAGTGCAGGAAGAGAAATAAACAAGAAATTTTCAGTTTGTGGGAAAGGAAGGAAAGTAGCTAAGGGTGAACAAGAAGAGGATGAAGCAAGAAAACAGCCAGGAGAATGGAAGAAGACAGAGGATGCTGCCAAATAGAAAGCTCTGCCTGACCATGCTTGGAAAAAGAAAAGAAGGGGAAAGGAAAGAAAGCATACGAAGAGGCCAATAAGAAGAGGAATATATGAAAAATTAGGCAGTATGGTGCAGCAAGAAAACCTAGAGTCCAGGGACTTCTCATCTAGTATTCCCTACCTATATGATTTCTCTAGTTCCCAATTCCTTTCTCTGTAAGATGAGAGGGTTGGGCTAGATCTTCTTTTCTCATGCTCCCATTTGGCAGCCTGATGAAGCATATGGACCCCTTCTCACACTAATGTTTTCAAATTCGCAAAATAAAATACATAGCATTACAAAGAAAACCAATTATGTTGAAAGACATTTACCAAAATATTCTAAAAACTAAATTCAAAGACCCGAACTCTTGAATTAGTCTGAAAGAGCCTTTCTAGCTCGAAGTCTTGACAGACACAGTAGGTGAAATGCAAATCTACAGAATTAAATATGTGGATTCTGAAATAAAAGAGTTAGAAAATAAGGACTTACAGGGAAAGGAGATTTAAATCCCAAAGAAATGGGGAAAGTACACCCAAAAGCAAGACTCTGGAATACAAATAGTGTTTGAACAGAAATGTAACACTTGGAACTGTCAGAAAAGAGAAACTAGATGCAATTTTAGTGCAAACAAAAAAATATCTGAAGCAAAGTAATTATTTAGGAAGAGACTGGTGGTGTTGAGGCTCTTTCCAGTGGTCAAACAGGAAAGAGACCAATTCAGGGATGAATTTTTTGTTTAGCAAATAGAATGTGGATACTAAAAAAGATATAAAATCTGGGTTGGAAGTCAAATGTACGAACAATCAATCAATAAGCATTTATTTAATGCCAATTTTGTTACTAGGACCTGAGGATATAAAGAGAAAAATGAAACAGTGCCTGCCCTCAAGGAGCTTGCATTCTTCTCTAACAATACATACACATATAAGTATATGTTGATAGTTGTGAATTGGAGAGAGAAATTTAATGACATTCAATTAAAAGCTATCTTTTAAGCACTTTCTGTATGAAAGACACTCTACTAGACCTTGAAGAAACAGAGACTAAAATTATATAGTCGTTCTTAGGAAGCTTACAATCTACTAAGGGAACATTATTAACTACATAGTAAATTCAAGGTAACCTAGAGGATAGGAGGAAGCATGACTTATGGATGGTGGCAGGAAATGGGATGTCCAGGTTGGGGAACACTAGTGGTATAGTTTGGCTTGACTGTAGATTGTATGCAAAGGGGCAATGTGAAATGAACCTAGAAAGTAGGTATCAACCAGATAGCAGACCACCATAAGTTGCAGGCAGAGGGGAGAGTTTTTAGTTATGTCCATACTAGTTCAAATAATGAATCCTGTGAAGTAGTCACATAGTTTGAACTCATACAGCATATTTCCCAGGAAATGGGATGGATTACAAGAGAGAAGATCCTATTGATGCAGCCTAGAGTAGAGGAAAGAACACTGGATTTGGAGTCAGGGGTCTTAGGTTCAAACTCTGGCTCTGTGTCACTTTGGTCACTTACTTTCTGTGCATTTCAATTTCATCGTCAGCAAAAATGTCGGAGTTGGATTAGTGACTTCTAAGATGCCTTCCAACTCTAAGTCCCAAGATGCTAGGGAGTCAGGAAACAAGGTAGGAAGTTGCTGCCATAATCCAGGCATGAGATGATAAGGACCTGGACAAGGCTGGCAGCAGGAGGAATAGAGTAAGAAAAGATAGATGTGCCATTTTCCTGAATCATTTCACTAAAACTTGCCCATGTAGCTGAAGTCACATTAAGGCAAGGACAAGTTATTTAGCCTGAAAAAAAACCCACAATCTTTTGGAATAATTTCTAAGGGAATGGTACAACTCTGAGGTGCAAATTATAGCAAAGTACTGTAAATACCTCCTCTACGGATTTTAGCAAGGGAAGAAAACAATTGCTTTCCCAGTGTGTCACAGAAGAAGTCCACAAAAGTATCTAAGAATCAGGGAGATAAAAACCCATTAAAAGCTCAGCAGTCAAAACTAAAAGTATTTGATTCTTGATTGATATCAGCTGAATGAAACCCCAAATGTAGAGCTAATTAGATGGAAGAGCCATTTGTAAAAAAAAAAAATCTAAGAATAGAGGTGCTGATTAATATGCAGGTGTAATTAGCCAACCTGCTGACTAGCTAATGCTTTGCATAAGTGGCATGATATTCAAATGCCATCATGCCCTCCTCATTGAGGCAAGAAAAAATGCTGGCACAAAAAATAAGCATAATTGAATTGCATTCAGTCATGTTCAGTGTAGGCCACTTCACACCCCACAAGCCACAGGTGTCTCTGCCAAGTTTTCTCTCTGTGAGATTAGGAAGATTCTGATAGAGTAGAAGGGGGTGGCAACTTGGACCAATGTCTGCAGAAGTCATGGGTACCAAGACAGAAGGCAAGAACTCTCAGTATCTAAACCAGTCTAGTCTAAACCCATGAAATATAAAGTGCTTTCTGAGATTTAACCAATGTAACTTTTCAGTGTCTTCCTAAAGGAGACATATATTAGAAATTCTTTATGGCCCTGATGTTGGCTAACTGAGCAAGCAGCCATGCCCTGAGAGAACCGTATTATGTGCTCCTCAGCATGGTAGAGTGGATAACAAGCTGGATTTGGGATCATAGATTGAAATATAGAAACAAGCTTTGGAATCATCTAATTCATCCCTCACATTTTACAGATGAGTAAAAAAGTCATTCAGTATAGACCAGAAGGGAAGGGAAGAAGCATTATTAAGCACCTACTATATACCAGGCAATGTGCTAAATGCTTTTACAAATATTATGTTACTTAATCCTCACAACAACCCTAGAAGATATTTATGCTTCCCATTTTATAGCTAAGGAAACTGAGGTAGATGGAGGCTAGGTGACTGGCCCAGTCATACAGCTAATAAATATCTGAGGCTGGATTAGAATTCAGGTCTTCCTGACACTCCAGTCAGGACTCCCCACCTGCCTGTGATGCTATGGGTAGTTGACTTTCTGATGTCTTTATGATCTAATGGGAATCTTTGTGCCACTAAGACAGGCTACATGAAAGATCATTTTCTAAATGGGAACAGCAGCCTCTCGGTCTGTATCCAGTTGCTACCAGTCCCTTGGCTATGGCATCTGACTTCGGTTCCTTAGGCCTAGTACCCCTCAATCTGATTTCCTCCAGATCAGAGTTCCTTGTTTCTGCTCCAGATAAGAAAAGCATCTTCTGTCCCAGAACAGGCCCCTGTGGAATTGGAATTTACCCACCTGGGCTCTCTGACCTGAAGTCATTGATCCAAGACCTGGGCTTAAGGCCTCTCTGAAACACAAGAGCTCTCCTGAACTTCAGTCTTTTTCACTATGACCTTTGCCCCAAGGGTTATACCTTTTACACCTTCTCTAGAGATTTACTGATCAGGGGAGCACACAAGTTAAAGAGCTAAATCTTCTGACTTTAGGCACTGCATTCAGAGCTATACAATATCTTATCCCTAATCACTGGTCCTTCTACTGCCAATGAAAAGGAGAACTGGAAGGGACCTTCAAGAAAAGAAGGGAAAGAGAATAAGCATTTATATAGTGCCTACTATGTGCCAGGGATATAGCACTTACTAAGTGCTTTACAAATCCTTCTCATTTGATCTTCTAGTCGAATTCTCTCATTCTCCAAGTGATGGTCATCTCCAGTTCATCCTGTCTAAACTTGTTTGTATTTAGGTGTTTGCATGTTCTCTCCCCCATTAGACCATGAGTACCTTGAGGGCAGGGATTATTTGGTCTTTGTCTCTCTTTTTATCCCTTGTGTTTAACCCAGTGCCTGGCACATAGTAGGTATTTAACAAATATTTATTAACTTACTGACCAGGAGAAGTAACATAAGAAGGTAATATATGGCAACGTCAGAATTAAAATTCAGGTCCTCTAATTATAGACTGACTCAGTGTTCTTTCTGTTATGTCAAAACCATGGTGCTCTTAGAGGATCACAAAAACCTTTTGGCAGCAGGAAGGGCATTAACCTCTACATTTCAGTATTTCTTTTTCTAGCACAATGGCTAGGCACTGCTCAATCAGGGCCATAGGGGTTGGTGACCCGTGTCAATACCTGTCTTTTCCATGTCATCATGGTTTGCCTTGGGTCAATTGCTCTGGGGCTGCCTAATTTCTCAATAGGGGATGGCAGCTCCCCAATTCTAATATTCATTGACCCTTTTCTCCTACCATAGCTATTCCTGGGAAAGTTGCTACCTATAGACTTACTAGCTATAGAAATGGTTGTGGGCTCAAAGTCTAAGGGTTCTTCACAGCAAGAGATAAATAAAAAAATCTACCTAACGTTCAAATACAAAACAGCTATGGAGCAACTAGTTTATTGTCACACAGAAAGGGGAATAGAAAGCAATAAGGAATTGAAGAATTATAAGAATAGAATCCAATTGGGAGGCTAATATTGGAGCCTAATTGGAACACAAACAAGTTTTTCAAATCTGTTTTTTAGTTTGTTCACAAAGTCACTTTTTAGCCAATTTATTCATGGATCACATTCTAATCAAACATCAAGTGGGATGTCCAATACCAATGTTTTCCTTGTCTCACAGCTGATCCTCTTACTACAGCTGAAATCACAGCTATTGCAATAGATACTACCCTTGTTGTGTGCAATAACAGGCTTTCTAGGACCTTCCAATGTTCACAAGGTCAATTCTAGAGGAAAGGAAACTAAAGGAAAAGCAAGGCAGGCAGGGCCTTCTAGCCAAGGTCCAGCTGGTTGGATCCATGCTCCATGTGAGGATCAAGAGTCCAAAGGCCCCTACCATTATGATGAAGTTAAAAAGGTCCCTTCCTTCTTTTATCACCAAACCGGAATCAGATTTTATCTCTTTAAAGTACTGGATCCTAGAGAACCATCAACTGGAGGTTACAAGGTATGGCACCCCAGATCATCAACTTTTCTAGCTTAGATTCAATCCAATGATGAGTTATACATATCTGGAAGGAGGCAAAGGATATTTGTGCATCCTAGAGTGTCTATGTTGTCCTCCAAGGACAAGCCAGAAATTGTTTAGGAATACTCCAAGATTGAGGAGTGGGGGTATAGGTACCTATGAGTATATAGGAAAATCTTGTCCTTTGACTGGGTCGACTCTTTCTCTTTTGCTTTGAATTAATGTGGCCTCTTGTTGTAAGTAAAAAAAGAACACCACTGGTTGGGGCTCAGGATTTATGGTTTTGACTAGATACTGACCTATACCAAAACTGAGATAGCAACCAGGGAGAGGCCACATGTGGAGGGGAATGGATGCTAGGCAATGCAAAATGCATTTGGATCAAATTTATTTATTTTGATCAAAGTTACCCCAAGGGTTAGCTACCTACAAGGAAAACAAGAAATTATTTGTTCAGCAAATTAGTTCCCTTATATGTCTGTTCCCATCAGAAATGGGAAAATGTATTTTTATTTAGAAACTGCCTTAAAAATGTGACCCTCTTCCCCCACAGTTCTCTTCTCTTGCAAGAGGCAGTCCAGTTAAATGGGCAGCAAGCACAGGCTCCTCCAAAAGGGCAGCAATTGCTCCATCTGACTCAACTTTAACAGAGAGGAAAGAAGAAGGTACTGTGTTCTGTACTTTTATTTTCTCTTGTTAATTAGTGTAGGCCAAGAGATGGCTCTCTCATGACTCCGAAGCAGCCAGATGGTAAGCCTGACACTGGCTCCCAAAGAACCAAAATGAGCCAAGTCCCAGCTAACAAGATGATCTGCTGTGTGTCTTATTAAGACAAGACATTGCAGGCAAGTTGACAAGGTAATGGGCCAAGTCCCTCTTCATAATGGTGTGCAACTTTTTGGTTGAAGCCAAACATATCGTTTCTCCTGAAGTTGCTTTTTTCCATTGTTTTGTCTCATAGACAGGTTCCTTTTCAGGCTTTGCTTGATATAAGCTCAGCAATTAGCCCTGTTCTCAAATATGTCTTCTAAAAAGTCATTCACCATATGGAGTATACTATTCTTTTGTTCTCAGTCTATCATGCAAGCTTATTATCAATGGAGGAACATGTCTTTGTACAGAGTCTTCCCCCCCAGCCTGGGATGTTCTCTCTCATTTTCTACCTGTTGGCATCACTAGCTCCTTTCAAGGTTCAACTCATGGTCCACTTCCTAGCCTAGACCTTTGATGATCTCCCTAGTTGTTAGTGCCCCGCACACCATTATTCTGTATGTATTTTGTACCCACTGTTTATATTCTGTCCTCACAAAAGTAGATAAAGTCCTTTAAGGCAAAGAATGTTCTGGATTTGTCTTTATAATACCCCTCTCCTTATCCTAACACTATATTCACTTAATAAGTGCTGCTTACATTGAATTGTTGTTTGTGAGTATGCAACACTATAATTGAATGCTATTGAAGTCTGTCCTAACGCTGGTATTGAAGGATAAAATAAGCTAAGGTGCATGATACATCATTATTAGTCTCTATCAAGTGGCAGACCCTAACCCATCACATAACAAATCCATCCTCTCTGCAGTCTGTATACCATTGAGGTAACTCAGTGTAGGAAAGGCAGGAATTGGGTGTTTCCTGTAAGAGCACAGGATAAAGGTCACAAGTTACATCCCATCTCTAATGGTCTTCCGGACTCCTAAGGTCCTCTGCCTGGCACTAATGTTAACTCCCAGAGAACTGAAAACTGAAAGGAACCTGCTCATCCCAACCCAAATACTCGCATTTGCCTAAGGGATTTGCTCCTAAAGAGGAAGTAGAGTTGTCAAAAAGCAGATTTGGCCTGAGGGTATCTTGAGGTATTAACTCACAAAAGAGCCCTAACAGCCTTGAGGTCATTAGTCATCTCATGTGAGAATTGGGAGATTCTGCAGGGAAATAGCCACAAAGAAGCTGTCTTCCAGGAGATAAATAGCAGATGGCAATAAATGCTAAGTGGAGAAAGACCAATTGATAACTTCATAGCCAGGACAGCAGCTCAACAAATGACATCAGCTGCTCACAGCTCAGCGGAGAAATCAGCCCATCAATAACACTGCTGCCAAGTTTATGGATGAGAGATAGCAGCTTTGGAGACAGGTATTCCATCCAGGCTGCAACCTTAAGGAGCATGCTCTGTGTGGACAAGAGTTTCCTCTCTCCTACTACTGGCATGGTAATCAATGGGAGAGTATACTATGCATATGGGTGGGGAATTTTTCCTTATGTGGCAAAGTAAAAGTGCAACAAAGGTAAGCTGAGACATAGTTTTCTTCAGGGCAAGATAACATTTTATTTTATTTTTTTTACTTTTTGGAGGGCAATTGGGGTTAAGTAACTTGCCCGAGGTCACACGGCTAGGTTTTGTGTGTGTGTGTGTTGTCTAAGGCCAGATCCGAACTCAGGTCCTATTGACTCCAGGGCCGGCGCTCTACTCACTGCACCACCTAGCCGCCCCTGAGATAACATTTTATTAACAGTGACATATAAAATGTCAGTAAATGGGTGATGCTCGCCATCTCAACCAAAAAGGCAGGGACTGGAGCGTGATCGATTTATTAGGCTAGCAATAAATAAATTGGGTCAGTGATCTCTCTCAATGACCAAAGACCTTGAGTGAGGGCTGATGGCCTCTTTTAAACTTGTGTGTCTTCCTTCTGATTGGCCTGACAGTATATCATGTGAATCTTCCCTGGCAAAGGTAAGACAGTTCCAATTGGTAGACATTTTAATAAGGAGGTAGGGTAAGTAATCTGGGAGTAATCCTCAGATGACAGGATTATTCTGCAGTAGGGAAAAGTGGGTTGATCTTCAGGTTATGGCCCTCTTTGGCAATTAAAGAATGTTAATTGCATGATGGGTGTCAATCACCTCTAGTAATCTTGGCTAAAAAAATCAGTGTCAATCAGCATCTCTCTGGTTGTTTTCCCCTTAGAGACTAGTAACTTTAACAAGAAAAGAGAAGAATGAGTCTTTCCCAAGAAGAGGCCCAGCCCATGCTTGTTCTTTGTTTATCTGTAAGTGACCCTGGGCAAGTCACTTAACCCTGTTTGCCTCAGTTCCTCATCTGTAAAATAAGATGGCAAACTATTCCAGTATCTATTCCAAGAAAACCCCAAATGGGGTCATGAAGAGCAGGACATGATTGAAAAATTGCCTGGACAACAACAAATAAAAGCAACGGTCACAGGTTAGCAGCAAGTGGCCTGGGAGCTAGGAGTGATTAATTCAGCAACACCTATAGTTGGGACTGAGAGAGTGTCTTTTGAGCTAGACTGAGAAATAGGTGCTTAAGAAAATGGGGAGTAGGATGAATCATGTAATAATATTGGACATTAAATAATATAATATTAATTTTCTTCACTTATTTATCTTTTTATTTTTATTAAATACCTTTGATCTGAATCAATATGTACTCTGATTTGGTTTCAGCAAAAGAACTATCAGATGGTGACTTATTAACCATTATTTTAAATAGATACCAACCTATACCCTTTCAAACTAAGCATAGCCTTCTAGGGCCCATATTGAGATAACATAGACTAAGTAATAGGAGTCAGAGCAATATATTCTATTATTTTCTGATCATTTCTAGGCACCTTCAACTAGTTGTAACCACTGCTAACAATAAGCTAAGCCTCTTAGGAGATATGACTGCACAGCAGTGAGAGGATGATTATATAAGTTACAAATACAAATCAATTCCATTATTTTACAAACCAATTGAGATAATATATGTAAAGTGCTTAGCACAGTGTTAGCATACAGTAGATGCCTAATAAATGCTTGTTTTCTTCTCTTTACAAATTTCTTCATATGCAAGAAATGACATCATAAACCATTAGCAGCATACTCACTTTGAAATTTGCAGCAGAAATAGAAACAAACAAAAAAAAAGATAACATATATCTTTAGCATTTTGCAGTAATAAAGTCCTTTTCTGTATTAAATCCTTATTAGATTCTCCCAACAACACCACAGGTCAGTATATTGTTCCCATTTCACAGATGAGACAACCAAAACTCAGAGAGGTTCTGATATTCCCCTGTAGGCATTACTGGCTCCCGTTTCTTTTTGTGTTTGACACCAGTGATCTAGTATTCATCTCTCCCCCTTATTTTGCAGATGATATCCAGGTAGATGAAATGATTTGTCCCAAGGTCACACAGCCAGTAAATCACTAAGCCAAGACTGAACCCAACAATTCTGACCCCGAATCTAGCGCTCTTTCTTTTTCATACATATATATAATTTAAAAAAATTTTTTTTAATTTTTGCTTTTTGCAGAGGGGAAGGTGGGGCAATTGTGGTTAAGTGAATTGCCCAAGGCCACACGGTTAGTTTTGTGTTAAATGTCTGAGGTCAGATTTGAACTCAGGTTCTCTTGACTCCAGAGCCGGTGCTCTATTCACTGCGCCACCCAGCCACCCCACTAGAGCCCTTTCTACCTACTTCAGCATACTCTATAGAACAGAGCAAAACTTAACTGGTCCACATGGTCATTGAACTCATGACCTTGACCTCATTATACCAAATCAAATATATTGAACTAAGTACAGGAAAAATAATAATCAGAACAAAGGGTCTCCCTCTCTCTCTTCAAAATTGCTCTTGTTAAATAGGTTAAAACAGCAGTTACTGATTTTTCTTTTCTGAAATAGGTCATCAACTCCATGGTTCTCTTGTCTGGCATGAAATGAGACTGTTTCCCTACCTTAGAGCCCTAGGGATTCAGTGCCAGACTAAGTGCCTCCTCTCACTTCACTTAAGGGTCCCTTTACTACTGCTCCTGCTGACTTAAAATCTAGCCTAGAAAGCAAGACCTCTACTATTTTGTAGCTCAGAGAGAGTCCTGGTCACCAACTTCAGGTTCAGATATAATAATAATAATAATAATAATAATAATTACCATTGTTATGATTATTTATATAGTTCTTTAAAGTTTGTGAAGCCTTTGTATGTAATTTCATTTAATCCTTACAACAACTCTGTAAGGAGGTGTTATTATTACTCCCATTTTATAAATTCAGAAACTGAGCTTTAGAGAGATCAGGTGACTACTACCTAGCGAGTAAGTATCCAAGACAGAATTTGAATTCAGGTTTTCCTGACTCAGTCCAACACTCTATCCACAAAGTTACTTAGCTGCCTAATAATAACTGAAAATCTTGATACCCTTTCCCCTTAGTTATCTGGGAGAGTGCACTTTCCTCACTTATTCCTGAGATGATGATGCACCCAAATTTCTCCCTAAATAGTTCTAAATCAATCAATGAGCACTAAACCTCCTACAGATTATGTGTTGGACACTGTCCAAGGTGCTGGGCAAACAATGACAAAAATGAGAGTCTCTCCACCTTGAAGAAACTTCTGTTCTATTGAGGGGGACAACAAGTACAGGTGTGTGTGTGTGTGTGTGTGTGTGTGTGCGTGTGTGTGTGTGTGTGTGTGTGTGTGTACACAAATTAGATATAAGGTAATTTGTGGGAAGTGGGGCAGAGAGAAGTCGCTGGGGATATTTGGGAATGGCCTCATGAAGAAGGTGATGCTTAAGCTGAGTCTTGGTCCTGAAAATCTCTGAAGTAATTATGAGGCTATTTGAATCACTCTAAGATGGTCTATAATAGAAGGGTAGGTTCTCCAACCACGAATTTCTTCAGGGAATGCATGCACTTTTTTGAGGGGGAGGAGAGTGGGCAGGGAAGAGAAGAACAGCTACCCTTATTTACACTCATGTCTCCTTCCCTCCCCACACATGCACACTGCCTGAAATCTTAAATGTCTGTGCTCGTGCTTGGGAGCTGGCAGCAGCCAAATCCAGAAGTTGGACCCAATCTTCCTCTTTAAAACTGTTTGCCTGTCTCTCTGGTCCATCACCACTGGTCAGACTTTCTACTTCCCCTCCTCCTGGATGCTCTGAATGAGGCCTTCTCAGTTCAGGACCAATCCTGGCCTTCTCCCAAGAACCTAGTTGGTTCTTGCATGGAGAGAAGAGAGGCTTAAAATCTCTGGAACAGGGGCCTTTGAACCTTCACAATGTCCAGTCCATTAGACTTCAATAATAGAGCTCAGCCCATAATTGGTGGCCTGGCACACAGATGGGTAAGTGGAGTGGAAAGAATCCTATTTCCATCTCAGCTGTTGCTAGGACTTCAATGACCCCATACCTGGTTCTTCCTTCCCTCAGAGAAAAGTCAGCCTCCAGTGGTTGGAAAATTTTGAGATAATGCAAGATATTTACAGGTTTGGTTTATTTGGCTGCCTGTTATTTCTCCCTTTCAAGTCCTTACAGCAAGGTATTGAGGCAAATTTTCATTCTGCTCAAACTTTCCTGGAGGGTGAATGCTTCTTGAGAAGGGTATTCATTCAATAATAGATAGAATGTTTGATATGGAGCTTGGAATATTCATTTCTGAATCCTGCCTTTGAATTTATCAGCTGTGTGACCCTGGACAAGTCACTTAAGGTCTCTGAGTCTTGGTTTCCTCATTTGTAGAATCAGGATTATGGTACCTATAGAATCCATCTAGGAGGGTTGTTAAGAAACTTCAATGAGACAATGTGTATTATAATAATAATAGCAATAATAGCTAACATGTACATAGTGCCTTAAGGCTTGCAAAGAATTCTACAAATATCTCCCTTGATCCTCCTAGCCACGTTGTGCAATGTTATTATTTCCCCATTTTACAGGCAAAGAAACTGAAGCAGACAGTAGTTAAATGATTTGCCCAAGTTAGTAGACAGCTAATAAGTGCCTGAGGTTGAAACTGAACTCAGATCTTCCTGTCTCTGGGCCCAGGGCTCTACGCCACCTAGAAGCTCTGTATGTCTAGTCAGACATAATCCTGTGTGTGTAAAGCATTTTGTACATTTTAAAGCACTATATAAATGTTAGTTATTAGGACCTCAACAACAACCCATATCTTTCATACAAATGGTTGACTACTCAAAGTGCTTCCACGGTGAATTGAAATGAATGGATGAATGAAAAAGCATTAAGCCCTACTATATACAAAGCACAGATTATCAAAATAGATAAGGAAGACAGTTACAACTCTTAATGAGTTCCCATTCCAATGGGAGACAATGCATATAGGAGGTCTTAGCTGCAAGTCAGAGGGAAAGGCCTCCTGATCCTTGGGATGCAAGGTAAAGTATATGGCAATGAGTATTCTCCAATGTCATTTTGGCTGATAATCATATCCATCTCTGATATTAAACCATTTGAACATTGGTGGTGAGCATTTTATTTTCCAAGTCTCCATCTTTGTGGCTGCTAAGGAAACAGGAGCTTTAGTACCTAAAGAAATAGTTGCCAAATTATATTTGCACAGGGATTGTTTTCCTGGATGATACCTCTAGGGGCTGATCTGGAAGCAAGACTAGTGGTCTAGGGAGTGCCAGTCTTAAGAGTTCCTGAGTTTGCCTGCCCAGTGGTGGCCACTGGGGCTGACAATGGTAAGGAAATTCCATGGGGCACATGCTGGTGGAACTAGCAGAGCACCCACCCAACAAGCAAAGTTAGAAAACTTTTATCAAGTATGCAAAACATCCTGACTTGGTTTAAATTCATATATTAACCAAAATGCAGGTGTATGTATTTTCATTCAGGGCATCATTACAGTAAGGAGAGTTTCATGCTGAGAAAGGCAGCCTGCTGGCTATGACCTCCAGGTGGAAGATAATTCCTCCTGCTATGGTTGCTCTTGTCTTGATAACTCTTTTGCACTAATTTAGGAACTTCTTAGGTGCTTCTTAAATATGGAAATTCTGGATAAGGACTATTGTGTGAATAGCTGGGCAGCAAACAAAACAAAACAAAGCCAAGAAATAACCTCATTACTTAGGTATAATTAGAAATGGTAGATGATAGAGCCCAAGGGGTAAACAAAGAAACAACGCTGCATGCCCACCTTCTTTATAATATACACTATTGTTATTACTTCTGCAACATCATAGGTACCTATTGAAATGTACCAATGTATAAGGCAAGGAAAGAAATTAAAGTCTGGGAGACCATGGCCCAGCACCAGAAAAGCTAGGATTCGATTCACTTCATGTGGTATGGTGGATGGACACCTGACCTTGGAGTCAGGAAGGTTCAAGTACAACCTTTGCCACATACCAGCTTGTATGATCCTAGGCAAACCTCTTAATGTCCCCAGGAAACTCTATAAGACTCTAACTGCAGAGCAAGTGATGATCTACATTAATAGAGATACAAAGAGAGTTCTCTATACCAATGAAGTCATAGTTGTCCAACTCCCCCCTTAAAAAAGTTCTGGGCATTGTGCTAGATACTAAAGGTATAAACACAAAAATGAAATAGTCCCTGAACCAGATTGGAAGGGTGCCCAGATCACTAACCCTTTCTCCATTCCATTTCTATCTTGACAACACAGAGAATAACACTGGAGCAACATGGAAACCAAGGGGCAATGGTATGGATCACATGTATTGCAACAAGAACTTTCTTCCACAGAACTTTTGAGTCAATCAGTCAGTCAGTTCACAAGCATTTACTAAGTGCTTACTATGTACCAGGCATTGTGCTACTGTGGGGGATGTGCAGAAAGGCAACAACATGGTCCTGCCCTCAAGGATCTCACAGTCTAGTGGGGCAGAGGGGACAAACATGACAATAACTAGCTATGTACAAGATAAATACAGAGTAGATTGAAAGTAGATGGAATAAAGTAGCAGCTGGGGGAACTAGGAGAGTCCTTCTGTAGAAGGTGGGATTCAAGTTGCGTCTTGAAGGAAGCCAGGGAAGCTAGAAAGTGGAGTTCAGGAAGGGGAGCACTCTAGGTATGTGGGAACAGCCAGTGCAAAGGAACAGAGATGGGAGAATTGTCATGTTCAAGGAAGTTAGGAGGATTGTCATGTGACTGGACCATAAAGTATTTGGGAGTGAAGTACAAGAAAACCATAGATGTAGAAAAGGGCCAGGTCGTGAAGAGCTCTAGTTGTCAAATAGAAGAGTTGATATTTGGTGCTGAAGGTAACAAAACTTTAATAAGTAGAGGGGTGATTATGTTGGAACCTGAACTTTGGTGGTTAAATAGAGGAAGATGAATGGAGTGGGGAGAGACTTGAGGCAAAACCAAATAGAAGGTTATCACATTAATATAAAGCATTTTTCTCTCCAATTACCTTGGGCAGTACTTAAGTAACATCTTCCTATTCCATTCATTTGGCCAGGGGGTAAGTCTGTTCTACAAGAACAAAGATTCTCCCCTATTAAGCCTAAAACTAGGGTTGATCTCCCTTCCTCACACACATAACCTGCCCACTTCCCTGAAAATATTCCTGGTTTCAAATAAGCATTTATTAATCACCTTGCATAGACCAGGAAGTGTGCCAGGTGCTAGGAATGCAAAGACAAAGGCAAAATAGTTCTTTCCCTCTAAGAACCAATAATCTAGGTGGAGATAGCATGTATAAGTACAGACATACACAAAATAGAAAGAAGCTGAGGAGGTCAAGAGAGTCTTCATTCAGAAAGTAGAAAGATTATAACTCATTGATTAGGTCAATGGCTATCTGGGGACAGAGTCAGCACTGTTATGCAAGGGTTAGGTTTTATGAATATGGCTTCTCGGTGACGTCAATGAAAGAAAGGAAAATGGGTTCCACTCTTCTTCAGCTGAGACCAGTCAGTGGAGAGGGAAGTGGTTAACAATTTGGAAACTCAGGAATTCAAAAATACTTATGAAAGATAATGAAACTCAGCCCTCTTAGTCACACTCTTATTACTCTGATATCTATCTGATTCATACGCTTTAGGGGAAAAACAGCTCTGTGCATCCCATTTCCAAAAGAGGAGCAGTTATATTGAGTCTCTCTGGGAAATGATCAAATTCTTGCTTTTTTGAGCTAGTTATCATAATATCATATCCCCAGTAATATAATCATCATAGCATCATTCTTGAAAGTGCCCATACACTATGAGAAAATGAAGACCAACAAAAGCTTTGCTTCAGAGTCACCAAGCAAAGCCAAATCATCCTCAAGCCAAGTATGGATGTATATAGTCTCTGACATAAAGATACCATCTTTATCCACTCTTAATTTGCATCTTCTCTTGCCCTTTTTTGCTTCAAGCTCTGAGGAAGAGGTGACCTTATCCTTATTGAGGCCAGTTCTCCTCCTACTTGAGTCTTCAGTTCCCCAATCTTAACTCATTTAATGCTTCCATCTCACCGAGTTATCACCCTGTAGCTTTTCTCAATTTTATTGCCAAACTCCTAGAAACAGTTATCTGTACTCTTTGTATCTAGTCACTTAATAAGCCATTATTTCTCAACAACTCCTTGCATCCTAAATTGGTGACCTCTTTCCAAGGTCTCCAATAACCCCTTAACTGCTAATCTAGTGTTTGTTTCCCATTCTGCTTTGGTTTTACCCCATCTCATCTTTTGGCACTGTCCACCACCCTCTTTCTTCTGGATCATCTCATTTTTCTTGCCTTCTTTGACACTGCTCTCTTATAGTCAACCCCCTACCTGCCTAACCATTTTGTCTGAGTCTTCTTTGTTTGGATCATCATTCATTGCCCAACTCCCTAAATACAGGTACATATATTTTTTGTATTGTAATTTTGTGTGTGTCCTGGCTTGGTGCTCTTAACATGCTCATGGTGCTGTGGGAAAGAATGCAAGCCTAGGTTCTAATCCTGGCTTTTCTACTCACTAGTCACTTCATTTTTTTCATTTGTAAAAATGAGAGTGTTGGAATAGATGATCTCTAAAGTACCTTCTAGCTGCAAAATTATGATGCACTGATCCTATAATCCTTTTCCAATAACGAAAGAGTTGAAGGTCTGCAGTGGTCAGATTGACTTGGGAAGTTGTACAGAAAGACAGATAAAACTACACAAGATAAAATGGCCTAGAGGGCATGTAATCTGTATCAATGGATCAAGTAAGAGAACATGTAAAGTGCTTTGCACACCTTAAAGTGGCAGCCCCATGCCTCAGCTGCATTCTTAACCTGGATCCTTCCTCAACTCTTGAGGCCTCATCGTCCCTCACCCATCTATTTCTTCTCACAGAATATCCCTCCACCATGCCACTCCCCTTCTCCCATTAGTAATCCCTTCGGGCCTCCATTTTGGGTGAAAGGCCCAAGCCCACCAACCCTCATTCCCCTCCTGGTTGTGCTTCTGACATTTTGGACTTCAACATCAACAGATATTTACCTCTGCTCTTTTCACCACCCTTTTGTGTGTTGTCTTCTGCTATTAGAATGTAAACCCCTTGAGGGCAGGGACTGTCTTTCTTTTTACTTTAATTTGTATCTCTTCACCTTACCTTGAAGGTACCCACCCTAGTGGAACAACAGATTCCTCAAAATAATCAGCATGTAATTTTAATTCAACAAATATTTGTTAAGCATCTATGGGTCAGGTACTACATCAAGCCTTGGGGTTACAAAGACCAAGAAGAAAAAGTCCTTGCCCTCAAAGAATTTAAATTCTCTTTGGGGAGTAGGGGGAGGGGAACAATACATATATACATCAATAAATACAAATATATATACAAGATAAAAGAGGCAGCCAGGTGGTACAGTTGATAGAGTACTTGGAGACAGGAAGATCTGAGTTCAAATCCTGCCTCGGATACTTCTCAGTCGTGACACCCTGAGGAAGTCATTTAATCTGTCTCAATCTCCTCCTCTCCTAAGTGGGAACAATAACAGCACCTATCCTGCAGGACTGTTTTGACAATCAGTGGAGATAATAAATGTAAAATTCTTTGCAAACCCCAAAATGCGACATTATTATATATTATTATTATCATTATTAAATACAAAAAGGTTCATCCTATTTCTTTTCATATTCCCCAGTGCCTTGACATAGTAGGTGTTTAATAAATGCCTATTTATTCATTTAACATTTATAGATCTTGTCCAGATGGTATCTCCATACTTGTCATTTGTTCTTCCAATTAAGGATTTCTAGATTGGCTGGAGAAAGAGAAGCTGGAATTTACTTAGCTCAGCAATAATGGGAAGTCTCAACTGGGAATTTTTTTGTTAATATTTCCTATAAACACAGCACAGATGAGAGCTCAGAGATTGGTCGACCAGCTGATATCAGTCATAGGATGCATCTATGCTGATGTCTGAATGAACTGCTGTCTGCCACACAATCTTGTTCTTCCAGAGAATCTGAAGGACCTTGGACTAACACATTGAAAACTCAAGTATTTATTTCCCTGACCAGTGCTTTGATAATTCCAAACAATGAGCTTTGGCCAAGGTAATTCTGTATCACTCCTCAACTGAAATAGTTAAGAGTTTAGACATTAAAGGTAAGGCAACACCTCAAATTCTTGCACACAGTTTAATTAACATGTATTATTAATTACAAATTTGATTTGAAATGAACAAAAAGGTTTTCTCCCCCATACTTACGGGTGACACAAGATATGAGAGATGCTGCCAATTCAGTAATGGATTACTGTATACATAGCTCAATTATCCCGAGTGAAGAGAGAGGTAAATTGGACAGTATTAATTTGCAGAGGCTGAAACAATGACCTTGTATTAAGTCACAACTAATAATTTTTATTGTTCTATTTGAAACTAAATTATAGTCCAGAACTCAAAATTGTAATGACCTTTCTTCATTCCCACCCCACCTCACATATTATTGTCGAGTCATTTCAGTTGTGTGCAACTCTTTGTTGACCCCATTTGGGATTTTCTTGGCAAAGATACTGGAGGTTTGCTCTTTCCTTCTCCACCTCATTTTGCAGATGAGGAAACTGAGGCAAACAGGGTTGTGACTTGCCCAAGGCCACATAGCCAGATTTGAAGTTCAGGAATATGAGTCTTCCTGACTTTAGGGCCAGTTCTCTATCCATCATACCACCTAGTTATACCTCTTAAACTCATTTATAATGTCCTGCAATTCTTTTTTTATAAGCCTAGTTTACTAGATTTTAATAACAATAATTAATAATAATAATTGAAGCTGATATTTTAAGGGTACTTTAGGGTTGACAGGACATTTTATATGCATTATTTCATTGTAAATTTTATGTTTACAAGGGGGGATGAATGAAAAAGTATTTTTTAAATTTTTTAAACTTATTTTTAAAATTTTGAGTTTAAAATCTTCTTCCTCCCTCGAACTTCTCCTTCACCCAGTGAGAAGTCAAGCAATAGGAAACCCATTATACATGTGAAGTCATGCAAAAACATTTCCATATTAGCCATGTTTTTTTAAAGCAAGAAAAATAAAGTAAAAAATATGCTTCAGTATATACTCAGAGTTCTTCAGTTCTTTCTCTGGAGGTGGATAGCATTTTTCAGCATGAGTCTTTTGGGATTGTCATGGATCATTGTATTGATCAGAGTAGCTAAATCTTTCACTGTGATTATCATTACAATATTACTGTTTCTCATACAATATTTTGGTTCTCCTCCCTTTGCTTTGCATCAATAGTTTTTCTGAAACTATCCTGCTTGTCATATCTTATAGCACAATAGTATTCCATCATAATCATATACCACAATTTGTTCTGTCATTCCCCAATTGATGAGCATCTCCTCAATTTTCAATTCTTTGCCACCACAAAAAAAGCTACTATAAATATTTTTGTGTATATAGGTCATTTTGCTTTTTATTTTATCTCTTTGGGATCCAGAATTAGTAGTAGTAGTAGTGCTAGATCAAACTGTATACAAAGTTTTATAGCCCCTTTGGGCACAGTTCCAAATTGTTCTCCAGAATGGTTGAATAAGTTCACAGCTCCACCAACAGTGCATTAGAGCATCAATTTTTTCACATCCCCTCTAACATTTGTCATTTTCTATTTCTGTTGTGTTAGCCAATCTGATCAGTGTAAGGTTGAAACAATATTTATTAAACACACACAGGAATGTCTCTAGTTCCTGCTCCTGTGGTGAGGGTCACCTTAGGTTGAGCTAGAACACTTAGGTGAGAGTCCTTAGAAATTTCAAGGGGCTGTTTTAACAGACTGACTCCTTGTTGTTTATCCTTTATTCTTGAAGAGGACCATGATATTAGGGAGGTGATGCAATGACATGCAAGTGAATTGGTTTTGAGGGAAGGAGGGCTGTGCAAATCCACTAGCCTCACTTTCTCTTCCAAAGCCTGGATTCAGTGGAGAGATAAAGATCAGGACAACTGGAGATGGCCCTTGATTCTCTCCTTAGTGGTATAAAGGGTGTTTGCGCTTTGACCTTCTAAGAAGTAATGAGAGAACACATTCTCTATTGTCCATGTATAGTCAGGACTTGTCATTTCACTGTGTGGAGAACCCCTAGGGTAGAAACTCCACAATGTTGATTGATAATTTGTCTATGGACAAATGGAGAGTTGCCTGAAGGATCCTGAAGGGTGAAACATTTCCCTGGTCTCATAGCTAGCATGTGTCGGAGGCAGCACACTAGCCAGTGTCCTTCTGAGTCTAAAACTCCAGCCCAATCTCAATGTATATATGGAGTCATTGAAATGGAAGCAATCCTAGATTTTGAGCTAAAAGGGACCATCTTCTTGAACTCCACCTCATTTTCAAGAGATTAAAAGTCAAACAGCAAGGCAATGGCAGAGCTGGGACTTGAAATTAGATCTCCCAGATCTTGGACCAATTCTCTTTCCATTCCACCAAACTGCCAAGTACCAATGGCATGCATAACATCTTTGCCCTGATGTTCCCAACCCTGCTCTGGATGCTGATTAGCTGAATTCTGGCTACAGGGAGACTAGAAAAGTTTTGTTCTTTTTCTGCAGTCCATCTAAATGCTAGATATTTCTCTTAGATTATCTGACCCATTAAATACAATGAATCATGGTAGCTAGCATTAGGTCATTACCTTCCAGAGCCATAGGAATTTCTAGAGCTTGGAGTTTATCACTTCCAACCCCCTCATTTGGCAGCTGAGGAAACCAAGACCCAAAGAGCACAAGACCCAAGGTCATCTTGTGAGAGGATGGCAGAAGTGAAACTAGGACCTAGATCTGACTTTAAGGTCAGCATGTTTACTGCTACATCATGATGCCTTCCCAACATCTTCCCCTTCTTTGTGTTGTTGGATTAGAAATACCACCTGTTGATTTCAGGAGAGTGAATAACCAGCAGCTATGGCAGTTTCCAGACTTCTCAACCCAGAAATACCAAAGACAAAGTAAAAGGTCAGTGGGGAACTCTGTTGGCACCGGGTAACAGAAAAGCACAGTTAGGCCCCTGCCCCCAGGGAGAGAGGTGGCAGAGGCAAGGCAGCCGCAGCCACTGCTGCTGCTGTGTGGCTGCCTCTGGAGCACCTGACCTGCAGATCATAGGAGGACCAAGTGACCCTTCAGAGGGTAATTGCTCTTGCTTTGAACTGCTTGGATCTGGATCTCAGTCTTGGGTGGTGGTCCTGGGATATGTGACAGTGTGCTAGAGCTTGGGGTGTCTGTAGAGACGGTGCCCTCCTCAGGCCTCTGACAACATTTGTGAAAACCCCAGTGACTTGGGACATAGTTCTCTCCAATCTGGCAACAGAGTTCTACTGTGGCAAAGAGCTCAAAAGTCAAGTAATTGGCTGGCAAGATGAGCAAGCAGAGGAAGCACAATCAGACCATAGAATCCTTTTCTGGAGACAAAAAGGATCAAAACATGAAACCAGAAGAAGTCAATTAAGTCAAAACTCTGGCATCAAAAGATCCAAAGAAAAATATGAACTGGATACAGGCCACAGAGGAGCTCAAGAAGGATTTTGAAAATCAAGTAAGAGAAGTGAAGGAAAAATTGGGAAGAGAAATGAGAATGATGCAAGAAAATCATGAAAAGCGAGTCAACAGCCTGCTAAAGGAGACCCAAAAAACACTGAAGAAAATAATACCTTAAAAAATAGACTAATTCAAGTGGCAAAAGAGGCCCAAAAAGCCAATGAGAAGAATGCCTTAAAAAGCCAAATTTCCCAGATGGAAAAAAGAATCTCAAAAGCTCACTGAAGAGAATCATTCCTTCAGAGTCAGACCGGAGCAAACGGAAGCTAGTGACTTTATAAGAAATCAAGATACCATTAAACAGATCTAAACAAATGAAAAAATAGAAGGCAATGTGAAATACCTCACTGGAAAAACCACTGACTTGGAAAATAGATCCAGGAGAGATAATTTAAAAATTATTGGACTACCTGAAAACCATGATCAAAGAAAGAACCTAGAAATCATCCTTGAAATCCTCAAGGGAAATTGCCCCGATATTCTAGAACAAGAGGGCAAAATAGAAATTGAAAGAAATACCCCTGTTGCTTCTCCATCAATAAGTGTAAGTGTAGTTCTAGTCTGATAAAATCTTCATGACTGAGTGATTCTGTCTTTGGTAGTTTAAGAAATAAAAAGGAGGACATATGAGAAAGACTTTTGGCTAGGACAAAAATTGCATTTTTAGTAGCAATAGCTTAAATTTATATAACAATTTAAGGTTTTCAAAGAATTTCCCCCAAAACAATCCAGTGAGGTAGCAAACATAAGTAATAGTGTTATCCTTGCCTTACGAATGAGCAAACTGAGGCTCAGAGAATGTTAGGGGACTTGCTCAAGGTCACTCACACAGCTCAAAGAGTGACAATCTGAGACTTGATTGATTATATCCTGCTTTCAAATGTTGAAATGCATTTCAGCTGATTGGCACCATGCACCAGCAGACAAGAATCATGAACTAGATCTCCTTTGCAACTCAACAATCATTTGAATGCCTATGAAATGAAAATAAACCCTGCCATTAAGATGCTTCTATTCTACAGAGTGAAAACAAGATGATTATGGATAAGAATTCACAAATATATACAGAGCAAATACAAGAAAAATTCAGGGAGAGAATGCACTCATCATGGTGAAGGGGATAGAGTGGGAAATCAGAAAAGGCAAAAGGTGGTACCTGACACATGCTTTAAGGGGATCTAGGAACTCTGGAAAGGATACAAAATTGCCAGTGCAACAACCTGGAGAAGGAAGATGGAATATCGTGTATGAATTACTATTGGCTGGAACATAGTAGATGAAGGAGAAAGGGAGAGTAGAACCAGTTTGTAAGTGTCTTTGAAGGTCAAAGCTACTTATATTTAATACAAGAGGCTATGGAGAGCTGTTGAATCTTCTTGAACAAGGGAGTCTAACATGGTCAAACCTGCACTTTGGAAATACAATATGGTAGCTGTACGGAATATGAATTGGAGTGAGGTGAGCCTTGGTGTAAGGAAAACAAGTAGGAGGCTGTTACAACAATCCAGGATAAAGGCAATAGGGGCCTGACCTTGGGTGGTGGCTGTGTGAGCTCAAAGAAAAGAAGAGATATGAAATATGTTGTGAATTCAACAAGTCCTAGCATCTTCATGGATTGGAAAAATCGGGGATTTCAGTAACCTAGATTTTGTTTAAACAGCATCATTATAGATAATATTCCTCCAATTTTAGCCCTAACCTTTTGAAAACATTTCAGCACTTAGTGACATCTACTTTGTGTCCATCCTCTTAATGACCCATTATTTTGATTTTGGGGGCAAATTCAGTATTCCATTATTTGCAGTCACATAGTATCACTGGAGGAATATTGATATCAAAAAGTCAAGGTTTTGTTTGGGGGCTAATTCTTGGGTCACCATTAAAGGCATCACAGAATTTCCAAAATGCATCCTAGCCCAACTATTCAGTTCAAGTGTCACCTACTCTGTTTATTCACACTGATAGACCAGCTCTAGGAGCTGTCCATCCAACTTCATCTCATAGACCAGACACAGCTTTCCCTGTGTGGAGAGTTAGGTCAAACTTTTTTAAATAATTAAAAATCTCACTGAAGATGCTCTCTAATGTGTCAGAGCTTGTGTCTCCAATGTGACACAACTAGTACAATACCATATGCAGACAGAAGCCTCTAGAGGACCCTACCATTTATAGGGAATCCTTCTTCAATTGATACATCATGCTGGATCTCCTCCATGATGTTGGCAAATGCCTTTGGCAAGTATGTCTACCTGTTTTGTGCCTAATTTGGATTTTAAATTATCAGTGGGCTGCCAGACAAAGTTATCCAAGCATTAACTTTGATCAAATGAGATCAGAGAAACATATAAGGTCCCTGGAAGGGACCTGAGAGGTCAACTGATACAGATGACTCATTTTATAGGTGAGGAAACTGAGACCCAAGGGGATGGTGTGACTGTTTGAGGTTAGAGGATTAATATAATGAACTTGTGGATCTCAAGGCAGAAGGGACCAGAAGGGCCGTGTAGTCCAATCTTCTCACATTTTATAGGCAGGGAAACTGAGTTTCCACCAAGAGAGATAAAACCAGAGAGAATACTGTTCTCCACTTCTTTATAGCTGTTTAAAGGTCATGAATTTCATGAAGGGAAGGGCACACTCATTGCAGTACCTGGATCCTTCTACCTAGTATGTTGGTTTTCTTGAGTAATAGCATCAAACTTGAGTTTGATATCCATATATTATATTTTCATGGAGCCTTGTCAGGCAATCTCCCTTGTTGGAACAAAATTCCCTGGTACCCTCAGGCAGGCACTTGATAGAGTATGAAAATTAAAAAGGACATCTGGGAGGTAGCCCCAGTGCTGATAGTGATGAAGCCTAATTTAGGACAGGGCTCCTACAATCTAAAGGCTGATTGCCAGCACAAAGGAGACAGATGTCAACAAAGGCATTATGCCCCACCCTCCTGACATTTCCATCCATGAATTGCTGTCATTTGCTTTCAAACTTCTATCTGTTAAGAGACAATTGTCAAAATACAAAGGGTGGCATCAGTATTATTTCTGCTAATGATCACAATAATTAATAAAGAGATTATTCCATTAGTCACTGACACATTTATTATGCAACAAAATAATCTCTCCCTAGTCTTCCATGCCCATATACTTATACTTCAATGAAACTGTGATCTCAAAAATGTTATCTGTCCCACCCTCCAAGATGCGAATTAAAACCCATCCATGTTTTCTCAACATGTGGGGTATTTGTTGGTGTTGGACTCTGCCCAATACATCACTGATCTTCCTATCAGTCATTTTGGGCACTCTATGGATACTAGGATAGACTATTATCTCTCACTCTTGATACATGACTGCCCACATCCTTTTTCAATCATCTATTTCCTAGATTCTATTTCTTATATTACTTCTTGTGCACAAGCCATCATCAATAATATGCTATGGCCCTAATTAGCTAAAGAATGCAAACAATAAGAGAAGGGAGAGGGAATCCCAATGGCATATCAGTGTTTGGTATTTTTCTAGGAATTTAAAATGTCAGGAATTACTGTACCCCATTAACAGCCTACTGGGGAATGGCTAAACAAACTATGGTACATAAATATAATGGAAAATTACTGTCCTGTAAGAAATAATGAATATAAACATTAGAGAAAAGCATGGGAAACCTTATATAAACTAAGGCAAAGCCCAGAAAACAACTTCACAATGACCACAACAATGTAAATCAAAAGAACAAAGATAAAAAAAAATGAAACTGAATTTTGTACAACTGCAAAGACCAATCATGGCCCTTGGAAGGAGGAGAGGAGAGGAGAGGAGAGGAGAGGAGAGGAGAGGAGAGGAGAGGAGAGGAGAAAGGAGGAGAGGAGGAGAGGAGGAGAGGGGAGAGGAGGAGAAGAGGGAAAGAGAGGGGAAAGGAGGGGAGGGGAGGAGAGGAGAGGAGAGGAGAGGAGAGGAGAGGAGAGGAGAGGAGAGGAGAGGAGAGAAGGGGAGGGGAGGAGAGGAGAGAAGGGGAGGGGGGAGAGGAGGGGAGGGGAGGGGAGGGGAGAGGAGGAAAGGGGAGGGGAGGAAAAAGGGGAGGGGTGTGGAGGAAAAAGGAGAGGGGAGGGGAGGGGAGAGAGAAGGAAAAAAGCATTTATTAAACACTTACCATGTGCCAGGCACTGTACTAAGTACTTTATAATGTGATATTATTATTTCCATTTTACATTTGAGGAAACTTAGGCAAATAGTGATTAAGTGACTTTTCCAGGAGCTAGAAAAGAGTCTGAGGTCAAATTTGAACTCAGATCTTCCTGACTCCAGGGCCAGTGCTCAATTCGTTGTTCCACTTTTCCCCTCCCTGTTCTTTGAAAAAGGATTGGGATTGTGAATATAAAAAACTGCTTAAAATGTCAAAAATAATTTGATGGTTTTGTTGTATTTTTTCTCTTTTAAATTCTTTCTTTCACAGGATAGCTCTCTGGGAGATGGAAGGGATACTTTGGAAAATGTAAGTGATGTGAAAACAAAAGCTATCAAAAAATTTATTTTAAAAAAGAATAACACTTTTAAAAAAGAGTGAGAGATCACTGAGTCAAGTTTCTGTGAGTGCCATTACTCTGGAGAGTATGGTCATTAGAATGGTGGGCTCACAAACGTGGTGGTAAGTGATTGAAAATTGAGTAAATGATGAGAAAGGAACGTTGGCAGCTCTTTCTAGAAACTTGCAAATGAAAGAAGGAAATACACAGTATGATAGCCTGAAAGGATGAGAGGGTCAGATGAAAGCTTTGGGCTTTTGTTTTATTTTTAACATTGAGGGAGATCTACACAGATGTGTGTAGTTATCCATTCTTGAAGAGGACCAAAATGACATCACTATGCTAGAGTCAAGTTACAGTGTGTCTGACTGTGGCTGATCAGATAAGCTTGTAATGTTCTACCATAGATTGGGCACAAATAGTCCATGTGAACATTTGGAGTGAATTCTCTAAACTTGCGCATCTCACATTTCTTTTGAGCTAACTTCAATTCTGCTTTGCTCAGAACACACCACACTGAACAGTCTTGTGCCAATGTCTCCCACATCACATAATTTCTAAGTTCTTAAGGAATACCTTGAGAGTGTCCTTGTATCACTTTTTCTGACCACTATAATGTTTGCTTTGTGTGAATTGTCCATAAAATAGTCTTTCTGGCAAGCGTATGTTTGGCATTAGAACAATACGGCCAGCCCGTCAGAATTGCACTCTCTGCAGCTGAGTTTGAATGCTTGGCAGTTTAATTCAAGAATTAATTTAATTCAGTGTCTGGTATCCTATTCTATTGTAAAAAAAAATGCCTCATAAGCAACCTTGTGACTTCAGAATAAGTGCTTGTCATCTTGGTTCTAATTGTCAGGATTTATCCAAGATGGAGTCAATCTTCTTGTTCTTCAATGAAGAGATGTAGTATGAAGGGGTGTCTGTTAATAATACAGCTGGGATTCCAATGAGCACAATGGAATAAGAGGCTAGAGAGAGATAAAGACTTATCCTTATAAGGAGCAAAGGGGAGAGGGATAAGGATCAACTGGAAAGGGATGAGAGTTCATGGAAAGGTGGGAGAGAACAAGAATTTTCAGCTCCTATGGGGACCAAATCACAAGAATCTGGAGAAGTCAGGAATCAGATGGACAGAGAAACAACTGATCAAGGTCCCTATCTTCCAGGGTCCTATAATGATTGAGTGGCATAAATTTCCCTGGGTTTTTTTTTCTCCAAAAGCAGAGATTGTAGGGAATTTAAGCCAGCAAGATGAATGAATATGCAGTAATAGGGTCCTGGGCTGAGCTAAATTCATACTTAGTGTCACATTCACAGATGTTGAGACACACTCAGAAGACATCCTTAATGGCAAGGATTCGTAGGCTTCTGAATTTCTGGTGATTCTGAGTCCCCAACAGGATGGATCCTGTACTGACTCTGGCTCCCAGAAGCCTAGATGCTCTGTTGATTTCTTTAGGGCACTGTTTTCTACTAGAACTAATCTGAAAAACCACTTCAAGTCGGTAACTGGTAATAGCTTTGTATGTTACTGAGATAGCATTTTAAATTTAACAAACACCTCCAAAGCTCTAATCTAAAGAAGAGAATAAAGTGAGAATTTCAATAACTATGAAGGGCCAAGAGGAGAGATATTTTTGGTGTGTGTAGGAAAGGGGTCTTTTCTTTGTGAACCTCAAATCCCACCAGCTGCCTACTCAATCTATGAATAGAACTGACCTCTGTAAAGCAGAGTGTCACAGAAGTCCAGAAGGAAAACTATGTGGAGCCATAGCTAGGGTGGACCCTTCAGTTCTCCATCTGGCAGGAATTGGCAAGAACCAGGAGTCATCAAACCCTACAAAGGTCAGAAACCACTCAGCATCATTTGCCATTTTCCCTTCCTTCCCTCATGGGGAAGAGGATGTGGCTTTTTATTTTTTTGCTTTTTGGAGGGCAATTGGGGTTGAATGACTTGCCCGGCTAGTGAATGTTAAGTTTCTGAGGCCAGATTTGAACTCCAGGGCTGGTGCTCTATTCACTGCACCACCTAGCCACCTCAATGACTTATTTTTCAATAAGGTTAAGCCCCCTATCTGTACCCTTGATCCCATCAACTCCTGCCTTGCCCAGGATCTTGCCCCAGCAGTCATGCTACCACACATCCTACTAGTGGAAACATGGGCAAATCACTTAACTTTTCAGATCCTTGATTTCCTCATCTATAAAATGGGTATGAAAATATTTTTGCTACCTCCCTCATAGTTGTTTTCTTGCATGCCTCTTCAATTTTCCCTATTAATTATACTTTTCTCTCATCTACCTATAAATACACTCAGGTCTCTCAATCAAACAAAAACAAAAACAAAACTTTTTATCCCATGTGTTCCATCCCATATCATTTTTCCATTTCATGGACAAACTTTTGCAAAAAAGGAATTGACAGTCTCTGTTATCTCTTCTTCCCCACTTCTCACTATTTTCATTCCCTTATAATGGGAATTACACTGCCCCATTCACTCTTCTGAAACTTCTCTATCATGCCATCACTCACTTGAAACACCTGAAACACCCTGAAACAATCAAATCCAATGGTCTGCCCTTGAATCAGGGCATCTCCTACATCTGGATGCTCTGTGGATGCCTAAAATTCAACATGTTCAAGACTTAACCCTTACCTCCCAAATCTTCCTTATCTCCAAACTTTGCTGAAGCCATTGGGAAGCCATTGGGGCTGGTAGTGAGGTGGGATGCTATCTATGGATTGGGATAATTCAATTTATGGGAGCAGATGGTCAATCAATCAACAAGCATTTATCAAGTACTTATTTGTGCCAAGAACTATACTAAGCACTGGGATACAAAACAAAACAAAAAAAATAGTACCTGCCTTGAAGAATCTCACATCCTAATGAAGAAGAATTGAGATCATCAAGGGAGACCAAAAAAAGGTGAGGAAAAAAGGGTCCTGCTCAGAGCCTTGGACATATCCATGCTTAGGAAGATGTGGTCCAATGGCAAGAACATGAACTCTGAGATCAGAGCACCTAGATACAAATCCCATCCCTGGTTTATGACTTGGGAGTCACAATTCAACATCCCTGGGACTCAGTTTCCTTATCTGTAAGGTGAAGAAGTTGAACTGTGTGGCCTCAGAGGTCCCACCCCCAAATCTATCATCATACAAAAGAAGGTCCCAGAAAGAGAGGAGAATGAACAGCGTGGATGACTAAAAAAAAGGCAACCAAAAATTAATGGAAATTGACCCTTCCCCAAAAAAGACAATATATTTGGTGATCTGAAGGTCATGGATGGTCTAGAGGAGAGCAATTCCAGGGGAATGATTAGAGCAGAGGATATTCCAAGAAGATGAGAAAGTGGAGATATCAGAAATAAATAACTTTTTACAGAAGTTTGTTTGCAAATGAAGGAAAGAAATGGAGTGATAGCTGGATGGGTAAAAGGATTAGAGACTGGTCTCTTTTTTTTATGATTGGAAGACCTGGGTACATTTGTTAGTAATGGAAAAGAAAAGTGAAGATGTTTAACAGAGAAGGAATGGCTGCTGGGGTAAGGTCCTGGATAAGTCAGGAGTCAATGGGATCAAGGGCACAGACAGAGGGTTTAGCCTTACAGAAAAGTAGACTATATTTTTTTCAACAGGAGAGAATAAAGATGCTGCTAGATGGTTTTCTGACCTTTACAGGGTCTGATAGCTCCTGGCTTTCACCAGCTCCCGCCAGATGGAGAAGAGAAGAGTCCACCCTAACTGTGATTCCGTGTATCCTAGACTTATGTAACTTTCTACACTCCACAAAGGCTGGTGCTATTTGTGGGTTGAGTAGGCAGCTGGTGGAATTGGAAGGTCACGGAAAAAAGATCGCTTTTCCCTTTCCCACATATTCTGAAAATATCTTCCATCCTAGCCCAGCCCAGTAACTGAAATTCTCACATTACTCTCTCCTTCAAGAACAAAGTTTTAGAGGTATTTGTTCACATGCAAATGTTATCTTGGAGGAGTAACACATCAAACGGTTATTTGCCCTTAGTTTGAAGTGTTTTTTCAGGAGAACTAGACCCTGAAGGAATCTTGAGGGAAATTTGGAAAGCTGGAGACTCTAAAAGGCTTGTGTAACTTTGGACTCAGAAGCAACAGAGGCCAGGAGTCCCATATAGACTAGATACACAGAATAACTTCCTAGTGTCCTGCTATCTTGGAAAGAAGTTACACAGTTGCCAACAAGTACAAGTTCAACCTAGTCTTTGGCACCCAATTATGAGATATTTACTGCCCCCAGATGACTGTCCTGTAAGTCCCAAGACCTCCAAATCCTAGCTCTCCAGATACCATTGAATCAGATGCCATGGATGGTGCCATTCAGCACAGGCATAAAGGCTGTTGTTGTCGTTTGGTCATCTAAGTCCTATCTGATTTTTTGTGACTCAGTTCATCTGACAGCCAAGGGGCTTTGTTGATATACTAGAAAGTCTCAAGACCCCTTTTAGCTCTAGCATAAATTTTTTTTTGTTTCTCTGGTTAACTGGAAGGTGAAATGGCAGACTACTGTTGGTGATTTTCAGTTAACCAGGGAAACAATAAATGTTTAGAGACTTTCTAGTACAGATGCTTAACATTTTTATATCACAAACCCCCTTGGCAGTCTGATGAAGCCTATGAATAATGTTTTCTCAGAATAATGTTTTTAAATGCATAAAATAAAATACATAGAATTATAAAGGAAACCAAATATCTTGAAATGTAGTTATAACTCAAATTAGCAACTGAACTCATTGGAATCACAGGAAAGGCCCTTAAAAATTGTCAAGGAAACCACTTCATTTTTAAATGTTGCTCTATTTTTGACCCAATGACATGTAAAAACAATTTTAATGTATTTTTTTTTACATTTTGAGTTCCAAAATTTATCCCTCCCTCCCCTCTTCTCTTACTGATAGGGCAAGTAGTCTGATAGAGATTATACATGCATGTAAAACATATTCTCATATGAGTCATTTGGGGGAAGTGGGGGGGGGGAGGGAAGGAAACATGAACTAGTATGCTTTGGCCTGTATTTACACACCATCAGTTCTTTCTCCAGAGGCAGATAGCATTTTTCATCATGAGACCTTTGGGATTGTCTCGTATCATTGTATTGCTGAAAAATAACTGTCATTCATCACACAATATTGCTATTACTGTGTACAATGTTCTCCTGGTTCTTCTCACTTCACTCCAAATCAGAATAATCTTTCTAATTTTCTTCTGAAATCATCCTGCTCCTCATTTCTTATAGCACTATAGTATTCCATTACAATCACATGCCATAACTTGTTTAACCATTCCCCAATTGATGGGCTTCTTCTCAGTTTCCAATTCTTCACCACCACAAAAAGAGCTGCTATAAATATTTTTCTTCAAATAGGTCCATTCCCCTCCCTCCTTTTTTTTTTTTTTTTTTTGAGAAGAACAAGATCATTTAGTTTGCTTCCATCAGGATTCAGGCTCAGTTCTTTCTAGTTATATCTCTGGATGGCACATTTCTCACTTTCTTGAGTCATTCGGGATTAACTTATATCACTGCATTGCTGAAAAGAGTCCAGTCTGTCATAGTTGGTCGTCACAGATATGGTATGTCTGTGATTGTGTACAAATTTCTTCTGATTCTACTCTTCTCGCTCAGCATCAGTTTGTATAAGTCTCTCCAGGTAATTATGAAATCCGTCACCTCCTCGTTTCTTATAGCACAATAAAATTCCATTACATTCATATACCACAACTTGTTTAGCCATTCCCCAATTGATGGGCACTCCTTTAGTTTCCAATTCTTTGCAACCACAAAAAGGGCTGCTAAAAATATTTTTGTACATATGGTTCTTCCTCCCACTACTATGATCTCTTTGGGATATAACCCTAGGAGTGGTATGGCTGGGTCAAAGGGTATGAAATTATTTATAATCCTTTGGGCATAATTCCAGATTGCTCTCCAGAATGGTTGGATGAGTTCACAACTCCACCAGCAATGTATTAGCGTTCCAATTTGCCCACATCCTCTCCAGCATTTGTCACTTTCTTGTTTTGTCATCTTAGCCAATCTGACTGGAGAGATGTGGTATCTCAGAGTTGTTTTGATTTGCATTTCTCTAATTAATAGTGATTTAGAGCATTTCTTCATATGCTTATAGATATCTTTAATTTCTTTCTCTGAAAACTTCCTATTCATATCCTTTGACCATTTCTCAATTGGGGAATGACTTGTATTCATATAGATTTGGCTCAATTCTCTATAAATTTTAGAAATGAGTCCTTTATCAGAGACACAGGTTGTAAAAATTCTTTCCCAATTTCCCACCTCCCTCTTGATCTTGGTTACATTGGCTTTGTTTGTGCAGAAGCTTTTCAATTTAATGTAATCAAAATTATCCATTTTGCATTTTATAATGCTCTCTAATTCTTGTTTGGTCCTAAAATCTTCCCCTCTCCACAGATCTGTCAGGTAAACTATTCCTTGCTTTCCCAAATTGCTTACAGTATCATCCTTTACACCTAGATCATGCACCCATTTAGACTTGATTTTGGTATATGGTGTTAGATAGTGATCTATGCCCAGTTTCTGCCATACTGTATTCCAGTTTTCCCAGCAGTTTTTGTCAAATAGTGCATTCTTATCCCAAAAACTGGGGTCTTTGGGTTTATCGAACAATAGATTGCTATATTCATTAACTCCTGCACCTAATCTATTCCATTGATCCACTACTCTACACCTCTGCCAGTACCAAGCAGTTTTGATGACTGCTGCTGTATAATACAGATTAAGATCTGGCATAGCTAGTCCACCTTCCCTAGCATTTCTTTTCATTAATTCCCTTGATATTCTAGACCGTTTGTTTTTCCAAATAAATTTTGTTATTATTTTGTCTAACTCTACAAAGTAGTTTTTTGGTAAATTGATTGGTATGGCACTAAATATATAGTTTAGTTTGGGTAAAATTGTCATTTTTATTATATTAGCTCGACCCAGCCACGAGCAATTGATATTTTTCCAACTATTTAGATCTGATTTTATTTGTGTGAGAAGTGTTTTGTAGTTTTGATCATATAGATTCTGGGTTTGTTTTGGCAAGTAGATTCCCAAATATTTTATAATGTCTACAGTGACTTTAAATGGGATTTCTCTTTCTATCTCTTGCTGTTGAGTTTTATTAGAGATGTACAGGAATGCTGAGGATTTATGTGGGTTTATTTTATATCCTGCAACTTTGCCAAATTTATTTATTGTCTCAAGTAATTTTTTACTTGATTCTCTAGGATTCTCTAAGTATATCATCATATCATCTGCAAAGAGTGACAGCTTGGTCACTTCTTTGCTAATTTGATTCCTTTGATTTCTTTTTCTTCTCTAATTGCTACTGCTAACGTTTCAAGTACCAGATTGAATAAGAGGGGTGATAGTGGACACCCTTGTTTCACTCCTGATCTTATTGGAAAGGCTTCTAGTTTATCCCCATTGCATATAATACTTGCTGATGGTTTTAGATAGATGCTAGCAACTATTTTAAGGAAGGCTCCATTTATTCCTATACTTTCTAGTGTTTTTAATAGGAATGGATGTTGTACTTTGTCAAAAGCCTTTTCTGCATCTATTGAGATGATCATGTGGTTTTTGCTAGTTTTGTTGTTGATATGCTCAATTATATTGATGGTTTTCCTAATATTAAACCATCCTTGCATTCCTGGAATGAATCCTACCTGATCAGGGTGTATTATTTTTGTGATAAGTTGTTGGAGTCTTTTGGCTAATATTTTATTTAGAATTTTTGCGTCTAAATTCATGAGGGAGATTGGTCTATAATTTTCTTTCTCTGTTTTATCTCTTCCTGATTTAGGAATCAGTACCATATTTGTGTCATAGAAAGAGTTTGGTAGGACTCCTTCTTCACTAATTTTCCCAAATAGTTTGTAGAGTATTGGAATCAATTGTTCTTTAAATGTTTGATAGAATTCACTAGTGAACCCATCTGGCCCTGGAGATTTTTTCCTAGGGAGTTCATTGATGGCTTGTTTGATTTCTTTTTCTGAGATGGGGTTATTTAGGTAATTCACTTCTTCTTCAGTTAATCTGGGCAATTTGTGATTTTGTAAATATTCATCCATTTCACTAAGATTGTCATATTTATGTGCATACAACCCTCCCTCCTTTTTAAAGTCTCTTTGGGATACAAACTAAGTAGTGTAAACCACCTCGTTTTACAAATAAGGAGACTGAGTGTAAAAGAAGTAAAATTTTTTGTCCAAGATCATGTAGGCATGTAGGGTAAAGCTAGTAATAGGCTAGCTAGATTTGGTCATAGTATTACATATTTAGGACCAGAAGGAACTTTAGAGATCTATTACATCCACCAGGGATGAGGAAACTGGGGCCCAGAGAGGCAAGTTCTTTGCCTTTTTTAACTTTTCACAACCTGGGCTTCTCCTACCTTATTTTTTTTTTTAATTTTCACAAGGGACATGGTTCCATGTTGCTTTAAGTGACCAAATTACACACAAAATGCTAAGCCTTCATACGAGATATTCTTAGGCTCTCTAGATAAACTTCTTGCTACTTCTCCAGAAGATATTCTACCATGGCACCTACACCAGTTCTCAAAGACCATCCCTTTCTCAGGACGTGCAGTCTCTCTGGGTCAGCTCTATCCTGCAAGTGTGCAAAGCTCTTATTGTATTATTTCCTCTCGTTTCAGAACCAGTTAGGGATGTGGCTAGTGGAGAAGCCCAGCTGAGGAGCCAGGGCCTCCACATCATTGAATGTGGAGTTTCTATCCACTTTGAAATAATCCATCAAGACTTGCCATTGGTAAGGAGAGAAGTGCACATACTCTCTCCTCTTAGTCTTGAAAAGGCCAACAGCATCCCTTCTGTTTTCCACCATTTCATCTTCAGGAAGGGAAGCAGTCAACAGGTCTGGCTCTGCAATGTCAGAAGTCAGCATCTCTATTGTTGCCAAGGTTGAGCCTTGCTTCATCAGGTCAGAAAGGTCATATCTGAAAGGCCCTTCCTGCTGGGGCTTCATCCCTCCTGAGTATTCTGAGAGCTCCAGCAGTGAAAGAGACTCTTCAGAAGGCAAAGGAAAATCAGCTTCCACTTCAGGGTAAGTTGCTGAAGTCTCAACTGATGCTTCTTTGGGTCCAGTTACATGCCTCTTCCCTTCCAAGATGGAACATTGAGAACTGGTGCAAATCTGAACAAATTCTTCAACCGCAACATCTGGGAAAGAATTGTTGAGAGACGGGTCTGTCTCTGGGCTCCATGTCAATGGAAACAATGAGCAAAAGGGGAGGCAAACTCAGAAAAAGAAAATTAAAAGTCTTTGCTTCAGCACAACAAGGAAGCTTAGAGCAGTGACTGGGTCTGCCTTGATTCAAACTTCCTTTTACAGCCAGGAGATAAGCCATTTTCATATAAGGGCAAAGGCATTTTGATTGACCCACTTAATGATGAGTACTTAAATGGTACTTAGCAGGAGGTGAGAGTTAGTGTCACTTTCACTGCAAACTTATTTCTATACCATAGGGAACTAGAACCATCATCATGTGGCAGTTCTCAGTCTTGAAGCTCTGACAGAAATTTTTGAGATTTTACATGTTATCATTAGCAGCTATAAAATCCAGATCTGATTTGGTCAAAATATGTCCTGAAATTAAACCAGAATACAGTCTTAAAGATGCTCCCCTATTGGGATAATTATGGAAGATTAGAGCCTAAATTCAGGAACTGCCACTTTAAGTCTCTGGCAATTGGGTCAGTGAAAAGATTTTGTTGATGTTGTTCAGTCCTATTTAAAAGTCTGAAAAAATTTGCACAAATAAAATTTTATAGTGTTTACCTTCTTCACTTACCCTATGGGACTGATATGTACCTACTTGAGAAGTCAATGCTAAATTGGATATACGCAAAGAATCTCACTGACATCAAGAAATACTATTTTCTCATTAACTGGTATCTTGGGGTGGTTTTTCCTTCTCTCTTCCCCTTTCCCTTTTCTCTTTTGATCAGTATTATTCTGCCTAACTGGAATAAGTGTTTAACGGCTCTTACTCATAGAAAAAATAAACTACAAACTCCATCTGAAATATTAATTCAAATACCCAAAACTTCCTGGGTTCTAGTAACCATTTGCCCTATGGGTTCAATCCTTCCCTCTGGAGTAACTGGAAGACTAGAGGGCAAAGGTAGACCATTACAAACAGCTTGGGTGCCCTCCTTCCCCCTTCTTCCTCTCAATTACCTTTTGAGCATGCCTTTATTCCCCCAATAGAACACAAGTTACTTGAGGGCAGGGATACTGAGCTGGAACTAGTTTATCTACAATTCATACTGGCATAGCTTCAACAACCTTCTGAGACACAGATTTCTTTAGGGTTGCCCATGTCTTTTCTATAATTTCCTTAATGGTCTTTGTTGGTCTGGGTCACCTGAATCCATAACTTCTTTGGGAACCAGGTTAGTGTACTTGCTATAAAAGAGCTTTTCCTATGATTGTTCCTGTCCCGAAATTACATCATTTTTCATTTTTCCTTCTGCACATTGGAGTTTTTTGACCAAATGACATACAAGATATATGATATACGACTGTAATGGAATACTATTGTGATATAAGAAATGTTGAGCAACATGATTTCAGAAAAACCTGGAAAGAGTTTTGCAAACTGATGCAAAGTGAAGTGAGAAGAACCAGGAGAATGTTGTACACAATTAACAACAATATTGTAAGAAAAAGAATTATGAATGACTTAGCTATTCTCAGCAATACAATAATCCAAGACTTGTGATGCAAAATGCTATCCACATTCAGAGAAAGAACTGATGGAGTTTGAATTCATATCAAACTCACATCCAAAACCTCAAAGAAAAATATTAATTGGTCTCAGAACATAGAACTCAAAAATGTTTTTTAAAAAATCAAGTGAGAGATAGAGAAAAAAATGGGAAGTAAAATAAGAGTGATGCAAGAAAATCATGAAAAAAGAGTCAACATTTTGGTAAAGGAGGCACAAAAATATTGACAGCTCTTAGCCCACCTCCTCATTAAATATCTACCTACCTGTATTGCTTTTCAGTGTTAGGGTGGTCCCTGTCAGAAAGAAAACACAGGATTTAAGGTGACCCAGAGATTCCCTTTTCATCTTTTGATCACTGACCTCAGTTTATTAATTATTCATTAACCTAATTAATAAATTGATTTCTCATACCCAGAACCTTGTCTCTTGGAATTTTATACACCATAGAAAGAAAAATTTGACTTGCTCTGTTTAGCCCCAGAAAGCAGAACTAGGTATGATGAATGGAAGTAACAAAGAGTCAAAATAAAGGTTTGATGGTCGTGAAAAATTTTGTAATAATTGGAAGTATTCAAAAGGGAATGAGCTGCCTCCAGATGAAGTGGAGCAAAGGCTTTATTGTGCTGGGTAGGCTACAGAAGGGATCTTTATTCAGGTATTTTGAGGACTAGATGACCTCAGGTCCCTTCCAACTCTCAGATTCTGTAGTTGTACATAAATATGGCAGCCACTACTGAAAATCAAGAAAACTTTAACCTCTCGATATCTCAGTTTCTTCATTGCTAAAATGGGTCCACAATACCCACTGTCCATATCTCCATCTACCTCATAGGGTTGTCATAAGGATATTTTTTAAAATATAAAGCATCATAAAAAATATATTATTCATGTTTGTTATTTTTATGGTATATTTTGGAGTGAAGAAAACAGCTGCTTTCTCATAGCTCTTCCAAGTTCCCTAAAATCAGTAATAGAAATTTCTGTTTGTTATATCGTCTGATGCAAGGATGATTTGAAATGCGTCAGATCTCCTGCCCTGGGAGCTACAGCCTCCTCAGTTCCTTAGCTTCAAAGGAAATGGAAATGCATTAGAATTCCCTGGCGGTCATCCTGCCCGAGGTCCTTTCCCCCCTTTAAGCTTCTATGATTCCAGGATACAAGGGTTTCATATGCGACAGCCAAGTGACAGCCAGTAATGACTTTTAGCAGAGATTCACTAGTGCCATGCCTCACTTGGAAACAGCAATGGATGAGGAGCCCACTAAAACAGAAAACTCTGACATTCCTGAAGCAAGAAGTTGCTGCTCTTGCCTGCTCAGTGTAGAGAAAAAGGGAGCCCCGGCTGCTCTAGGAATATTCTGGAGGGAAGGCACCAGAGGAATATGAGTGCCTTTTTCTGAGAAACTTACCACATAGAAGATTGATATGAATAAAAACTATTTCAGCATCGGTTTTAGAGCTGAAGGTAAAATGATATTCGTGTAGTCAAATGGTGTTGGGTAGAGTACTAGACTTGAAGTCAGAAAGATCAGAGTTCAAATTCTGCTTCTTTGCTGTGTGACCCTGGGCAAGTAATTGAATTTCACTGAGTCTCAGTTTCTTCATCTGTAAAATGAGGGCAGCACTTACCTCATAGGGTTACTGTGAGAATCAAATGATATAGTATATGTAAAGTGCTTTACAAACCTTAAAATCTTAGTTATTATTAATAGAGATCACATGTAGTAGCTATAATATCCAATTCAATAATAAGATATTAAATACCTGCTATGTGCTAGCTCCTGGGGGCAGGAAGACAAAACAAAAACAGTCTTCAATTTCTTTTTTTTTTTTTTTTTAAAGCAATTGGGGTTAAGTAACTTGCTCAAGGTTACACGGCTAGTCATTTGATTTATGCGTGGGTGCTCATTTTCTGAGGCCGGATCTGATCTCGGGTCATCCAAACTCCAAGGCCGACGCTCTTACTCACTGCGCCACCTAGCCGCCCCTTTCGGGCAATTGGGGTTAAGTAACTTGCCCAAGGTCACACGGCTAGGTTTTTGTTTGTGCGGATTAAGTGTCGGAGGCCGGCTCCGAACTCAGGTCCTTCTGATTCCAGGGCCGGCGCTCTATTCACTGCGCCACCTAGCCGCCCCCAACAGTCTTCAATTTCAAAGAACTTGCATCCCATACTTCCAGAGAGACAGTGAAGCACAGTGGACAGGGCATTAACTCGTGTCAGAGGACCTGGATTCAAATTCTGCCTCAGATTTTAACAGTTGTGTGACGAAGGATAAGTCTATTAAAACTCTCTTGGCCACAGTGGCCAAATGGAGGTTGGGGGGGAGGTGGAGGGCTTTGTAGTAAATGTCTTCTGAGGTCCCTGCTGGCAAAAGTAACTTCAGCAAGAAGAGACCACCAAATGAATAACTTCCTATGAGAGGTGGTGCCTAGATGAGCCTTGAAGGAAGCCCAGAGATTCTAAGAGCAGAGGGGGTGAGGGTGTGCAGTCCAGGCATGGAGGACAATGTTGTTTGAAAAAGGGGGGAGGATATCCTCTTTCCAATGAAACTAAAGATTATTAGTTTCTAGGGGAAAAAATGTCTTGATACAAGGGACTGGCTGGAGAACTAACTTATTACAAAGGAATATTTCTAAAATCTCATGACAATTCGCAAAATGACTCACTGTTCTTTGTGAATTACACAATAAAACAAATGTTGAGGGAGGAGGGAGAGAGGAAAAGAGAGAGGACGGGCAGGAAGAGGAGAGAAGAAAAGAGGGAAAGAGAAAGAAAGACAAAGGGAGGGAGGGAGAGAAGGGGAGAGAGAAAGAGAAGAGGGGAGGGAAGAGGAAGGGAAGGGAGGAGAGAGAGAGCGACAGAGAGAGAGAGGGAGAGAACTTGCCTCTTTTTCTCCTTTAAGCTCCCCCTCCTTCTCAAAAATGCCTAAGTAATGTTTACAACTACTTTTCCTTGCATCCTAAAGCTCTTGGGAATAAGAGAAGATATGAGAAAGCACTTTGAAAACAGTTAAGGGCTCTACAAATATAAGTTATTATTAGTCTTGTTGCTTAAACAACAGATAGTTTGAAGCAATGATCCACAGCCAGGGAATGACTTGAATTCATAACAGCAAAAATATCAACTTGGCATATAAGAGATCAAGCAAAGGGATGTTCATTCCAAGGCAATGGAGCAGGCAGGAAACCTTGCTGGAGAATAAGGTGATTCCATCAAATAGGAGGAGCACAAGATTTGGAGTTAGAAGACATGGGTTTGAATCTCAGCCCGGCCACTTCTTGGTTACGGGACCTTTAGTAAATGAGCCACTTGACTTTGCCAGGTCTTGGTTTTCTCATCTATAAAGTTAGGTGGTTGGACGAGATGATGACTAAAGTCCCTTCCAGCTCTGAATCCTATAAGGTAAGGCATCAGCTATGATGACAAACCAATGGCTCAGAAGGAACCATTGGTCATTCACCAGCTTCTTTTACATAGCAATGCCTGAGCAGAATCAACTTTGAACACAAAAGGCAAGGATAATCCAACTCTGGTGTAGTCATGACAATGAATACACCTGGAAGTAAGTGTGGGCAAAAGTCAAAGCCATCAATCTAAGCATTTATTAGGTGCCTACTGTATGCCAGCCACTATGCTAAGCACTAGGAATACAAAGAAAGGCAAAAGACAATCCTTGCTCTCAAGGATCTCACTGTCAAATGGGGAGACAAAATGTAAATAGTCATGTGTACAATCAAGATAAGTGAAGGATAAATTGCAACAGAGGAAAGACACTATAATGGTAATGGGATCTGAAGATCTTCCATGCCCCTAGTATTGGCAAGTTAACAGGTACTTAGCACTTAGTTTCAAGTTCATAATTATGTCAAGTATTAAGACCCAGAACTTGTGAATCCCACAATGGGATGAACTTGCTGATAGCAGGAAAGTGTGGGGCAGGGAGGAGCTAATGAGAGGCCCAGGCCAGAGAGGGAAGAGATTTTGAGAACAGACCTGGTGGTGGCAGAACTTCTTCTGAGATCCAGCCAGAACTTCTGCTGAGGACTGCCAGGAACAAGAACTACTGAGAGCCAGAACTGCTGGAAGCTAGCAGCATGGAGGCTAAGCAGCTACAGTGAGTGAGGAGAAGAGGATTTTTGCCTGAGGGAGCCTGTTTCATTTTGAAGGCTTGGGAGTGTGGGTGTTCAATGCATTAACTATATGTACCAACTTTCGTGGCTACTATAATGACTTTGACTTTCTGGTTTTGGGACTCAGCTTTCTGGTATTTGAATAAATGCTTTGGCTCTGTCCTCCATGTGGAGACCCTGCTACATTTTGTGATTACACAAAATACACCAGCATATTTATAGTCACTGTGGGCATTGTGGATATTGCATTGATGTTACAGACACCAGCCTTAGGAAAGATCAGGAAAGGCTTCTTGTGGAAGGTAGCAATTGAATTAAATCAAGGAGGTCAAGAAATGGAGATGAGGAAAGAGAGATTTATGAACACAGGGGATAGCAAACAAAAATCCCAGTGGACTAAGAACTGGGAAAAACTGTAGAATGTAAGCTCATTGAGGGTAGGAATGGTTTCATATTTGTAACTGTATCCTCAATGCTTGCAGTGTCTGACACATAGTAAGCACTTAATAAATGCTGATAAGCTGATTATTTCTTCATTTATGATTTTTCATATGGCAATGGCTGATAATAATAGAGATTGGGATAGGGACTAGACCCAAGATTGCACTGATATAGGGAACTCCTATGAAAGGAAATTCTCTCTACCCATATAAGTCAGCACCTTCTCTGAAACTCATAATCTTAGAAAGCAGCTGCCTGGGAGGTAAGTGAGTAAACACTGAATGGTTTAGTGACTTGCCTAGGGTCACACAGCCCACATGTATCACAGTAGGCTTTCTTAGCCAGCCCTCCAACTGCTTCACCATGCTGCCTCAAGTAATTGCTTCAAGTAGGAATGCTTCTAAGTGAAAAAAGGCACCAACTGGCCAAAGGGAACCTCTTTCAAGGGACCTGTTTGACCCAGCATGGATTAAAGGCAGCCAAGAGGGAGCTACCACAATTCATCCAATAGCTATCATACATTTAAAGTGAATTTAAGTTGGAGCCCACACTCCCCAGGGACCAAGGTGGCACATGACAACATGGACCCCAGGTGCTGTGGAAAAATGTTTGTACTTCTGTTCTTGCTATATCTTCCTAGTCAATATCCTTTGTAAAAACTACTTAAAAACTAGAATAATAATTAACTGGTGATTGATTTTAAGGAAAAAACACTGGAATAAAAGCTTGAGCTGACAGAATTAGAGAATCAATCCCAACCCCTCAAAAGTACTCCTGGAATTCTGAGAGGGAAGATGGATCTTTGATGGGCAGCATAATTCATCAGAATGGAAGTTGGAGTAAGAATTCCCTGACATAACAATCACTAAATGTTATATAAACCCAGTGATTTATTCTTTTTCCAAATGGTTCATATTTTAAATATATATATATATATATATATATATATATATATATATAGTGTAATTCTCACAACAACTTGGTGAGATTGGTAGAGGAGAATTATCATTAGTCCCACTTACAGAAACTGAGGCACAAAGAGGTTAAGTGACTTGTCTGCCCAATTGAGTTGAGTGGCATCATCAGCATTCCCCTCCCCTTCCCCAGCTCTACTGATTCCTAAGTTGATGCTCTTATAGGCTTTGCCTCATTATGTACCTATCCATTTGCCGTGTTGAAGATCTGCAGTGAAAATATATTTATTTTGCGCTTCCTTCTGAACTCAGCTTGAGCAATCTATCATCATTTGTTATGATAGATTCCTGCATCCATAGCCAGATTGGCAGGCTGTTTTTAAAGAAGAAAAAAACTGTCAATAAAACATAAAGAGACCCAGGACAGATGGTGCATTCTGCAGGAGTTACACAGATTAACTTGCAGCAGGGAGGTGGAGGGAACTGGAGGAAATATGAAATATTCATGTTACTTGATGGAGCCCCAGCAGAGAGATAATTTTTGGTTTCATAAAAGATGCAATCATTCAACATTAATAAGACAGAAATACATGCCAAGTTCAGGCTTCCATGGCATGAATCAAACCCATCTCTTCCACAACTACAGAGTGTAAAAATCAGAGATCACAGAAACCTACGGAAGGATGCTGCCTGCTTATTAGAGGATTGCCATTAACATAAGTGAATTAATCCAGCACTTTCATTGCTCTGGGTTTCAGATGGATGTGAGATCACTTATAATTTAAAATTTCCAAGCAAAAAGATGGATGAGAAGAAATTCAATGGTGGATATTGTGAAGAATCTTTATTATTAACTATTGCCCATAACTGGCCAAAATAGATGGGCATTTCAATAAAATTAAATGGAAATAAAACTGAACTGAGGGGGGAGGAGGCATGATTTCTAGTCACTGGGAATGAGAAGTGGGGTAAGTCATTTCCTTTCTTTAGACCTTAGTTTCATCATCTAAAAAAAATCATATCATTCCCCTCCTCACCTACATGGAAGAAATGATTCCAGGACTGGTGAGTCACTGTGTTGTAATGGAAAGAGCACTGAATAGAGAATTTGAAGACTTGGGCTCGAGTCCCAGGTTGAGTGGTCAATGCCACCTACCATTCGTATGGCCATGGGCTAGTCCCTAGCCTCCCCAGGACTCAGCTTCCCAGTCTGCAAAATAGAACCACTAGATTAGTTCTATCTCTGAATATTCTATGATTCTATGATCCTGTCACTAGATGGTCACTAAGATCCCTTCTAGCTCATGATCTATGAGCAATCAGCTTTAAATCTTATTATTATCACAGATTCCAAATGGTAGTGTAGACAGTGAGCTAGTAGTACTACAGTTCAGAAGAGAGAGACATCTATTTGGATAGGTCCCACCAATTCCCATGATTCAATATGTCCACATAAAGTTTCAAGACCCATGATTTCTATCATCCCCCCAAACCTCCCCTTCCATCTGTCTCTGTCTCTCTGTCCGTCTGTCTGTCTGTCTGTCTCTCTCTCTCTCTCTCACACACACACACACACACACACACACACACACACACACACACACACTTAAACTCTATGCCTCAGTCTCCTCTCACCGAGGAACCTGCCTCAGCATCTGGGACTCCAATTTATTGGGGAAGGGTATATGGGCATCAATTATACATCACTTCCCCTCTCTCTGGAGACTCGGCAATCAAGTGCATTTTTACATCTACCTTTGTCTCTGAAAGTCTAGAGCTCAAACCACTCACTGAAAAGAGGCAAAGATGCTTGCAGAATAATGATCTATGCTATCATCTCTGGAACAAAAAGGCATCATGCTGAAGCACCAACCAGAATTATTATATTTCAAACAAAGAAAGAATCTGACCAGAATTGGAGCCATCAGTGAGAATGGAAGGCAATCAGGAGCCAGGGACCAGAGGGTCTTATTTGAAATGTTCTCTTTTGCTCTTTTGTCCAGAATAATTCTGTGTGGCAGGACTGCCTATCCGGGAGCAGTTCAGCACGTCATGTAACAATTGGCTTTTTAGCGAATCAAGGCTTCCGTTTAATAGGACTCTTCTGGTGGAGGGCAAGGACCTAGTGAATCATGCCAGTGCCTGATGTTTAAGTCATGCTATTTTCTGGGCACTTGAAGCTTAACGTAATCATTGAACCACATTCTCCAAGGCAGAGTAGATGACTGACCAGCAGCACAGAATCCTAGAAGTTAGAGGTGGAAGAAACCTGGAAAATCATCTTGTCTAATCTCTTTAAAATCTAGATGAAATGCTTAATAAATACTTTATCAGAAAACTGTCAGAGAGGTGATTTGCTAAAGAACACGTAGGTCTTAGTGGCACACTCAGTATTTCAACCCTAATCTCCCAATTCCCCCTTCAATGTCCTTTTCCACACATCATTCTGCCTAGTTATTACCAGACTTAGGATCCCTCAGAATTCCTTCAGCTCTCATCAATCTTTTGCCCTCTCAGTTAACTACAAGAATAATACCAAGAGATGCACAGAATGATAATGTCTAGTTCCTTCCACCTCCCTAATCCAATCTTCATATCACAACCAGAGTTATCTTCCTAATACATGGATGTAACCATTGCATTAGAGAGCCCCTCCTGACAAGAAGGATGTAGGTATATTTTGGGAGACTTTTGACTTCTCTGGCTCCTTGACACCAACTAAATGATCTGAAGATTTCGGTATCTGACATAATCCCAAGGGCAGTCACCAGTTTCCCCTTGCAAGCACATTGACTCACAGAAGTCAAAAACATGAAGAGTTTTATTTACAAATTAATGGGAACATATAGGACTCAAACCTAAGCCCAGAGAAATTAACAATGACCACCAGTGAGCACCTTTATTCAGAGACCTTTAAAGTTCTGATTATTTACAGTGCTACTTTGGGTAGGGTTCTAGCAATGGTTTGTTGGGATTGGCTGCTTCCAGGTGGCCCTCCATTTTAGGACCTTTCTATCAGCAATGATCATTTTTAGCAGTTCTTACCTCTCACCATCCTCAACAAATTTCCTCAGTCACTGTTCTCACCCCCAGACATCATATATGTACTTCTGATACTATATTTGACTCCAAGTCCATAAGTCCTTTTCCAGCATACAGTTATTTAATCATTGGCCATGATTGCTATTTTTTTTTTTGTATGCCATTCTCCTCAGTCTGAAGGAGAGAAGGGAGTAAGAGAAGAGGAGGAAGAAAGGAAAAAAAGAAGGAAGGAAGGAAGGAAAGTAGGAAGGAGAGAAGGAAGAAGAAAGGGAAGAAAAAATAAAAGGAGGAAGGAAGGGAAGGAAGGTGAGAGGAAAGAAGGGATAGAGTAAGGGACAAAAGAAGGAAGAAAGGGAGAGAGGAAGGAAAGCAGGAAGGTAGGAAGGCAGGAAGGAAAGGAGGGAGGAAGAGAGGGAGGAAGGAAGGTAGGGAGGGAGGAAGGAAGAAAAGAAGAAAGGAAGAAAGGAAGGAGGAAGGGAGGAAGGGAGAGAAGGGAAGGAGAGGAACAAAGGGGAGAGGAAAGGAAAGGAGAAAGGAAAAATTCAGCTGACAGTCAATGTCCCCATCCTCCATAGGAGTTGTTGGAGTTGGGAGGAACCTTTGAGGTCATCTAGTCAATTCCCTTATTTTAGGGGATTTCAATGAGGAAACTCAGATTGAGCAAAGTTAAATTACTCACCCAATGACTGCTAGTAAGTGTCAGACGCAGGATTTGAACCCAAGTCTCCCTGTCTCCTCATCTGGAACTTGACCTTGTTACCTTCTTAATTCTTCTTCCACCTACCTGTCCCCACAGCTCCAGCCTGCACACAGAAGCCTTTGGTGGGTTTTAGGAATGTTCTTCTTTTGCATGTCAAAGTAGGTCTCTCTCACTCTCCAAAAGTGACACTGTGACCTTTCCCTCTTTGCATTGCTCTTCCCCCAGATCCCAGGTGTAAGGGTTATGAGATTTAAAGATCTTCCATGCCCCGTTGGACTTGCTGACATAGCAGAAAGAGGTGGGGCAAGAGGAAGCCAAAGCAAAGCTAGAGTTCCTGTGGTGACTGGTGGCAGCAGCAGCAGCAACAGAGGCAGCAGCAGCAGCAACTGAGGTAGAGGCAGAGGTGCAAACCCCATTTTTTTTGAATCAGCCAGAATTTCTGCTAAGGACTCTTGCTGGGGACTGCCAGGGACTGGAACTGTGGAGGGCCGGAGCTGCTGGGAGCACGCTTCCTGGATGCTGAACAGTTGCTGTGAGTGGTGAGAGGAGGGCCTTTGCCTGAGGTAGCCTGTTCTGTTTTGAAGGCTTGAGAAGGTTCTTTACTACATTAACTCCATATGCCAATTTCATAACTATTCTGATGGCTTTGACTTTCTGGTTTGGGGACACAGTTATTTGGTATTTTAATAAATGTTCTAGCTTTATCCCCCATATAGAGAGCCTGGTATATTTTGTGATTAATAACCACATCAGCCTATTTATAATTGTCATAGCCACTGTGAATATAGCATTGCTGATACATTTGGTGACAAGGATGGGATCACAAAAATGTCAGGCCTCTCTTTGGAAGCAGGGGGACTTTAGAGGGAGAAATGGCTATTACAGGATGGGAGGATTTGCCTTATTCCTCTCTAGCCAGAGAATGGGTCAAAAGCACAGGGTCCTGTGAAAACTAGGAACCAAGACTAAAAGAGGGAGAACCTGGAGATTTGGAAAGATGTTTGCAAGGAATACCCATAGAACCAGGCAAAGGGCTGGCAGGAGTGTGCAGGAGAGGCTGGGTCCTGCTAACAAGTTATCACGTTACGTGTAAAAGTAGGGATAAGCTGCTGGAGGAAAGAGCTCGGATAGCTAGGGAGTCAGCTGGTTTGCCTGAGGATTCTTCTGTGTCACAGCATTCAGAAGAGCAAACTTGAAGGACTCAGGTGGTCCAGGAACAAGCTACTGTTCATGTAGCTAAAAGGAAGCAAAAACCTAGCAGAAGGAATGTGCATGCAGCTTTTGTACAGGCTGAGCAGAGTTGCCTAGACAGCTGCCAGGAAAATGTGTGTGTGGAGAATGGAACAAGGTTAGATGAGGAGTCTTCTAACATAGAAGTTCTCCCCATACGAAGAAGAAGACAGGAGAAGCACCAGGGCCAAACAGAGTCCAGGGAGATAATTGAGGATTTCACTCAACAGGAGGTTACTGATATATGGAGTAGATTCACCCAAAGAATAGGAGAATCTTTAGTGTTTTGGATAGTAAGAATCACTGGTGAAGGCACTGGAGAAATAACACTGGACAGTGAGGATTGCTTAAAATTCATAAGTATCAGTCAGAATCCTTTTGTACACCAAGCTTTTAAGGATCACCATGTGCAAGGAGGCCTCAACAGAACTAATCTGTTAGCTTTAGCTGCAGAGGGATGCAGAAAGCAATATCCTACTGTCTCTATGTGGCCTGGTGCAGACAGACCCTGGTACTCACTTGGAGATTGTATGAGAAAGCTAAAGGAAGAGGTAATGAAAACTACAATCATGGTTGGAAATGCAAATGCATATCATGAAACCCCCCCTAGGAGTTCCTCATAGAAATATCATAGTGAAGTCTGCTCCTCCTGCTTATAAGCACCTACTTCTGACTATTAATTGTAGAAATAGGGTGCCCTCTTTCAGAGGTGCTGAATAAGATTTCACAATTAAGTGACCTAGGGGAATGGGGACAAGATAAATTGAGAGAAGAGTAAACAGCCAGAGGATTCAGAGACAAAATAGACCAGGGGTGGACTTTAGAAGAATAGATGGTACTCCAACTGAAGAGCTGCATAAATGCAACCAAGAAAAGGTACTTAACGTTAGAATGAATAGGGAAGCAGGAACCACCCCTGCAGGCATTCCTGAATCTGTATCTTTGTATCCAAGTTTGCCCCACCTTCCAGGGCCCCAGCCCAGACTATGGACCCCATATTGGTTTAACAACATATTGGAAGAATGGATAAACTACTGTGACTAGGGCATTGCTCCATACTGAGGCTGAGGCCACACTTATCTATAGAAACCCTGATAAGTTTAAACATGGAACTCCTGTTACCATCACAGGTCTAGGAGGGGCTGAAATGTCAGCCAGACAAGTTAAAATAACAATGAAAATTGGGCAATTACCTAAGAAAGAATATACTGTGGTTGTTGTACCCATTCCTGAATACATCATTGGAGCAGATATATTGAGAGGCATGCATTGCTGATATACCAGGTGGTGTGTTTCCCATTCACATCATCAGCCCCCTAGGAGATTAGGAGGATCATCTCACTATCCTTAAGTGTTCTTCTTTCCTCTCCCACCCACAGGGCAGCTGCACCAGGTTATCCAATAACTGAGGCTCCTTCACATCCTGGCTCAACACGCGTATGAGGAAGGGAGAAATTTGTAACCTAAGCTGCTCAGGTCTGAATTCTGCATCAAAATCTCTTAGAACTTTCAATTGTATCCTTTTATTAGAGAAAACTTCTTTGTCTAGCATTCAATGTTCTCCCAGCTGGTCCCAACCTACCTCTCTAGTTTTATCTCCAACTACTCCACACACTCCAATCCAACAATCCCTATTATGTTTGAGGGGCAGCTAGTTGGTATAATGGATACTGTGCTGGGTCTGGAGTCAGGAAGACTCATTCCCCAGTTCAAATCTACTCTCAGACACTTCCTTGATATGTGACCCTGGGCAAGTCACTCTGTTTGCTGCAGTTTCTTTATCTCTAAAATGAACTGGAGAAGGAAATGGCAAACCACTGTAGTATGTTTGTCAAGAAAACCCCCAATGGGATTACAAAGTCAGACATGACTAAAAACAACTAAAAATTATGCTCAGGAAACTGTATACAAAAAGCATATGCGACAGAGTGCACAATCCCCAGGGATTTATGGTTGAAATGAAGTTATAGAGAAAGAAATTGAGATGTAGAGGCCAAATGTCCTGAGATCACAAAGGAAGCAAAGTGACAGAGTCAGAATTAGAATTCAGGCTTTTTAACACTAAACCTGATCTCTTCCCACTTCACCCTTTTTTCTAGGTCCAGGTCTTTTGATATGGTACAGGGTTTTTCCCTTCTACCAATGTTCATACATGTAAATAAATCCTGTCTTTGACACTTAGTAGGGTCACAGATTTAGAGCTAGAAGAGGCTGTAGAGGGGGAAGCTAGGTGGCACAGTGAATACAGCACCAGCCCTGGAGTTAGGAGAACCTGAGTTCAAATCCAACCTTAGACACTTGACACTTACCTAGCTATGTGACCTTGGGCAAGTCACTTAACCCCAACTGCCATCCATGCCTCCCCCTCCAAAAAAAAAAAAGATGCTGCAGAGGTCATTAAGTTAAATGCTTTTATTTTACAGATGAGGAAACAGTCTGAGAAAGGTTTAGTGCCTTGCCCAGGATCTCAGAGCTAGCAAATATCTAAGGTGAGATGAAAAACCAGGTCCTACTGATTCCAGGTACAATGTCCTGTGCTACAGTATCAAGCCACCATCACCAAGTACTAAGGGGCAGAGCTAAGATAAGCATACTTTCCATTGTACCAACATATAAACATGGTGGTGGAATGGAAGGAGTGTCTACTAGCCCAGGAGACAAAGATCGAATCCTAGTTCTGATATTTACTACTTATTGGATGGCAAACAAAGCCTTTACACCCTCTGAGCCTCAGACTTATCACCTATAAAGGATGATAATGGTGTCAGCCCTGTGAAAGGTGCTAGGAAAGTGTTGAGCAGACCTTAAAACACAATATAATTTAGAGGAGTGGCATCAAACTTAAATGAAGATGAAGGCCATTGAACTGTACATAAGGATCCCTTTATGCCATATACTGACTTAGAAAATCACAAATTAACATTATCTATGTGCTGTTGTATTTTTTATTTGTGTTACATATTTTCTAGTTATGTTATAATCTAGTTCAGGCTGATCAGTGTTCAATTCATACCTCTGCTCCTGTGTGACTACGGGAAAGTCACCTGGTCTCCCAAGGACTCAGTTTCTTAATCTATAATATGAGACCACGAAACTAGTTCCATCTCTAAATTTGTGATTCTGTGATCCTATCACTAGATGGTCTCTGAATCCCTTCCAGCTCATGATCAACTATAAGTCTTGTTATCATAGATTCCAAATGGGTGGTATAGGGAATGAGCAAGCAAACTGCTATAGTTCAGAAGAGAGAGACATCGGTTTGGGTAAGTCTCATCAATTTCCATGATTCAATATGTCACACAAAATTTGTATGGTGGACTTCCCCCATATATTTGTTCTCTCTGTCTCTGTCTCTCTCAGACACACAGACACACAGACACACACACACACACACACACATACACACACACACACACACACACACACACACACACACACACACTCCATGCTTGTTTTCTCTCACCCTGGAACCACCCTCAGTGCCTGGGGCCTCATCTTGGAACAGCCATTTGCCATACCAGCCTCCTTTCTCCCATTGGCAAGATCCTCCCAGGATCTCCATTTTGGACCTTCATTTCCTTCCTCCAAATGCTTCCAACTTTCTGGATTTCACTTTGCCCTGGCTCAGGTACCTTTCTTTCTCCCTCCCCCCATGATTTTCAACTCTTTTTTATGGGTTGTATTTCTGTATTAGGCAGTAAGCATCTTGAAGGCAGGTAGTCTTTCTTTTTGCTTGTATTTTTATCCTCGGTGCTTAGCATAATGCCTGGAACATAGTAAGCACTTAATAAATACTTGCCCTCTTGCCTTATAGATATTTACAGCTGAGAGGCAAAAAGGTGGGACAGTGACCTAAAGTCTAGAATATTTGAGTTCAAATCCCAACTCAGACAGCTACTAGCTGCATGATCTCTAAAATGGAAATAATGCTAGCAATTGCCTTCTAGGGGTGTTGTGAAGCTCAAATGAGATAATATCTGTAAAGTGCTTTGTAAACTTTAAGGTGCTATCTAAATATGACCTATTAGTGTTATTTGTAGAAGTGACCCTTAATGAATTCATATACAATCTTTTTTTGTTGAACTCTATTGAAATGTTTGTTCGTTTTAGAATTCATATTTTTAAAAAATGTTTAAAGTTGAACTTTTCCTTTTTTGCTTTTTGGAGGGAGTAAGGCAGGGCAATTGGGGCTAAGTGACTTGCCCAAGGTCACACAGCTAGTAAGTATTAAGTGTCTGAAGCTGGATTTGAACTCAGATCCTCCTGACTCCAGGGCTGGTGCTCTCTATTCATTGCACCACTTAGCCGCCCCTAAAGTTAATTTTAAGTAGGCATTTACCTAGACAAGAAGAGAAATTGGACAGGGGGCTAATAAAACATTATAAATAGATGAAAAAATTTTTAATTATTTTTTTCATCATATAGGAGGATTTATTACATTGTGTCTACTAATCCTATTAGAGGTACTCACCAATTCAGTAAAACTGCTGATTTGACTCATTGAACCATTGAACCATGTATTTCAAGACAGATTGGATTTGTGGTCAGGGGGAGAGATATCACTTAATGCTGGACATTCACACCGAATCCTTTCCTAGGTGTCTTGCTTTACATTTTCAAGTAATCCAACACACTGGGGATTCTTCTTTCTAAATAAATCAGAAAAAAGTCTCTGTCACGTCAGAAAATTAATCCAGACCCACAATAGGTAGGTTGCTTTTGGTAGGAGAGCCTCTCAAATATTCCTTGATATCATGCAGAAAAACAAGAGCAAGAAAGACTATTAATAGGTAAATAGAATGGGACTTGAAAGAGTGTTTATAAATAGCTAGGGGACAGAGTACTTTTGAAATGGTTAACATGGAGGAAAAAAAATGAGATGTAACCCTGGGAAGCCAGAGATAGATAGTCTGGTGTGCATAGCTGACCTTCAAATAATTGAAAGGTTAGATGAGAGGTGTTGGGGGAAAAAAAGACAAAATGCACTTCACATTTATAGCTTAACTAAATGGAAAACTGGGCGTTGGGAAGAAGGAAGAAATAACTATCTACCAGCAATGGGAAGGCAGTTTGATGTAGTGAAAAAAGTACTCAGAGGATCTGAGTTTGATTCCTTGTTCAGTGATTTACCAATAGACTTTGGGCAAGCCATTGTTTCTGAGACCTAGTTTCTACATCTATAATGTGGTACTCTGTACATTGATGATGCTATGATTTTATCATCAAGGATCTCTCAGGAGGTAATGAGTTCCCCAAAACAAGAAGTATTTAAGCAAAAGATTAGGTATGTTAGGTATGTCAGAGAATGGGTTTTGCTCAAATGCAAGTTGGATTAGAAAGCCTGTAAGGCATCCTTCTCAATTCTGTGATACTCCCTCTGTCAATGGAGGATACAACCTTTCTATGCCTTCTTGGGTTGGGTGGTCTTTTTTTTTTTTTAATCATGTTTTCCTAGAAATCCTCCTTTGAGGATTCACCTGCAGTAGAATGTTGAGATGTTCTCTACTTTCTATAATAACAATAGCTAATAGTATTTATGTAGAGCTTTAAGATATGCAAAGCACTTTAACATATCATTGTCTCATTTAACCCTCAGTACAAATCTGGGAGGTAGGTGCTTCTGTTTTGCAGATGAGGAAATTGGGGCTCAGATAGGTTAGGTGACTTACTTGTTCAGGATCACATAGCAAGTGTCTGAGGCAGGATTTGAATTTGTGTTCTTCCTAGGTGCCCATCTCAAGATATACACAATCATGGGTGGGGGCAAATTGGGGAGATGAAAGGAAAAAGGAAAAAGGAATTATCTTGCAAGGAGAAAATACTGGAAACTGGGGAAAATGAGAACTCACACACATCTTGATGAGACAACTCTGATTTTTTTTTTAATTGTGCTTTAATAAATACTTGTGTACTTGATTTGATCATATCCAAGCTTCTTTCTACTTTGTCACATATTCATTTAATTCTCCCTTTGCTTCCTCCCCTTTACAGATCCCCTTCTCCCATCAGAATATTAACTCTGTATTTTTGTCCCAGAGCTTACTTAGCAAAGGCCTGGAATATTTCTTCATTTCTCACCTGGCTGTACCTCTCCAGGACTTCTCTGATGGCCTTCCCCATCATGCCCTAGGAAGCTCATTAGTGCAACAACTTCATCATTCTGTAAGATCTCACCAGCCTTGGACCCTACCTAATCACCACCCTCAGTCTCCTCCATTTAAGGAGAGAGAGCCCAGCTCAGACATTTCATTTCTCCCTGGCTACTTTGGGATATCTCAGACCTTTTCATAATGCGTTCATATTTGGCACCTCTTCCCCTGCTTCTAGTTTGTTTTTATGTGTTATCTTCCTCCTTTAAATTATAAGCTCCTTGAGGGCAGGGACTGTCTTTCTTTTTTATTTGTGTTTCCAGTGCCTGACACATAATAGTAAATGTTTAATAAATGTTTATTGACTATTAACATAGTAAATGCTTTATCTGCCTACCTAGGTATCTATCTCAACATCTAGCTTCTAAAGAGCAAGCCTGATGTTAAATATTCAAATAACTTTGTCAGTGGTTTTATTTGATCTGGACCTATTATGTCATTGGTGTAGCAAACTGTTGTTCTTGAAACCTCTCTATCTATGCAGATCAGTAACTGGTTGCAACTTATATCTTTAGAAAGTTGCCTTCAACTCAGAATTTAAGTGACTTAGCCACAGTAATACAGCTACTATGTGTGAGAGGCAGAAATAAAACCCAGGTGTTCTTGACTCTATGGCAGGCCTCTAGCCACTAGGTCATGTTGCCTCCTCTCCTTTGTCCCAATACAGCTAAAAAAAAAACATTTTCATCATCCTTAATATTCATCATCACTGTTATACAAGGTAAACCTTGACAAACACAGACTGAATTACAGGATCTCAGGGTCAGGAGAGACCTCGTACACCAATATCCAACCAATACCCAACCAAAAAACTCTTCTACAATACTGCATCTCAGGAAGACATCTTCACTTTAGAAAGAGACAGAAAGGGGGCGGAGCCAAGATGGCGGAGTAGAAACAGCTCTTCCAAGCCTCTCTGCCCCCAGATTCCCCACAAACTATGTAAAAAAGGACTGTGAACAACTTCTGGAGCTCCAGCACCCACAGAACGACACAGAGAAGCTAACCTCCCGCTGAGGACAGCCCAGCAGCCCTGCAGGAAGGACCAGCGCGTCTGGGGCCAGCGGTGTGCAGAGCGCAGGAGCGAGGCCGAGCTGAGCGGCCGAGCCAGGTCCCCATGGGCCGAGGTTTTGGCCCCACAGGCTGCAGCAGGGGCAACAACCGGCTGGAGGAACCCCAGAACACCAGCAGCCATGGCAACTCCAGAATTATCAACATAGACATGCCTAGGACAAAGTAAGAGGTTAGTGTCCTATGGACTTTGGGACCTATATTTGGGGGAATGCGTCAGCTCCCTCCCCTGGGGGCTAGAAGCCACTGAGGAGACACGCCATTTTGTAGTTTTCAGAGGCAGCTCCAGCTCCTGGCCTGCAAACTGTAGGGAGATCCAGCGATCAGTCTTGGGGGTAATCACTCTTGCTTTAACCTCCCTGGATCTGGATTGTGATCTAGGGTGGAAGTTGTGGGTGGGTTTACAGCTTGCCAGAAACGGAAGTTGCCTCCCCACACGTTCGGGACGAAAATTCCTCTAGCTGGCCTTAAAGCCATAGTGTGGCAACAAGCCCAAAAGTCAAGCAATTAAGTGGCAACATGCCAAGGCAAAGGAAACAGAAAAATGTAACCCTAGACTCCTATTTTGGGGGCATAGAGCAGGAAAAGAACTGTGAGGTCAGAAGTCCTGCTCCAAAAGCCCCAGGGGAAAACATGAGCGGGTTGCAGGCCATAGAGGACCTTAAGAAGGACTTTAAAAATCAAGTAAGAGAAGTGGAGGAAAAATTGGAAAGAGAAATGAGAAGGATGCAGGAAAAGTATGAAATGAGGTCAACAGCCTGACTGAGGAAAACAACACCTTAAAAAATAGACTAACTCAAATGGCAAAGGAGGCCCAAAAGGGCAATGAGGAGAAGAATGCCTTAAAAAGTCGAATTTGCCAGATGGAAAAAGAATCTCAGAAGTTCACTGAGGAGATTCATTCCTTCAGAGTTAGACTGGAGCAAATGGAAGCTAGTGACTTTATGAGAAATCAAGATGCTGTTAAGCAGATCCAAACAAACGAAAGATTAGAAGGCAATGTGAAATATCTCATGGGAAAAACCACTGACCTGGAGAATAGATCCAGGAGAGACAATTTAAAAATTATTGGACTACCTGAAAGCCATGATCAAGGAAAGAACCTAGAAATCACCCTTCAAGAAATTCTCAAGGAAAACTGCCCTGATGTTTTAGATCCAGAGGGCAAAATAGAGGTTGAAAGAATCCACAGATCACCTCCTGAAAAAGATCCCAAAAAGAAAACTCCCAGAAATATTATAGCCAGGTTCCAGAATCCCCAGATCAAGGAGAAAATACTACAAGCAGCCAGGAAGAAACAATTTCAATATTGTGGAAACACAATCAGAATAGCCCAGGACCTGGCAGCTTCTACACTGAGGGATCGAAGGGCATGGAATATGATATTCCAGAGGGCAAAAGAACTGGGAATGAACCCAAGGGTCACCTACCCAGCAAAACTGAGTATTTTGTTTCAGGGGAAAATATGGTCATTCAGTGGAATAGAGGACTTTCAAGCATTCTTGAGGAAAAAACCAGAGTTGAATAGAAAATTTGACATCCAGACACAAGAAGGAAGAGATGCCTGAGAAGGTAATCAGGGAAAAGAAATCAAAGGAACTTATCAAAGTTGAACTATTTACATTCCTATATGGAAAAGCAATAACTGTGACTGATGATATCTTTCTCACTATGAAAATAATGGAAGAAGGGGTGTGGTCATATGAATACATATGTGAATGTGTGTGTATATGGTTACAGTTATATATGGATAGAGGGCATAGGTTGAATTTGTTGGGAAGGGAGAATACTCAAGGGATGAAATTATGAGGTGAGAGAGGAAGTGGCAAGAGGAGATGGGGAGAGACAGGGTAGGGTAAACTATCCCATGTAGAAGAAGCAAGGGGAAGTGGTTGCAAAGGAGGGGGAGAATAAGGAAGGCTAAAAAGGCAAAACCACATTCACATTGAATTTGGTTCAGGGAGAAAATGACATACATACTAAATGGGATATCTCAACCTGCAGCAGGATAGGGGGAAGGGGGATGAGAGGAGGGATGATGGATGGGAGGGCATCCTTGGGGGGAGGGGAGGTTGGAAGTACCCACTATAGAAGAGGGACAGGATTATGTAGGGAATGGACCAGGTGGGGGGTGGGATGAGTGGGAGGGAATTATAAGCAGCCTTGTACAATATATCTACTATGATAATGTTTTGCATAGCTAGACATGTACAACATATACTGAATTACTTATCTCCCCAGAGGGAATGGGTGACAAGGGAGGAAGGAAATGGATCTGAAATTCGAGGTCTTAAGATTAAATGTTTCAAATATATATAAATACTATTATTAATACTCTTTTGCTTGTAATTGGGAGATAAGATGTGCAGGCATTGGGACACAAAGATTCACCTTCCTCTAATGGAAAAGTCGATGGGGGTATGGGAGAAGGTATGGGAGAGAGCAGATTGGACGAAGTGATATCTTGTGGGACTACTATTCTGGGAGGTTGGGTAGGGGAACAATGGGGGGAAAATGATTGTAACTCAAAATCTGGCGGAAATGAATGATGTAAAACAGAAGGTAATAAAGCATTTGTTTAAATAAAAAAAAAAGAAAGAGACAGAAAAATAATCTAAGCCATTTAAACAAGGTGGTCAGGCAAGGACACAGTGACATTCAGTAACAGTGAAGACAACCCCAGATAAAGCCAAGGCCAAATATAATGTCATAAAATAATGACCCAATCAGCCAAGCCATTAATCCTTACATTAAAATTCAGCGTCTGAAGGATATGAACAGGCAGTTTTCAGAGAAAGAAATTAAAGATATCTATAAGCATATGAAGAAATGCTCTAAATCACTATTGATTAGACAAATGCAAATCAAAACAACTCTGAGGTACCACATCTCTCCAGTCAGATTGGCTAAGATGACAAAACAGGAAAATGACAAATGCTGGAGAGGATGTGGGCAAATTGGAACACTAATGCATTGCTGGTGGAGTTGTGAACTTATCCAACCATTCTGGAGAGCAATCAGGAATTATGCCCAAAAGGGCTATAAATAATTTCATACCCTTTGACCCAGAAATACCACTTCTAGGGTTATATCCCAAAGAGATCATAGAAGAGAGAGGAAGACCCATATGTACAAAAATATTTATAGCAGCTCTTTTTGTGGTGGCAAAGAATTGGAAATTAAAGAGGTGCCCATCAATTGGGGAAGGGCTAAACAAGTTGTGGTATATGCGTGTAATGGAATACTATTGTGCTATAAGAAATGAGGAGGAGACGGTTTTCATATTTATGTGGAGAGGTTTATACAAACTGATGCTGAGTGAGAAGAGTAGAACCAGGAGAAATTTGTATGCAATCACAGACACATCATATGTGTGATGACCAGCTATGACAGACTGGACTCTTCTCAGCAATGCAGTGATATAAGTCAATCCCAAAAGACTCATGAAGGAGAGAGATGCCTACATCCAGAGAAATAACTAGAAAGAACTGAGCTTGAATCCTGATGGAAGAAATCTAATTGATCTTTTTCTTTTCATTGCTTGGTTTTATTTCTTCTTTACCATTTTTCATCCCATCTACTACAATACTCCTTTGTAACTTGACTAATGTCTATTGTGAAAGTATTTGCAGATCCTATACTGGACTATATGCTGCCATGGGCTGTGGGGGGAGGGAAGGGAAATTTGAAACTCAAGGAACTATGGAATTAAATCTTGTAAAATAAAAATAAACAAATATATTAATAAAAAAAAAACTCAGCATCTGATCTGGAATGCTATTCCACATCAGCTGATTCAGGGAAGCCTAAGGTTTGTTAATCCCTTGAACTGAGTAGGGCAAAAACCAATTGGTATCTGCACCTAAGTCCCTTCCCCAATATGGTGAGTCCACAGGGACAAGGGGCCACCAGGCTATGGAAAACTTCTGTGCTCATCAGCAATGTGGTTGGACTGTACTTCTAGCCTAAGTGAGATAAGGAGATTCAATTACAAAAACAAAAACAAACCTTCAACACCCATATTCTGATAGGAAGAGAACTAGCAATGGGAATAAAAATTGTCAGTGAGATGTTTCAGAAAAGCAGTTGAAATAACACTTTGCCAGTCTCTCCCCCTCCCCACCCCCAGCCCCTGCCCCTTCCAATCCAGCTCAGGCACAGATTTCCAAAAATAGTTTCCAAAATGTACTTGCTGTAGCTATTAGCATGAATGGCTACAGAGTCATCTGACCTTGAGATCAGAGGTGGTTTTTTGTGTTTTTTCTTTATTGCCTTCATTATTTCCTCTTTATTTCTTCCTTATTATTTTTTCTCTATATTCTCACCATTGACTCATATGTTCCCACCATCACGGCCTTTGAAAAATGTATCACTCCTTGCTAGCTCTTGCCGCTTAAAAAGGAATCCTAAATCATTACTGTTCTTACTTATATAGGGCTTTTGCTCAATTAAAACAGGGTCCTTGGCGCTAGAGACAGGGTAGCATGGTGAAAAGAATGCTTACTGATCAGGATCTTACTGATCATGTGTTCAAATCCTGATATTCACAAGCTAAGCCATTACCGCACCTCTCTGGGCTTCAAATTTCTCATCTATAAAATGTAGACAGTGGGTTCTTGAATTGATGCCCTGAGAAAAATTCTTTCTAATAACTTCTCTAATACTCATAGTACTTTGATTTCAAAGACTTTTGGGCAGAGATCTTGGGTCTCCCTACCTCCCCTGTCTTGCTCAAGCTGGTAGGGGTCCCTCATGGACCAGTCCTACTGACTGATACAGAAGCTATGATTTGTTCTATCTGCAAACTACAGACTCTCATAAGACTGACTCTAAAACCCAACTCTAAATGGGAAGCATCTATCTATCTATACCAGGGGTTCCTAACCTGGAGTCTGTAAAATTTTCCCCAAATATTTTGATAACTGTATTTACATTAGTTTCCTTTATAATTTTATGTATTTCTATTTTAGGCATTTAAAAACATTCTGAAAAGGCTTTTTTGGACTCTCAAAAGGGTCCATGAAAACAAAAATTAACAACCTCTGATCCAGAGAGAGATTTGAAAACTATATATGCATTTATGTATGTCCTATATACATAAAGGGAAATAATTTACTTACAATGGATCTCTTAATGTTCATATTGAGTGTTCTTAAGTTAACAAATATAATAAGCCTGTTTCAGAAGTTGGAGCATCATGCTTGACCTTTGACCTGGTCTGTTTTGTTATGCTACGTTGTGATTTAAGTACACTTGTCATACAGCAGAAGTAATTATAGTGTGGGCCACCTGAACAACAGCCTTAATATCACAGATGTATCCTCAGCTGTGATGGATAAGCTGTCATGAATTTCCATGCCTGTTTGCTGAGTGGTTTGTTGACCCAACTTGTCCCTTTATGGGTCTCTGTTGATAAGCAGTGCAGCACTGTAGGAAAAGGCTTGCATTTGGAATCCAAAGACCTGGGCTTGAATCCCTACTCTGGTACTTTTTATCTGTGCATCACCTCATCTCTACAAGCCTTAGTTTCCTCCTCCATGTAGCTCAAGGGGACTGAATTAACCTCTAAATTTCCTCCCACCTCTAATGGTCCTATGAGAACAAAGGGAAAGTATCTTGGGTAGTAGAACCCCATTATAAACCTGAGGTCAGGAAGCAAAGACAGGGATGCCTCAGTCAGATGTAAGCTTGCAAACAGTTGAATTTTCAGTGTGAGCATTTACTCCTCAGAAATTGCTACAAATCAGAGCTTTACTTATCATTTTGTTGATTGTCTAGACTAAAGAAAGTGTTGAAAATGTTGCAGATTAAACTTGTAAGTATATGCACATACATTTCCCCCTCCCCCCACAAGAACCTAGTGTTAAACAAACATTCACTACCTTGCCCCTGACCAAGGTAACAACCAGTTCTAACCTGTATTCTGAAGAAAGAAATCCATTGTACACCGAACTGTCCTAGACACAAGACATGTGACTTTTACACCTTTGGATGAATAGAATAGGAAAATACCCAAGACCAGAGCTTCCGTGTTTCTAAGAAATAGGCACCAAGGTTTAGAAAAGTTAAGAATGAAAGGTGTATTTGGGATTTGAAAGATTTGGGTGTAAAGCCCAGATCCATCATGTACTAGTTGAGTGACTTGGAGGCAATTGTTCTCCCCTCTAAACTTAGGAAGCTGGTCCAGATGACTTCTAAGGTACCTGGCTGTAAGGCTTATAACTATATAAAATCTTACGTTCCAAGGCCAAGATTTTTTAAGCTTTCTGAGTTTCTGGGTGAATTTTTAAATATTGGAAGAAATCCAACAAATCAACAAACAAGTAAAAAAAAATGTGCTTTATCTTTCAAATGAGAAATAGAATCTCCCTTGACCATCTCAATACCCCCACATCCCCCCCCTCTCCTTTTGAACCATTCAAATGAACAGTGATGTACCAGCCTATGGGAATGTCCCATCAGTGAGGACTGGGCATGCATGATTCAAATATCAGAGAAGAAAGTTCACCTTAAAATTCAGCAATTGATGTTTTTTCCAGTGTTCAATTCTCAGAAGAGAAAGAAAGATTTAAAACATAGGTGCCCATACTTTACCACCAACAGCCCCCAAATTAAACAAAACCCATTTAAAAACTTGTTTGGATACCTCCAGGTTTTTACAGGAGCAGGGAGCCTCAGGTCCACTTCAGTCCCATCAGTGGTGAGTAATCAGCCCCTGAAAGGGGTGAAGGAAATCAAATTAGGTCCAATATTGACTTATGCCTGGAGAGTGAATGAAATGAAAAGCCAAGTGGTATGGAAGACCACTGTCATCCCAGGTGATTTAGCTGGAGAGAATGAAAGCTTAATCAGCTTTTCTCTCCTTGGGAAGGAAAAGGGGACAACAAGCTAAATCTGCAGCTCAAAAATGTGCCTCAGTTGCCTGGCTTTTAACCCTATTGTGTATCTTGTACACATGCTGACTCCTTTAAGAAATAGTGAGATGTCTGATTGCAAAAGGAAAGGAAAGGAAGTGGGGGAGGGGATGGGAGGGGAGGAAAAGGGAGGGGTCAAAAATTTTTACAATTTATATTTGCAAAACAATATAAAACAATGGCATTTCTCATTTATTTTGTTTTGGAAAATATACATGTTTATATTGGGGAAATCTTTATTTTAAAATACTTATATTTGAAAAAATAACTATTTTATAAAACATTTATGTTAACATGTAATAGGCATATCATTGCTATTTTAAATGAATTAATATTTTAAATATATCTGTTCTATTTCTAATATGGCAAATATTTATGGATATAACCCATATAAATAAAAGCCCTTTTGGCATCCTCAATAATTTTTTAGAATAGAAAGGGGGCCTGAAATTAAGATGTTTGAGAACTGCTGCCCTATACCATGAGGCATCCTCTTAAGGATCATTTTGAAGAGAAAAATGTTTTCTGGACCCTAAAGAATGAAGCTGCAATGGAGAAATTGAAAAGTCTGGGAGCAAGGGACTCTGCCAAGCAGATCCCAAATTGTGATGTGTAGGAAGTCATGATCAGGTCCCCGTCTCTCAAGTTTCCATTTCCCTAGTCTAGTAATTGTGACTTGCTAAGGAACAAAATGAAGTTGGAGGTATGCCCTCCCCTCCTGCACATTCCACCCACCTAGCCTCATCCTTCCCACACTCATTTCTATATTATAAAGAAAGAATAATAACTCACATTTTTAGGATACTTTGAAGTTTGAAGGATTTTACTCACAACAGCCCAGTGAGATACGTAGTATGATTGCTCCCCACACTTAACATATTTGTTTTTATTAAAATTTTATTTTAAAAAATCTTAAATTCATAAAATGAAATGACAGCAAAATTTAGCAAAACAAGATAAGGGCAGTCGGGATGGTGACGGGCTTTGAGTTCATGCCTTAAAAGGACTGGTTGAAGACACCAGGAACATTTAACCAAAAAAGGATGGTTGGGGAATATGTTAGCTGGAGTCAGGAATCTAAAGGTCTGTTACATGGAAGAAAGATTGGGTTTTTCTGTTTGTCCTCAAAGGACATAACCAGAAGCAATGAGTAAAAGTTGAAAAGGCATAATTAAACCTTGATGTAAAGAAGATTTCCCTAACAATTAGAGATGTGTAAAGGAAACCTGACTGGCTTTCCAGGGAAAGTATTGGATTCTCTCACTTTAAGTCTTCAAGCAAAGACTAGAATAGATGATAAATTGTTGGGTACCTTGCAAGAGGAATTCCTCTGTAGTTGTTGGTTAAGATGGATGACTTAGAATATCCCTTCTAATTCTGTGATTCTATCACTTTATAAATGAGAAAATTGAGACTCAAATAGGTCAAGTGAACTACCCAGGGTCACACAGTTAAGGGAAAATTCAAACTTAGGTCAGCTTATTCCAACTCTAGAGATTTCCATCCATTATTACCCAATGCAATTGGTTTTTGACCTAACTTAGAAAATCATTTATTATGTTTTTCCATACGAGCTGTGTGTGCATAAGCTAATTAAGTGGTTGTCCATGTTATTCTTTTTGAAATAGAAGAGAGGTGTAGAAAAGAAAACTGTGAAGGAAGAGGGGGAGAGAACAAAGGGAAGGTTCAGAAGAGGGTTTTGTCATTGGCAACCAAGCAAGAAAAACCACTCATCAAAAACCACCTCAAAAGCCTTAAGTACCATAAACCCAATCATCATAGAAATGATCCTGCAACTTATGAAAATTTCAATTGTGAGAGGCTTGACGACTAACAATGAAATCATCAGAAATTCAATAGTAGCCAATATGGAAATTTTATTAATTTTTACTTTTCCTTGGTAATATGAGTGTGTTTTCATCTAGTAAACTAAAAAGGATCCATCGACAGAGAATATATTGTTCTCATTGTTCGAGGCCTTCAAAAAAAAGGAGGACTTCTGAGCTTTTCTGGGCACATGAAATTATACATAATAAGTATGTAATAAATAACAAGCATCTCTTTGTTCCCTTGTTTTTCTTCATTTTCCTCTTGCTCTCTTTATTTTCTGATTTTCTGTGTGTATGTGGCAATAACCAGGACTTGCTTCTGAGTCTAGATTGTATTGAACAATAACAGAAGTGCAGGAGAGGAAGAAAGTGTCCTCTCCATCTTCTTACTCACCCATGTGGTTTTCAAAAATTGCCAATTTCTGGCCACAAGTCTTGCTGCTAAATTGTCATTGTTGTTCAGTTGTTTCAATAGTGTTCAGACACTGTTTGTGACCCCATTTGTGGTTTTCTTGGCAAAAATACTGGAGTAGTTCATAATTTGTTTTTCCAGCTCACTTGAAAGATGAGAAAATGGAGGCAAACAGGGTTAAGTGACTTGCCAGGGTCACATAGGTAGTAACTGATTTGAATAGTGATCCCTAAATAATTCACTGTCCAAACCTGGCTCACCTCTGGGTGTTGATTTCTATCATCCCAGAGGCATAGACAACTGCCAATGGCAACCCCAGAATCCAATTCCCAGGGTCAACAACCTAGTCAGGATGTTGATCTTTGGCCAGTTCAAATCAACAAGCACTTATTAGTAAGTGCTTACTTTGTGTCAGGCACCAGTAGTAAGCACTGAGAATACAAATACAAACAGAAAGAATGACAGCCCCAGCCTCAAGAAGCTTATATTCTAATAGCAGAAGACACCACAATACTCAAAAGGGAACTGAGAAAAGAAAAGAGGGAAGAGCTGATGGTAACCAGTATGGTGGCATTGTGGAGAAAGTACAGGAGAGGCAGGAATGTGGTCTGAAGAGGAATGAAAGCTTGACTTGCTTGGACCTTCCCTACAATGGAGGCTGGAGGACAAACAAACCAATCAGATGAAGAGTCCAAAATGGTCGAAGGGTACTTCCAATGTACATCATTGGCCATCCCTCATCTGATCAGTCTCCCACCAAGAACCTCACCTGAACCCTTGATTTTAGCTCAGGAATTCATGAATCCTTCTCCCCTCCTCAGATAACCAGAAGACTTTGTTACCACACAATATAAGCCCCTCCATCACTCAATGGTCATAAATAGGTTCCCCAAACCTCTACATATAATTGAATTGAAAAAAGAGAATATTTGCACATGGTTGTAGCACCAACATAATATTCACAGCACCTATGGTAACTATGAATATGCTAGCGTGATTCTGAATCACAAAATATGGCAGACTCTTCACATGGAATACAGGACCAAAATATTTATTCAAACACCAGAAAGTCAAATCCCAACATCAGAAAGCCAAATCCATCATAGCAACAAAGAAATCTATGCACAGTAACAATGCGGGGGGCACAGCCATCCCCAAGCCTTCCCCGGCTAGGACCTTCCCACAAACAAACATTCACAGTTGATGCCTGCTTCCTCTCTCTCCCTCAGCTCTAACTGCTCTGATCAACTTCTCACCTCTGCTCCACTTTTTCTGCTCCACCTGTTTGGCAAGCCCCTCCCACCATAGGCTCTATATGCCTCAAACTCATGTGTCTTGGGCTTCCATGTGACTGAAGCAGGTCACATGGGTCTATTAATGGATGGGAAAGATCTTCCCATTTACATTACCATTACAATGTTCTATTCTATGTGTTGGTTCTCTTTTAGAAAATAAGCTTATTGAAAGCGTAGATTGTCTTCCTTTTCTACTCCTCTCTCCAGCTTTTTGCACATAGCAACCATTCAATAAATACTTTTTTGTTCCTCATAAGATGCCATTTTTGCCAATCACAAGATGTTATACAAATGTAAGTTATTATATTATTGTTTTGTTGCTCACATGGGACCAGTTGACTATAACCTAATGAGAATCATATTCTTAGAGTTCCTATTTCTTTGTGCCAATTCCTTTAACTGCTCTGTCTCAGATTACCTCTTTTATTTTAAATTATAAGGGCACATAAATTTGGGTATAACTGCAGAAGTCCAGATGAAAGGTTTTCAGCTCCACCATACCACCTCTAAGATGTTAGTGATCCTAAGGTTCTTTATCGCTTCGATGAGGATATAATCTATTCAAGAGTGGGAACCATTCTTAGTTTTGTTTCCCTTTCTACCTAGTACGGTAGTGCCTGGTACAGAGAAGTTACCTAATAAATGCTAATTCATCTCAAAAGTCTTGTTCATATTGTTTAATAAAACTCAGATTGTTCTTATCCCACAGATACCTGCTCCCTCTCCCATTCTTGCCTAATTAAAGTTGCCAAATCATGCGGTAGGATGACAAGCATATCTGAGTAATGGGGGTGGAGAGAAAGAGAGGAAGAACAATTTTGCCAGAGGTTGGGAAGGATTCCCAAAGGGAGCCTCTATCTATGGTCTCCCAACAAGCGCATGAAATATTCATGACCATGCAATTATGAAAAATTCCATTATTTATCGTGTCCAGCAATTCTCAGCTCATTGTACACAGCAGCTTTTCTTCTGGGACCAATTTGCTGTTCCTTCCTAGAGTTTATGTGAAACTGGATCTCCCCGGATCTCAATTCTGATAATTTACGAATATGTGTATGAATACTGGGAAAGATCTATCCCAAGATCTCTTGGTCAATGATTACAGAAAGTAAACAAGTTTCTTTTTTTCTAATATGCTTTTCTCATCAACTTCATGTTAACTCTAGGAAATGCCAGGTCATTATGGCATCACCTATCTAAAGCATGTCCCCGATTTGCAGTTTATTCCATGTAGCTGGTCAGACCATTTTGGTCCAAAAATCAGTCTTGAATACAGGCTGTACCCCAGAACAAGAGTTCATTGGAAGAAAGACTTTTTTAAAGTAAAATAATGAAAAACAATGCCTATTACTCAATAAACTTTAATGCTTCCCCACAGGACTTCAAGGATCATGTGTAAAATTATTTATTTAGGGGCGGCTAGGTAGCGCAGTGAGTAGAGTGTCGGCCCTGGAGTCAGAAGGACCTGAGTTCAGATCCGACCTCAGACACTTAATGCACACACAAATACAAACCTAGCCCTATGGCCTTGGGCAAGTTACTTAACCCCAACTGCCCACCAAAAACCAAAAAAAAAATTATTTATTTAGTTATGAAAGTCCTCGGCACAGCCTCTTTCTACCTTTCCAGTCCTTTTTTTTTTTTTTTTGGAAAGCTATAAAATTTTAATAACAAAACTTGACCATAAAGATAATATGAGGAAACACCTACCAGGACTTCTCTGCAGAGTGTGAAGTAAGCTAAGTAGGTATGGAATATCAAATATAATATCAGACTTTTTCAATGTTTTGTTTTGGTTTTGTTCTAAGGGATAATTCTCTGTGATGGAGTGGGGTCAAGACAAAGGGGAAAATGCAAGTAATTTAAAAATCTATAACGTTTTTTTAATTAAAGGGTATTCATGGTTTTTGTCTCTCCTTTCTAGTCTTCTTACACCTCACTGACCCTTGCCACTCTTTGTCTGACACTCAACCTCCTACCTCTGTATATTTTCATTGCCCTTCCCTCCTTTCCTTCTCAGCTCTACCTCCTAGCTTCTCCAGACTCCTTGAAAACTCAGCTCAAATCCTACCTTCTGAAAGAGGTTTTTGGTTTCTCCCCCAGTGCCCTGCACTGCTAGTGTCTTGTCTCTGAAACCACCTCCCATTTACACTGTATATATCTCATTTATACATAGTTGATTGCTCAAATGGAATATAAGCTCCTTGAAGGCAGAAAGGGTGTTTTTGCCTTTTTTTGTATCCCTAGGACTTAACATACATAGTTCCTGACACACAATAAGCACTTAATAAATGCTTGTTGATTGATTAATTATATTGTAGCTAAGTGACTCAGTGGATATTGTTGTGGAAGATGAATTCAAATCCTGCCTCAGACACTAAAGAGCTATGTGACTCTGGAAAATGTCCCTTCCCTTCTCTCAGTTTCAGTTTCCTCACCTGTTAACTCCAGTTAATTAATAACAACAACAACAATAGTGAGTATTGATCTATGACTTTAGGGTTTGCAAAGGGCTTTGTGTGCTATCTCATTTGATCTTCTTAACAGCCTTGCAAAGATAAATGCTATTGTTATTCCCATTTTATAGACTTTATGAAACTGAGGCAGGCAGAGGCTAAATGGTTTGTCCAGGTTCACAAAGCAAGTATCTGAGGCAGGTTTTGAACTCAGGTCTTCCTGACTCCAAGTCCAGTGCTCTGTGATCATATAAGCTGCTCTCAGATTTTATACAAGTCAAATTTGAAAGAAAGAAAATTATATGAACCAATACTGAATGTGATTTTATTCGAAGAAACAAAGAATGATCTTCAGTGTCCTCCTCAATAAAGTAGTAAAGCAAGGTTTGAACAAGAATAAAGACAAAAGATTCAGAGCTATCCTGAAAAAAAAGTTTAAAGAAACATGATTAGCAGCAAATCTCTATTCCTACCAAGAACAAAATTGTTAAGACAAAAAGATAAATTATAGGGAAGGACAAAAAGATAAATTACAGATAAATTACTTAGATCAGACAAGTAGAAAGATGCCCCAATTGGAAAGACAAGTCAGTACTGGATGCGATATCAGGAGAAATCTAGAATCTTCTTTAGCATCTGGCTTAAAACCTTAATGCTGTCACCTACCCCCTATGTGACTGCAGGCAAAGCACTTCATCTTTCTGGGCCTCAGTTTCCTCATCTGTAAAATGAGGTGGGTTGAACTAGAGGATTCCTTCCAGCTCTTAATCTATGATTCAATAGCTAGCACTCCTTTGTGATCCTTCAAAATCTTGAAAGACAAGACATTGTCATTTGCCTTGGATGAGATGGCTTCCTACTCTGTACATAGAGGGTATGATGAGGGAGAGAAAGGGAGAGAAGTGTTATTAGCTTCTGGAAGTCCCCTATGAAGTGCTTTGATAATGCTTATGGAAACATGGCTAATGCTAGTGCTAGAAACATGTTAGTGCTAGAAAAAAAGGAGGATGTACAGAGAAGGAAGCCTCTATCTTCACTTCAGCTGAAGAAGGTGGTATGGCCAGCACTTGTAAAACCAAAGTCATCAGTGTTCTATCAGGGCTGTACCTGCACATAGCAGGTGCTTGATAAGATTTTTAAGGCAGATTCTCAGGAAGGAACCAGACTGTTACTCATAGATCATGTCTTCCTACCAGTGTTCTTTCAAAAAAAATTTTTCAAAAGATTACAGACCTGGAATTTATGAATCTAAATCTCAGATCCTCTGAATTTGACCATGATTAAAGTCCTTCTTTCCAGTGCTAACCAAAATCATCCCCAGAAAGCCTAGTAGAAAGAATCTGAGATGAGGAGATGGGCTCTTGGGGCTACCTGGAGTTTTGGCTCAAATGCCCATCAACTATATAGCCAAGGGTATTTGCTAAAGGAAGTCAGCCCATACTTCCCCACCCACTGTTTCAATTAGTCACTACTTATGCATGTCCATGATCAATTGCATGGGTGGGGGGAAGGTAGAAGAGGAGGAATGAAAAAGAAGATGTCTTTTGAAAACTTTGAGAATGAGCTGAGTATGAAATTGAGCTCTTATTTTTCTGGATAATAGGAACTACTGAAATAATGCTTATTGTGGTCTTCCTTTCTTGCCAATTGTTCAAAAGTGTATGTGACAGTGTGTGTGTGGGGGGGGTGGAGATGGGGAGTAGTAATTACTATTTGATTGACTGTATTGCCAAAAGCCCTCCAACATCATAAGTTTTCCTGATTGGTTGAAACTGAGACTGGGTTTTGTAAAATGAAGAATCGAGGTCTGTCTAGAGACCCCAGGCTGTATGCATAATTTACTAAAGAATTACTGAATAATTTACTAAGCTCTGCTCTCAGTAGCCAAGCATGGATATATACATATAAATGTGAAGATTTTGTGATCTGATGACCTGGAAGAGTTATATAGTTTGCCCAGAGGCTCTCTATTCCCCTTGGATTGGTTTATATGTTTAGTTTTATTAAACTCAGTCAACATTTTTTAGTCTTTTATTTCAGATAACATACTCTAGGAAAATTTGAGAGGGAAGAAATCACTTTTAATTGATGGATATCAGGGAAAAGGCTTCATTGAAGGAGGGGCATCTAAACTAAACCTTGAAAGAAGAGAAAGTTTTCAACCAATGGGAATGAGGAGGGAATGCATTGCAAGCTTGCACAAATACATAGAGTCAGGAGAAGACATGCCAAGTTCAAGGAACAAACAACAATCCACTTTGCCAGCAATGTAGAGGAGGGAATAATATGAAATAAGGCTAGAAAAGTAGACAGGAGCTAAATTGGGGAGCATCTTAAGTGCCAAAATAAGGAGTTTGTATTTTACCCATCGATCCAGTGATCTCCAAAATGGGAGCCATGACATAATTCCAAAGGGGTGAGCTTTAGATAGATAGATAGATAGATAGATAGATAGATAGATTGATTGATTGACATAGGTGTTACTATTATCCTCATTTTTCAGTTGAAGAAACTGGGACTGAGACAGGCTAAGTGATTTGTCCAAGGTCACACAGCTGGTAAGTATCTGAAGCAGAATTTGAACTCAAGACTTCCTGACTCCCAAGTCCAACAATACTCATGCCTAGTTGCCTAATAATTTATAAATAAAAGTATATATATGGGGTGGGGAGTGAAAGGAGTGGTGTCTTTGACAATGTTTTATTGATAGTGATGTTTAGATAAAAAAGTTGAGAAGAGAATAAAAATTTGTTAAGTACCTACTATGTGCCTGGAATTTTGCAAATATTATCTCATTTTATCCTTACAAGAAACCTGTGCTATTATGGTTCCCATTTTAAAGTTGAACAAACTTAGGCAGGCAGAGGTTAAGTGACTTGTCCAGGGTCACAGTTGGTGTCTGAGGCAGAATTTGAATTCAGATCTTCCTGTCTCCAGGTCCGGCACTCTATCCACTGTGCCGCCTAGAAACTATTGCTACAGGTAATAAGGAAACACTGTTGGGATTTGAGCCAAAAAAATTACATAAATGGGAAGATAACTTTGTAGTTGTCTAAGAGATAGTTTGTAAAGGGAAGAGACTTAGAGGGAGGGAGGTACGTAGGTAGGAGGATGTTACAATGGTCCAAGTGAAAGAAAACAACAAGAATATTACTTAGAATGATGGTCCTCTGTGTGAGTGGAGAAAAGGGGTCTGGAGAGGTAGATTGAAGAGATAAAGGCAAAAGAACATGGCAGTTGATCAAGGGAGGTGGAAAGGGAAGGGAAGAATCAAGGATGTTGGTGAAGTCTTGAATCCAGAGTGCCTGGAAGATGGTACTATATATTAAGACATGTAAAATCTCCCAAACAAATGCAGGAAAACAGAAATATTCAAGAAATCCTTTAACAATCCCAATTCAACACCAAAATAGATGCTAAAATTCAAACAAAAAAACCTAAGAAAAGCCTTCAATTGTCTTTGAATACTAAACAGAGCATTTTGTATTTGATCCTGGAGGTGATAGGGAACCACCTGAGTGTACTGAGTGAGGGCATGTGATATGGTCAGACTTTAGGAGTCTGGAGGATGCACAGGATCCAGGAGAGACTAGAGGCAGGCAGACCCACCAGCAGGATTATACATCAGCATCTTGACTTGATGAATCAAACAGGTCTCTCAGCTGCTGCTCTGAAGCCTTTCCAGACCTTCAATGCCCACAAAGTTATGTCCATTTCAAGGTTGCTGTTAAATCACCTTTTGAGGCCTCTAGCTACCACTACCTTCTCCTGCAAATTCTGCAGCTAATTCTGGCTGCCTGGGAGACCTGTGATGGTGCCTCTAGACTCTCCAAACTAACAAGGTTGAAACCTGGATGAGGCCATCTTAGAATACTTACTCAACTAATATCAGGAAAGAAACTGGAGTCGTGTGCTCATGAACACATGGTGGCTGAATGGAGGAATTCTTTACCACCTGGAAGCTCAAAGTAGCCCTCCTAAGAAGAAGCTGCCAATGAGAGAGGGTAAGCTGAGCTGGTCACACCTTTTGTTTGCACCCCCAGTTTCAATTCAATAACTCCTTCATGCTTCTGACTCCTTCCAATTAGAAGACTTTTTGTCATCACACATGTCTAACATCTCAGCCCCTCATGGTGGGAAGTAGGTTCGACAAAGTCTCCAAATGGTTAGATTGGAAGTAAGAAAAAATACTTAAAACAATGAAGAGAAAATCTGCACATGCTTCAAGCTCTGGCCCTCAATGGCCAAATGGCCACCTCCATTATGTTGACATTTACTTTTCCACCAACTAGAAATTACAAAAAGAAGTAAACTCACCTAACTTACCATGTCCCCTTTTCAGGACTAACAACCACATGAACGCAGTAGCTGATAAACCTCGGTATTAGACTCCAGTTCCTGGACCTCTGACAGCTTACTCTTCTGAACTTTCAAGCTCACAAGTTTGTAGCTGCTTCATTTAAGAGAAAGAAAATAAAAAGAAAGAGAGAAAAGAGCAGAGGTGTCATGGATTCCCAGTCACAGGTGGGTTCACCTTGGGACAGCAGGCTGCTGACTTAGGTATTTCTTCTCTCCCAACTCAGTACCTTACAGTGGTTATTGTCTCAAGCACCATCTAGGATGAAAGAGAGACAGATCAGGAGCCTATTGTGTGCATGCTGTGCTCCTTCCTGCTCAACAGCCAATGCCAAGGTTCCCACTTGGTCATATTGTGGACAGGTAGGAAAGAGTCATGGAATACCAGGACATGCCCTGAAGTGGTGCCAGTGTCCTTTATTACTCAAGCCCAGGAACAGCTCTCACTGGCCAGTCCTTCATTATATAAACAAAAATCAACTACGGGAAACAAAAGATGGTAGCATTGTGCAACTCTTCTAGAAGGAAGGAGTTCATCATGTTGAGAGATTACTTAAACAGCACTAGCCCTTAGGAAAATTGTGAAGCAGGCAGTGTTTTTATTCATGTTCCTTTATACCTTTTAATGCCACCCCTCCAGTGTCTTCAAGCTGACTCTCAGATTCCAGGACTCCATGTTTCTCCCGTATTCTCTAACTTTTTTCTCTCTCTCACCCTGACCCAGACTGACCCACCATGTCTCATTCCTTCAGGGTCGGGTTTTCTTGTATGGACCAAGCAACCAATATTTGTTAAGCAGGTACTATGCGCTATGTACTATATATCCTTATCACTAGGGATACAAAGACAGAAATGAAGAAATGAAATAGTCCCTGACTTCAAGGAGCTTCCATTCTCTTGGTGTAGAGTGTGTGTGTGTGTGTGTGTGTGTGTGTGTGTGTGTGTGTACAGAAACACACACATATATATACACACACAATATAAATATATATGGATATACATATGAGTATATACAAAAATCATACAAAATAAATATAATACACATATACATATATATACACATGTATATATGCAAAAATTATGCAAATTGATTTTGCAGGGTGCAGTGGATAGAGCGATGGGCCTAGAGTCAGGAAGACTCAGTTCAAGTCTGTCCTCAGGCAGTACTACCCATGTGACCCTGGGCAAGTCACTTCACCCTATTTGCCTCAGTTTCCTCATCTGTAAAATGAGCTGGAAAAGGACATGGCAAACCACTCCAGTATCTTTTATTTTATTTTGTCTTTATTAATTTATTTGTTTACTTTTAGTTTACAAGATTCAGCTCCACAATCCCTTGAGTTTCAAATTTTCTCCCCCTCCTTCTCCTTCCCCCTCTCCCCACTATGGCAGCATGCAATCAAGTATAGGATCTGCAAATACTTTCACATTAGACATTAGTCAGGTTATAAAGGATGGTAATGGATGGAATGAACAATGGGAAAGAGGAAACAAAATCAAACAGGAAAAAGAAATAGAGCAGGTAGTTTGCTTCTATCTGCATTCAAACTTTGTTCTTTCTAGTTCTTTCTCGGAATGTAGACATCTCTCTCCATTATGAGTCTTTTGGAGTTGTCTTATAACCCTGCATTGCTGAGAATAGTCCAGTCTATCAAAGTTGGTCGTCAAACATACGTTGAGTCTGTAATTGTATACAAATTTCTCCTGGTTCTACTCTTCTCACTCAGCATCAGTTTACATAAGCCTCTCCAGGCAAATATGAAGTTCATCTGCTCCTCATTTCTTATAGCATAATAGTATTCCATTACATTCATATACCATAACTTGTTTAGCCATTCCCCAACTGATGGGCATCCCCTTAATTTCCAATTCTTTGCCACCACAAAAAGAGCTGCTATAAATATTTTGTACATATGGCTATTCCTCCCACTTCAATGATCTCTTTGGGATACAACCCTAGAAGTGGTAACCACTCCAGTATCTTTGCCAAGAAAACCCCAAATGGGGTCACCAAAGAGTCAGATACAACTGAAAAACAACTCAACAACAACAACAACAGATTTTGTGGGAAAGGTGCTAGGAGAGTCTCTATGAATGAAGTAACACCTGAGCTATGCTTTGAGGAATACTAGGGATTCTAAGAGGTAGAGGTGAGGGGGGAGGACATTACAGGCATAGGGCACGAGGTAGAGTGTTGCATACAAGAAGCTAAAAGGCCACTTTGGCTGGACAGTAGAACAGTCAAAAGGAAGGAATCCATAAAAATAAGACTTGAAAGGCAGATTGGAACCAAGTTGGTCAGAGCTTTAAATTCCAAACAGAGTTTGTGTATTTGATCAGAGAGGCAGTAAAGAGCCAATGAAACTTTTTGAGCAGGAAAGTGACATAGTCAGGCTTGTACTTTAGGGAAATCACTTTGGTAACTCGCTGGTGGATGGGTCAGGAATGGGGAGAGTCTTAAAAACAATTGCAAACAATTAGGAGTCTATTCCAACAGTCCAGGTGAGAGGTGATGAGTATCTGAACTGGGGTGTTGGCTGTGTGGGTACAGAGAAGTCAGGGCAGTCACAGGTGTGAGATTACCCCTAGGTGACTGAAAGGATGATGGCAGTCTTGACAGAAATAAAGAAGTTTGGAAGAGAAATGGTTTGGGAAAGGAAAGATAATGAGTTCTATTTTTGACAAACTGAGTTTGAGCTGTTTCTAGGGAGCCACTAATGAACTAATTGTAATTAATTAAAATTAATTAATTGTAACTAAAGAATTAATGGTCAATAAAGTTAGTGCATTACCTTTTCAAGATGATATTTTTATTTTAATAACTGCCTTTAGTTCCTTGAAAAAGTGATTGTGGGAGAGAAGAATTCTAGGTTAAAAGGTTAACTAGTGGAGGGGAAAGATGTTATTGGTTGGGAAGGAGTTACAATAGAGAACACATATTGGGGATCTGCTTGGGAATGGTGGCTCCTGAATACAGAATAAGGCAGAATACATTGGAGAAGAGAAATAGAGGGAGTTGGGCTCGCCCACAAAGAAATACTGTGTATGCAAGTTAAATTAGCATTCTTGGCATGTGTTGAATTTTTCCTCATATGGAAATAAAGTATTATCTTTCTGAAAACGATTGTAGAAAGAAAATAAGACAAAAGTTTCAAATCTGCAAACCCTGGAGGAGAATTTGCTTTGTAACTGCAAATTAACTGAAAATTCTGTCATAGTTTTTCTGTTGAATGTCACAAAATAATGAAGAATTTCTCCAAGATCCATAGAGGAGAGCTTTGGATCAGTGAGTTAGACCACTTTGCTATGAAGGCCAAGAGATCATGACTTTGAACTTGGGCCAGTTAGCTTCTCTGTCTCAAAATTACATACTATAGCCCTCCCTGACCCCACTGAGCCAATCCATCTCACAGGCGATAGCAATTGTACTGAGGGCACGGTATCATGAAAAGTAGCCTGGACATGAAGTCATAAGCTCCAATGGAGAGTTCCACCCCATGTGACATTGGGCAAATCATTTAACCTTTCTGAGCCTTACCTGGAAAATGAGATTAAGATTACTTGTACTACTTACCTCACAAGGCTATTTTCGAGGCTCAGTGAAATGATGTGAATGAAAGCTTTTTTTTCAGCTATAAAACAGTATTAAAATGCAAAGTACTAGGTAAATGTCAGTTATTGTTTTGGTTGGATCAGTCCAAAACTACCTCGTATATTAAAGTACTCAAAAATCATCTCAAAGGGCACTCCTCACTGGGTCCATTGCATCCTCTTTTCATAGCTCAACCTTCATAGAGGATTTAAGATTTGCAAAGCACTTTACAGAAAAAGTGTGAGTTGATCCTCACAACAACCTTGTAAAGTAGGTAAAATAAAAATTGGAAGAATATTTTGATCACTGCCTGAAAGAGATCCCCAAAATGAAAACTCCCAGGAATATTATAGCCAACTTCCAGAGCTCCCAGGTCAAGGAGAAAATATTGCAAGCAGCTAGAGAGGGACCATTCAAATATTGGGGAACTTCAGTCAGAATAACACAAGATTTAGCAGCTTTGCTCTGTGAAAAAAGCAGAACTACAGTAGCTCAAAAGAAACAGGAAATGTGCATGTTTAGAGACATCTCCACTCCAAATGTTCATATGGGCTATTTGTGCCCAACCTGTGGTAAAGCCTTCTGAGTTCATATTGGTCTGATCAGTCAGTCAGACATACTATACCTTGACCCTGATGTCATTCTGCTCCTCTGACAACAAAGGACAACAATCAACCATGGAGAAAATATGGTGGCAGGGTCACATTTAGGAAATAATGCAACACTTTCAAGGATCCTACTTATTTCCACAAAAGTCCATCCTTCTGACACCAATCCCATCACTATTCTCTTTGGGGCAGTACATATGGTTCTGAATCATGGAAGACCAAGATCTCAGGAAGAGTCAGAACAGAGGGAAGAGGCCCAGTTAGATTGTAAATATAAACAGTTTCAAAGGACTTATGAACTCTAATCAATGCACAACTAACCACCATTTCAGAGGGCCAATGAGGTCCTCTGGAGACAGCTAGGTGGCACTAGATGGTGCAGTAAGTAGACCATTGGTCCTGATGTTCAAATCTGGCCTTGAGCACTTATTAGCTGTGTGACCATGGGCAAATCACTTCACCTCTATTTTCCCCAGTTTTCTCATCTGTACAATGGAAGCAACAGCACCTACTTCACAGAGTTGTTGTCAGGATCAAAAGAGCTAATATTTGTGAAGCCTTAGTACAGTGTCTGGTACATAGCAGGCACTTATTAAACTTACCCCAATGGTGAAGAACATAACCCACCTCCTGACAGAAGTGATGAACTCAGAATGCAGAATGGGGAGGTGAGGGCTGGGGGAGAAACATGCCCAATGTGGGAATCGGTTTTACTTTCCTGGGCATATTAGTTACAAGGGTTTGTGGTATTTTTTTTCATTAATAGAAGGGAGATGGGAGGGAGAAAAATAGATTTTTGTCCATTGAAAACAATAAAATTAAGTTTTCAAAAGGAACGAAGATTACTTGTATGTAAGTAGGCTGTAGCAAGCTAAGAATAAGGATTTTGCATATGTATGACCAGAAAGGAGGAAGGCCTGGCAAGTAGTGAGACCATGGTTAACAGATGGCTCAAGTGCTGCTTGGAGGCCTGAGAATACACAACGAGTTAGAAGCAGGCCCCTAGTGTGTCGACTAGAGCCCCCATGGAGGATTCACAGAGAGATGATTTCACAGTATGAGGTGTGCACGAGTTTGGATCTGCCTTGCTTGAGTCAGTGACCAGACCTTTGATCTCATGAACCCACAGAACAGGCACACAGAGTGAGGGTGTTAGTTCACCACACTGTAATCCAGTCCTATAAAGCCAATCAACATTTATTAAGGTACTATGCTAAGTAGCCCTTCAAGGCACTTACAATCTAAAAGGAAAGATAATACACAAAAGGAGTCAGAAAAGCTGGAGGAGGGGGAGAACCAGGGGATAACCTGCCTGAGGGCATGGTGTTCCCAAAGTAGAGCAAGCTGAAGGCCACTTTCTGTCCTCTATAAAGGAAGGCTTTGGGAGGAGATTAGCACTCTACCTCCAGCCTTCCAAAAGGAGGGGAAAGGAGGCTAAAGGAGGCAGTGTCAGTGAATTGGGTTAACAGCATAGAGGTAATATTAAAAGTGATTAAAAGTGGCAATATTCAAAGAGCCCATTCCTTATCGTGGGAGGGACATCTTCCTTTGTGGAGTTGAAACCAAGCAGAGCAACAGATGCAAAGTGGATATTTCTATTCCTGTGTTCAAACCAGTAACATTCAGCTAAAGCACTGTGGGGAAGGAAGAGGAGAGGGCTTGTCTCCTGCAATTGCCTCCATGCATAGATAATAATAGCTGACTTTATACAGTCTTTTAAAGCATGTAAAGTCCTTTACACATGTTATATCACCCTGTGAAGTAGCTGCTTCAGTGATCATTATTTTGCAGGTGAGAAAATAAGAGTTGGGTTGAGATTTGTCCATGGTTAACCATCGTAAATGTCAGAGGGTGGAATTGACCCCAGCTCTGACTCCAGCTCTAGTAATCTGCCATTGCTCTGTGAAATTTGCAGATAGAACCATTTTGGTAAATGTTTCTAATGAACCCTATTCTGCTATCTTAAGATAGATGTGAGTCCAGATTCTCTCTAACCTTAATGGAAGTCCTACCAAACTGGAAAGATTTCAAGTACAGCCAACCAGTGGTGATGGTGTTTCCTCTGAAGACCAGCCTAGCTATTTGGAAAAGCTTATCACCAGAACATTGACTGCCAAGCAGCAATTTTTTAGGCTACAACTCAAGAGAACTGTCTATTCAAGGTAGTAGTGGAAGCTTGGAGTGGGGAGAGGAATCATCATCTGCATTTATAGTCCTTTAAACAATGAAAGTATAATCCTTTGGAAGTATTGAAATGAATGAGAAGTAATTAGTTTGTAACTGCAATAGGGAAGATAAATTATATTGTAATCGATTTTTAATTATTCATACGGTAATTTAGCCAGAAAAATCTTGCTGCCAGATTCTATTGGCATAATTAAACAAGGTAATATAAAAAAGTCTTGAGTTTGTATAGTTTATATCTTTCATTTACTTTTACTCTGTCATACCCTCCCCCCTGTCCCACTCCACCACCACCCACCCCCCAACCTTTTGGTACTTCTTTTAAGAAATGAAAACATTTCATTATATCCCTTAACCCAGAGGTATGACAAACAAATATTTCTACTGAACCCAGAAGAAATGTCTAAGATACAGTAGAGTTGAGGAAAGAATACTGAGCAGAATGGCAAGAGAGAAAGCAAGCCATTTTTTTTCCAGTCAGTCTTTCATGATATAACTTGATATACAGTCACTGTCCCAATGGCCGCAGCAAAATTTGGTTGCACTTTCAGGTTGAAAAGTCTCAAAGTATAAACCCACATTTCTATGTATTACCATCAAAAACCAGTAGGAAGTTATAGAAAGAGAAATTCCATTTAAAAGAACTACAGACAAAAAATATATTTGGAAGTCTGCCTGCCAAGACATCTAGGAACACAATTACAAAATACTTTCCACATAAAAACATTTAAACAATTGAAGAAATAGTATTTGCTTATGGGTAGAACAAGTCACTATAATAAAAATGAAAACATTACTAAATTTATTTATTTAGTGTCATGCAAAACTACCAAAGAACTATTTTATAGAGCTAGAAAAATCTGGATCTGGAGGAACAAAAGGTTAAGAATATCAAAGAAATCAATGAAAAAAAAAGATGAAAGAATACCCAATCTCAAATGATTTTACAAAGTGCTAATCTTCCAAGCAATCTGGTACTGGATAAGAAATAGAGAGGTTGCTCAATGGAATAGATTAGGTACACAATATACTGAAGTAAATGACCACAGTAACCCAAAAGATCCCAGCACTGGGGCAAGAGCTCACTATTTGACAAAAATTGTTGGGAAAACTGGAAAACAGTAAGGCAAAAACTATGCGTTGACCAAAATCTCACACTATATACCAAGATAGGATCAGAATGGGTACATGATTTAGATGTAAAGTGTAAAAATAAGAAAATTAAGAAAGCAGGGGAAAAATTAACTGTCAGATATATGGATAAAGGAAGAGTTGGTGACCAAATAAGAGATAGAGGTTCATGGGAGGTAAAATGGAAAATCTTGATAACATTAAATTTAAAAGGGTTTGCATAAACAAAACCAATGCAGCCAAAATTAGAAGGAAAGCAGGAAACCAGGGGAAATTCTTATAGCAAGTTTCTCCAATAAAGGTCTCATTTCTCAAATATATAGGGAACTGTGCCAAAGTTATAAAATTGATTCCCAGTTGATAAATGGCTGAAAGATATAAATGGGCAATTTTCAGAAGCAGAAATCAAAACTATTGATGGTCACATTGGAAAAATGTTTTAAACCACAAATAAATAGAAAAGTGCAAATTAAAACAACTCTGAGGTACCACCCCATACCTATCAGATTGTTTAATGTGATAGAAAAGGAAAATGACAAATATTGGAAGGGTTGTGGAAAAATTGAAACACTAATGCACTATTGGTGGAGTTATGAACTGATCTAACCATTCTGGAGACCAGTTTGGAACTATGCCCAAAGGGCTATAAAATTGTGTATGTCCCTTCAGTCAGCAATACCACTACTAGGTCTGTATCCCAAAGAGATCAAATATAAAGGAAAATGAATCTGTATGGAAAAATATTTGTAGCAGCTCATTTTGTGATGACAGAGAATTGGAAACTGAGAAGGTGGGGAATGACTGAACAAGTTAGGGTATATGAATGTGATGGAATTTTATTGTCCTATAAGAACTGACGAATGGGATGGTTTCAGAAAATTCTAAAAAGACATCTATGAACTGATGAAAAGTGAAGTGAGCAGAGCTAGGAAAACATTGCACACAATAACGGCAATATTGTAATGACAATCAACTGTGACAGACTTAGCTACTCTGATCAATATAATGATCCATGATGATTCCAAAGGACTCATGATGAAAAAGGTTATGCACTTTCAATGAGAGAACTAATGGACTCTCAGTGAGGACTGAAGTTATTATTTTATTTTTCTTGCTTTTTTCACAACATGACTAATAGAGAAATACATTTTGCATGGCTTCATATGTATAATGGTTATCATATGTCTTGCCTTCTCAATGGGTGGGGAATGTAGAGGGAAGGAGAAAATTTAGAACTCAAAATAAAAATAATTTTTAATGACCCCCAAGTGTCTAGAGCATGAAATCACTGGAGACTCTGGCTATGCTAATCCAACAAAGGAAATTTACCAAGGTTTATAGGCAGAAAGAGCCCTAGACTTGGAGACAGAAGACATGGCCACTCTATCTACTAGCTACAAGACCTTAGGCAAGTCATTTCACTTTACTAGAACTAAATTTCCCCATCTGTAAAACTGAGAAGGCTGGCTAAGATGGTCTCTAAAAATTGGTGAGTTTAATAAACTAATTCCTTTTAACCCAGTTAATGGTAGCCAATGGCTGAAAGTCAGTTACTGAGCTTGCTAAGAGTTCCAGTAATTCCTCCCGTGGTTCTGGAGTGGAAAAGGGAATGGAGAGCAAATTAGCAACTCTTGTCAGCTTCCTCCTTTTTTTTCTTTCTCCATAATATGACAGCCCATTCACGTTGCTGCTGGATCACAAGATAGTGGCGATCTGTCTGCTGATTTTATGATGAACAAAAAGGAGGACTTTTTCTGAAATAGTTACTTTGAGAGGCCCAGAATACAAAATTCTAGTCTAAACCTCTCCTTTTGCAAAGGTAAACACTGAGGATTAGAGAGATGAAAGAATTTGTTAGTGAGTGATATCTTCAAAGTGTCCCATTTGGAGATGAGGTAATGTAAACCTTTGTGTCCAGGAAGTACCTAGCTCCCCTCTGTAAATAGGCTTCCTTTTGCCTAGAAGTTTTTTTCTCTTCTTTCCTTTCCTTTTCTTTTCTTTTCTCTTCTTTTTTCTTCCTTCCTTCCTTCCTTTCTCTTCCTTCCTTCCTTCCTTCCTTCCTTCCTTCCTTCCTTCCTTCCTTCCTTCCTTCCTTCCTTCCTTCCTTTCTTTCTTTCTTTCTTTCTTTCTTTCTTTCTTTCTTTCTTTCTTTCTTTCTTTCTTTCTTTCTTTCTTTCTTTCTTTCTTTCCTTCCCTCTACCGTAGCAGATTGGCACCTGAGTTTTTGAGAGCTGCCTGAGGCAATGAGAGTTTAAGGTTCCCACAGCTCAGAGTCACAGATAGTGTGTGTTAGAAGTTGGACTTGAACCCAGGGTTTCCCTCCTTTGGGGGCCAGAACTCTATCCATTACAGTAGTCTACCTCTCTAGAATTAGCTCAGAAATTCTTTACCACAGTTAACAAATTTTTTTAAAATGCACCTAGTTACTCCAACCAATCTACATGAACCATAACAACCTTGTGGGAACGTCACTTAAAAATATTCTATCAACTGCTCTTGACATCTCCTATAATAAAAAGTACTACTGTATATACTTGGCTTTAAAAAACCAAGGAAGATGAGAGCTCCAGACTATACTGTCTTCACCTGGGTCTCCCTCGGGAAAGGACAAAGTAAATGTTTAAGGCTCCCTCGTGCAAATGTCTCAGTGTCAAGGGTTGCTCGCACCTTCCCTGGGCTGAGAGAGGTACCAGCTACCCCAGGCAGAGTGGATTTCGGAAGATGGCCAAGCATAACTATGGGAAAGGAAAGGAGGGGAAAGCAAAGCAAAAAAGAAAGGAGGAAGGAAAGAAAGGAGGGAGGAAAGGAAGAGGGGGGAGAAGGAAGGAAGGAAGGAAGGAAGGAAGGAAGGAAGGAAGGAAGGAAGGAAGGAAGGAAGGAAGGAAGGAAGGAAGGAAGGAAGGAATGATCGATCAGAATTACTGAAGGACTTTCTCAGCCGAGATTTGCCGCCCCTGGGGAACTGAGGAGGAAAGAGAAGGAAAGCGAGCTAAGCTGCTTAGCTTGGGAAGAAGAGGGGCGCGCGAGAGCCTCGCCATGGAGCATAGAGCTGAGTGGAGGGCAACGCACGGGACCCAGCGAAAGAGAAGGGTCTCTTGCACCGGGCGCAAAGGTGGAGAGCGAAGGAGCAGGGAGCTCGAAGAAGGAGAGTGGAGCGGGGAGCAACCCAGAAGGCTCAGGGGAGCGCAGTGACGAGCAGCTGCGGAGCGCCCACAGAGCCTATGCCGAGAGCACGGTCCGGCAGGTTGTCGGAGCTAGGCAGAGGAGAGCTTCTCCACAGCGGCCGCCTTGCCGCGGCGTGTCACTTTCCCCTCTCAACTATTGGACCAGAATGCTCGGGTGGACTTCCCCACTAACTCCTTTCCCGCCTCCCAGCGGGACAAACTGAGCGAGAGCTGTTCTCGTTGATTCAAGACTCCAAGTTCTCAGCCCTGGGTTCAGGAGAGGGAATGAAGGCTCGGGGCTCTGCTGCTACCCCTGGTCTGTTGATCCCGTGTCTTTCCACTGGCCCACTTTCTCTACCAGCTGTGGCCAGCTGTACCTCTGCTTGATCAGGGGCTCGTGGCTTCAGCGTTGGGGTAAGGGATGAGCATTGGTGAAAGTGGGGAGCTGGGGTCATTGTTTTTTTTTTTTTCTCAGCCTCCGGGGGTTCAGGGCAGGAATCACAGAGTTCTACTTCTGGGAATATGCCATAGTCCGGGAATAGGGGGAGGGGGAGGTGGAAGGATCTTCAGGTATGTTGTGGATTTCAAATGCCCCAAGTCTTAAGGTTTGGAGCTAGAGGGGACCTTAGAGAGGGCGTGTCCCCAGGGAACAGGGTCAGGAAGGAGATCTAGAGTCAGCAAATGGAGTTAGAAGGGCAGAAGGCCGAGGCAAAGGATTATAGGAATCTTGATTCAGAATCGGAAGGAACCTCAGAGATCTTGTAGGCCAACGAGTCTTTTTACAAATGTAGAAACTGAGGCCGAGGGAAGAGAAATAATGGGTTAGCTAAGGTCACACTGGGAGTAAGGAATAGCTGTCCGAATTCGTGCCCACTTCTCTGGCACAAATTTCAGTACATTTTCCATTGCAGGAGGGTAGAAAGAAGCTTTCAAAAGACCCAAAGCCCGATTGAAATGGATGTGAATGCCTCACCTCCGCACCACCCTGCCTGCCCTGACATGTGACTCCCCCTTGTCCCAGATGAAAAATTGCCATTCTCAGTTGCTACATATTCAGAGACAATTGGGTTCGAGGAATAAAAGCAGTTGCCAAGTCCGAATGATTGGTTGGGAGACTGGCTAAGTTTAGGAACAGGATTGTGTTTTGCAAAACTGGAAATAGGTCCTCAGGAGGGAAGAGAGTTAGACCAAGATCATCTTCGAGCCTGCCCTTCCTCCCCTGCCCAGATACAGTAACCAGTAAATGGGTACACCTCCTGAAGGAGCCGAATCTCCATCTTGATCTTAGCTATCACATCTGGCACTTTGTATGTGGGAAGGGAGGTTGAGGTAGCCCTCTGAGACTCTGCTTCCTGTACCTAATTCAAGAAATCATATCTCCAGCTTAGCACAAGACTTTATTGACTGAATTTCAGCAGTCTCGGTCAGATCCTCCTCCACATTTAAATCACTCTATGGAGATATGTTCCAGGCTTAGCCCTTCCTCCGACAGGCCTTTTAATACAGTTGTAGAGAACCCAAGTATGACTCTGGAATGTCTTATGTTGGGAAGTGAAATCAATCTGACAAGGGATAAGAGATCCCATGGTCTAGACAAACTAGGAATTGCTAAACTGGCTGGGTAAATGTGGGAGAAAAGTTAGTTCCCAAAGGAAGAAGGAAAATATCGTATACACAGGACCCAAGAGCAACCCAAGATGGAGTCTAGAAGCTGGAACATTGACCAAGGGTACCAAGGATAACTGAAGTATGGACTTGGAGCTAGACAGGACCTCATCATCTATATAGTTGAACTTCCTTTGCAAACAAGGAAACTGAGGCCCGGGGAAATTAAGAAATTTGCCCAGTCACATGGGTAAGAATCAAACTCAGGAACTGAATAGGAATTCGCTGCTTCTAAACCATTACTCATAGGATGATCTCTCTGAGTTACTTGAACTAATTGAATATATATATATTTGTTGTCCATACTATGGGTCATAGATTTGGAGTTGGAATGGGCCTCAGAAGATCTCATCTAACTCCCTCGTCTTTCAGTTGAGGAAACTGTAGTGTAGAGAGGGTTAAATGACTTGCCAACACAAGTTTTTGTTCTCCAGTCATTTTTTCAGTCGTGTCTGACTCTTCTTGACCCCATTTGCAGTTTTCTTGGCACAGATATTGGAATGGTTTGTCATTTCCTTCTCCAGTTCATTTTACAGATGAGGAAACTGAGGCAAACAGGGTTAAGTGACTTGCCTAAGGTCACCTGGGTAGTAAATGTCTGAGGTTGAATTTGAACTCAAGAAGATGGGTCTTCCTGACTCCAGACACAATGCTCTATAAACAATGGTGCCACCTAACTGTCCTCTTGACAAAAACATGATTTGACACCCAGACCTCTTATTTCAAATCCAGGTCTATGCTCCTTCCACTGTACCTAACATCCATACTGGGTGTCCTGCCTAATGTTGCCCAAATAAACTGTTAATACACACATGTATTCTTAGGGACTCTATGTATCTGTGGACAGATGGCATCTCTGGTGTAAGGCTTTAAGAGGGCAAGTATTTTAAGTGTCAAGCCTGGTACCCTCTACACACACAGTAGGCACTTAAAATGATTTAATTACCAAGCTGAAGATAGGCATTTTATCTAGGCACACATCACAGGAAAATGTCAGTTCTTTGAGGGCAGGGACTGGTTGGGTTTTGTCTGTAGGTCTCCAATACCTCCTAGGGTGTAAGTGGCACATAATAAGCAAACATTTTATAAATGCCTGAAATACATGAAAGAATGAATGAAAGTGTACCTACATAGGCTAAATGAACATAAGGCTCTAAATTCCTTGCTACCATAAAGATGGTGACTTGGAGACCGAAAAAACAGCCTTTGGTCTCCTTTATCCTAAGTTCATTTCTCTGAGGGAAGAAAAAAGTATCATTGACCCCATTTTACAGATGATGAAAATGAAAGACAGGATAGATAGTTGTATACAGAACACTTTTTAGTGAATCTGGTAGGCATTGGAAGATTCTTTGTCCTACAAAATATTGCTTCAATTCTCCTAGACAACTACTAGGTGGCTGGATATTAAATTGGATAGAGCACTAGCAATGGACTCAGGAAGACCTGACTTCTAGTCCCAACTCAGATATTAGCTATGTGTGATCCTGGCTAAATCACCTTAGTTTGCTCATCTGTAAAATGGAGATGATACTAGCACCTACCTCCCAGGGTTGTTGTGAGTTAGGCAGCTAATATAGGTAAAATGATTTACATATCTCAAAGCACTGTGTAAATGCAAGCCATTCTTATTACCTGGTTCTCTAATCTTTATGAAGAAGGAATTTAGGACAAGGTCTTCACCCTCTGAGACCATCTAGACAAACAGGAGTGTCAAGGTCACCGATAACTGGGACTGAATCCTAGCAAGACTCAAGGAACTTGACTAGTAGACTAAGACCCATGCCGTTAAGATTTGAAAGCAAACTCAGCAAACAATCCTGAGACTGGAATGCCCAACTTTCTGAAACTCATGCCCCATGTTTCTCTCCCAAAGATTCACTTGCATCCCTAATAGACTCATTACTGAAAATGCCTGCAGACTTTATTTATTCACAGCAAGACACCTCTAAAACTTATCCACTGAAATCCAGCTGTCATTTATGGTTCTGGTAGAGAAAGAGAGATGGGGAGGAAGGCAAAGGGCAGAGTCAGAAACAAGAAGACAGAAAGGAAACAAAAGACAAGGAATAAATTCTGGCAAGAGAGGAGTTAACCAGTTCTTAAAAGGGGGTATGTATGTATATATAGTGGCCATTTTCCTTTGGGAGTTAAATTATTTTGTTCTGACCCTTTTGCATCTATCTGAGCACATGTTGATCCCCTATCTGCGTCAGCACTGTGTCAATAGATGACTCTACTACCGGCAGCAGGCTGGACTATTTAAGAGACAGATTTTCCAAACCACCATAAGTTGTCTAACCTGGACACTCATCACATCTCTCTGGCTCAAAATAGGAAGCTACTGTCATATTTTAAAGGTAGGAGATTCCAAATCAACTCATTTAATGAGAGGGATCAAATTGTCATTTACTACCGTAGGACTGCCTGTTAGCATGTATTTCTGGTGATCTATTTTCCAGGACTCTTGTGGCTTTAAATTATTCTTTATAACTGCGTTTTAGCTATTCCTTCTTTCAGACTTAGTCAAAATGAGAAATTATGACATTATTTTAAATAGTATTTTTAATGACAATGGTTAGTAAGCTGTTAGTGGGGTCAAATTAATTTGTGTTTTTGAAGGAAAAAAAGTTTAGTCTTCAAGGTATTAGCACCCTCTTCCCTCATAGGTATAATCAAATACTGTAAAAGCTGTCTTTCAAAATGGGATTGAAATCATTTGGAAAAATGTAATGCCGGGTTGGGAAAGCTTTTAAAGTCTTCCCAAATAAAAATGCTGAAAGATCATATGGTTTAAAGTAACTATGGGAATACTATTAAGCACTACAAAGCTAAGAAAGTGAAAATTGCCTGTTTGCCCAGGAAACCAGTGTAAACCATTAATGGCTTCTCATACATATTCTGATCTCTATTGAGACCTTCTAAGTCTTTCATATTTCTAATGAAGATGCATGTGATCTTTATTATGATTTAATGCTAAACCATGTGTATTGCTTGTTAAAAAAAAAACTGTTGTAAATGGGATTTTTTTTTTGTGGTTCTTGGCTGCTTTTAAAATAGACATTTCCTCCCAATACAATCCAAAATAATGGTTTTTAACTAAAGGGGAAATAAGCTATTTGTTTGAATCTCATTCAATGAATAGAATCTTCTTTTTAAAAAGAATTCTCCTTCTTTTCATCAAAGGTTCTGCTGTCCTGTCTTTACCTCTCCCCCACTATGAAACTAGTCTAATACATCCAAGCTAGTTAATGATGTTCCATTCAAACTAAATATTTCCTCCTAAAGACAGAAAAAGATAAAAGCTCTTCTTGAGGGGGGAGAGGCATTGGGGAAGGTGGATACCACTTACCTTTTCATAAAGTGTACTTTGTCAAAAAGTCAGGAGTAAGAAAGGGAGTATAGATGAAAGAATGTTGGAGTTCTGAGTTATGAAATCATAGGCTTATAAAATCACAGATCTAACTGAAGTTCTAATGAAATGGAACTCATAAGTTATCTAATTCAACCTCCTTATTTTATAGAGGAGGAATTGGAGACCCAAGGAAGTTGAGTCACTTGCCCCAGGTCAGAAAGGTAGCTCAGCAGTCCTGCTAGAATCCAAACTCAGGTCCTGTGCTTCTGAGGCTTTATTCCTGGCTTCTTCCATTTCCTAGCTGTATAACACTTGACAAGAAACTGAACCTTTCTGGACCTCAGTTTCTTCATCTACGAAATGGGGATTTGGTTTCTTAATCTGAGGTTCATAGATCCCCAAAGGGTTCATGAATTTGGATGAGGGAAAAATCCCACATCTTTATTTTCACTAACCTGAAGTTTAGTGTTTCCTTCAGTTACAAATTTTTTAAAAATCCATATTAATTTGAAAAGGGACCCATAGGTTTCACTAGAGTGACAAAAGGATCCATGACACACACAAAAAAGCTTAAGAACCCCTGTGCTACATACTTTAATCTGCCTTCTTGCATTCCCTCAAGACATATATTTCACTGGAGAAAGAACAAACAAAGCAAAAAAGGCTAGATGAGCTGATTTATCTCTGAGATTCCTTCCACTTGGAAAATCCCACAATTCCATTAAAGGATCAGGAGACTCAATCAAAGAGCAATAAAAAGACAGTTTTACATGTAAAGGGTCTGTTTCATGAAAATGTCCTTTGTATGCTATTTGTACTTTTTCCCAAGTTCCTCTAGAGTGTAACCAGGCACCACCTTATCTCTTACCTGGGATAGCCTCCCACCAGCCTTCCTCTGATTTCTACTGTTTATCCAGCTTAGCATCTTCTCTCCCCTAACTTCCTTTGATTTCCTTCCCTTCTCCTGCAGCTATGTACAGTAGCCTCAGCATCTGCGTGCTCCTCGCTGTCCTCTCAGCAAGCTCCTTGGGACAACAGCCAAGAGAGTCCAGCCATGCCAACCCAGGGGCTTCTGAGCTGGAGCAGAGCCTGGTAGCCCAGCACCGGCATGTCCGTGCTCCTGTCTCCCCCAGTCAACTGAAGCCTCTACAGAGAGCTGATGGAAATGCGGATCCCAGGAGCAACTTCGGGGCTTTGCTGGCCAGGTACATCCAGCAAGCCAGGAAAGGTAACAGAATCCTTCACCCTCTCTTCCCTCATCTCTTACAAATATTTCTACAAGGCCTTTTTTTTTTTTTTTTGCAATGTTCAGTAGAAAACCTCAGAAGTAAACACATTTATAGGAATAAGTTCTTTTTTTTCTTTTCCTCAACACACATTTTGCAAACAACAACAAAACCTGTAACCATTAATAGCATTCTAAGTGCTGAAATAATAATGATAATGGCAGTTGATGTTTATGTAGTGCATTATTTAAGTTTTCACAAAATCATATGTTCCATAAATTAAAGCTAGAAGACATTGTCGAGGTTTGCAAGGTGAGCCCAGTGAGTTGTCCTGTTTATTATTCCCATATTACAGATGAAGAAATTGAGGCTTGGAGTGCTGCAAAGATTTTGGTATTTGGTATTTAACCTGGGGTCCATGGACAGCTTGCGGGTTTATGGACAGATTTCAAAGGAGTCTGTGAACTTAGATGAGGGGAAAAAAAATTCCACCTGCATTTTCATTAGCCTTTGGTTTCCTCTTTATTTTATGTGTTTAAAAATATTATTTACTTCACAGACTGCCAAAGCCATCTGTGATAGAAAAAAAAAAGGTTAAGAAAACCCCTTCTTCTAATGGATTTCATATTACTTGTCTTCTCAATGGGTAGAGAAGGGATGGAAGGGAGGGAAATAATTTGGAATTCAAATTTTTTCAAAGAATGTTAAAAATAGATGCTGCTAGATGATGCAGTGAATAGAGCACTGGCGCTGGAGTCAGGAGGACCTGAGTTCAAATCCAGACTCAGACATTTAACACAAAATCTGAGTTCAAATCCAGCTCAGACATTTAACACAAAACTAGCCATGTGACCTTGGGCAAGTCACTTAACCCCAACCGCCCTCTGGCAAAAAAAAAAAGTTACTTATTTTAGATTTCCTTCCCACCCCCTTTTATTCTTCCATTCATTTATTTTTAACTTTTTTTTTTTTGCTGTTAAATGTCTGAGTCCTAATAAAGAAATTTTTAAAATCCTATTCTGTATGATGCTCAGTGGTTAACTAGAGGGCTAGTTATGAAAAGAAGAACCACCAGTAATTCAGTTTCTCATACTGACATTGTTTATTGATTGAGGCTTTCCGATTTTTCTCTGAAGATGTTAATATTTCCTCAATAAATGTTTTCAAACCAACACTGAATTAATTCATTCAGATAATTAAAATAGGGCAGAGACATAAAAAAGCTCCTAACTCCTATTTTTTTCAATCAAATATCCAGGATCAGTCTGGTACAGTGGAAGGGTTGCTAAAACTGGAGTTCCTAGTTTGAATGCTGGGTTTACCTCTTAATCCCTATGTAAGGAGCCACTTTGTCTCTTCTAGACTTCTGATTCCTTGTCTATAAAGTGAAGGGATTAATCTAGATGGCCTCCAAGGTCCCTTCCAGCCCTAAACCTATAATCATAATATCCCTATGTATTTTGATTTAAAATCATTGAGTAAGATGTGAATTATGATAAGCTCACAAGATTTGACAGAAATAATGACCCTTAAAACATTAAAATATTCTATGTCAGATTTCACCAAAGCAAGGATTAAAAGGAGTGAATACTTCATGTTAAATGAATGCTTCTCTGCCAAGGTGAGAGGGATCGTCTGTGGGTGAGAGGGATATTTGGGTTTCTTTGAATAATAAATATTTAAAGAATATCACCATAGTGAAATGATCTGATGATTTATTTCTTACTGTTAAATAGAGATTGTTTCCCAATTCCCTAAGAGATTTCCTGGGAATAAATTAGGTTCACAAAAGGAGTCATGGACTGGGATCCAGGAGTCCTAGACTTCAATGCCATCTCTGTCTTCACATAGCTCAATGTGGAAAGAGCAAAGGAGCTAGACGTTCTATCTTTGTGACTTTGGTCAAGTCAGTCTCCCAACTTTAATGGTTCTCAACTCAATAAGCATTTATTAAGATGCTCTTACATTTTAAAATTGAGCCAATGTGCAGTCCACAGGGATCCTTATGTAATGACTTCCATTTCTATTTGGGTCTGACACCAATGTTAGGGGACTCCTGAATGAGGAAGCTTCCTCTGCCAATGCAGGTTGGCACCATTGAGTTAGAATTGAGTAGACCACCAAAAGGTTAAGGGACTTGCCCAGGGCCACAAAGTCAATATGTATCAGAGACAAAACTTGAACCCATATCTCCTTGGTTTCTATAGAAGTTTTCTATCCACTTCATCAATGCTGCCCCAAGTCAACAGTTTTAGTAATTGCTTCAAGTGGGACTACTTATATGTGATTTTCCTTTTATACATACATACTTTCTATGTCATGAACTAAGTTTGAGACTGTATTCATAGGATCATGGCATATAAAGTCAAAAGTGATCATAAAAGTTATCTAAGTCCAACACTCTTGACTTACAGGCAAGGAAATTAAGGCAGAGAAATATGAAGTGATTCATTCAGTACCTTATAGGTGGAAAGTATAAAAGCAATGATTCAAGCCTAGGGCCTCTTCACTGGGACAAATGGGGAAGATGTGGCTACACCACACTTCCTCTGATAAAGATCTGGAGGTTTTAGCAGACCACAAGCTCAAAACAAGTCATGGAAGTAAAAGAAAAAAATAGATAATGCAATCTTGGGCAAAATTCAGAAGGTCATAAGAATAGGAGGTAATCTGCTTGCTAAATCTGCCCTGATCAGGCCATATCTGATGTATTGTGTTCAGTCTGGGGCATAGCATTTTATGAAGGACTCTTGATAACCTAGGAAAAATCCAAAGAAAGGGAGTACAGATATTTTAAGAAAAAGTCCTTGAGATCATGCTACAAAAATTAATTGGAGGAACTAAGAATCTTTAACCTGGAGAAGGGAAGATTTAGGGAATATGTGATATACTTAAGTATTTTATTAAGTATTTAAATATTTTTAAGTATTAAGGGCTGTCCTGTGAAAGAGGCGTAAGACATATTTTTCTTGGCCCTAGGGGGTGGCACTGAGAATCATTGGTGAAAGTTGTAAAGGTAAATTTAGGATGAATACAAGAAAAAAAAATCCCAACAATGAAAGCTATTAAAAAGTAGAATGGGCTGCCTCTGGAAGTCACAGCTTCCTTCTCATTGAAGGTCTTCAAGTCAAGGTTAGATGACCACTTGTTGGGTCCACTGCAGAAGGTTCTTGTTCAGGAATGGGGAGAACTAGCAAATTTCCAAGGTCCCTTCCAGCTCTGCTTCTGTGATTCAGAATCCAGTGAGGAATCTCTACTTACATCACAGCCACATCTCCATCATACAACCCCAGTAGACAAAAAAATAGGGGATGTGTTCTTCCTGGAATTTTCTTAGTATTTCCCATTAGTTGCAATCCTTTTAGCCAACTATGAGTCAAAAGGTGAAACTAGGTTGCCACTTAGTGGATTTTCTTCCTCCTTCAGGAAATTGGTAAGAGTGGCATGTTGATTTTCCCTCCCTGCTAAGTCATTTGGAAGTTAGAAATCCTATGGCATGGGTTGCATCAACGCTTTAATGATTTTCTAAGCTTTTGGTTAATTAGCTGTAACAAGATGCTTGAAATGCTTCCTAGCTGTGTGACTTTAGGCAAGCAATTCTGGTCCTCAGTTTCCCCATCTGTGAGATAAGGGGGAGGGACTAGAGGCTCCTCCCAGATTGAAATCTGTTCTCTTCCTAATCCTTTTCCCTAATGTTAAAATTCATTCACAACCCCTTTTGAGTCAAGGCTAGGAGCTCTTCTTTGCAAATCCTTGATCTTTTTGCTGTACGGGTAAGATCATTTTGCAAAACCAAATAAAATGTAGAACCCCTTTGTAAAACAAGCTGCCCATATTACAAGGGTGTCGTTCAATAACAAAATTAGGCTTTCCTTCAAAATTAATATGAAACATCAACATGGAATTCTCACTCAGTTCATTTGAATATTTTGTATCTCCTGAGATGGTTTGCATTTCAGATTTCTAAGTTGCAATGTAAAGTTGAAATATAAATGTGCAATTAAGCAAAGTATATCACTGCAGGTTATCAAATATCTCTCAGATAAAGGGCCTAGAAAGTATTCCATCTCCCATCTGTTCCTGCCTGGTCTGTGTTCTAAAGTCTAAATGAACTGCCCCTTTGGGAACTCCTCCATGACCCTTCCCACCAGGACCATGGCAATATCAAAATTCCCATGCTGGCTTCCTGGACTTGCCCCCAAATCACTGAGCCCATGTTCCTATTACAAGGTATTTTCTTTGCTTGAATCAACAGCAGTGTGACTGGGGATGTTTTGATTTGCCATCCCTATATGGAGGGGCATTTATCCTAATTATAAATACCATATTTGCAAAGCAAATCTCAAGCTTATATATGTTACAGCTAAATTCTGAAAATTAGCTAATATTGACAGGGAGCTGCATAATTATAGATTCTTACTGAGTTGACCATCTGTTCCCAACACAGTGTTTTATTTATGGAACAATAAACATTATGATCTGCTAGCACAGCTAAGAGAAGTAGCAATGGAGTATCTGATAAAAGGTTGACATTAGGTCCAGAAGTCCTTGATTCAAGTCCTGCTTCTGAATTGTGTAACCATGGACAAGATGCTTAAATTTTCATCGCCCCCCACCCCCACTTCCTCCAGCCTATAAATTAAAGATTGCATTGCTGATCTGCATACTGGATGGCATTTACACATTGGCACATTCATTTAATTTGTTTTCAGTCATGTCCAACTCTTCATCATGCTTTTTGATGGTTTTCTTGGCATTTCTTCTCCAGTTCATTTTACAAATGAGGAAACTGAGGCAAACAGGGTGAAGTGACTTGCCCAGGATTACACAGCTAGTGTCTGAGGCTGGATTTAAACTCAGGAAGATGAGTTTCCTGATTCCAGGTCAAGTGCTGTATCCACTATGGCGCCACCTAGCTGCCCTTGGCATATAGTAAGCTCTTAGTAAATATTTATGGAAGTGCCTCAGGTTGAGTTTCTCAAGGGCAGGAACTGTCTTTTGCCTTTCTTTGTCTTCCCAGCATTTAGCACAATGCCTGACATATAGCAGGCACTTAATAAAGACTTATTCATTGACGTACTCCCACAGATGAAACCATATACAAACAACAGAAAAAAACCTAACATACTTAAATATAATGAACTGTGCTTTAATTTACTTTTTTTTTTTTACAAGGTTAATTGGGAAGGGATTTGTTTGTTGACAGGTAGTAATAGTAAAAAGATTATACATTTCCTACTCCCCCAAAATTAATAGCTTCCATTTGCATCACAAAAAGCTATTAGGCTAATTTATTCAGTTTGCTTCCATTAATATTGACCAATAGAAGGAATTATATCCATAGCAGTCAAAACTACTTTGATTAGAATATGGAAATCTTCAAAAACAAAATTATATCTTTCATCCTTTGGAGAAATAATTACTATATGAATGTAAGGAAATGCAACTTGCTTTCTTCTGATCAGCACCATTTGTGTGTTCTTTACTAAAATTTAGAGAAATAATGCAATAAAATCAGGGGAATTTTGATAAAACACAAAGCAACTCCATGGCACAATGGATAGAGCCACTGTTGAGTGAACATGGAGTCAGAAAGACCTGGGTTCACATCCTGCATTAGATACTGTCTGTGTGACCCTGAGAAAGTCAATTCCCTTCTGTCCGAATCAGTTTCCCCATCTGTAAAATGGAGATTATAATAGCACCTACCTTCCAGGGCTGTTGTAAACAGTAAATAATTGAGATTATATGTGTGTATATATATATATATATATGTATATATATATATATAGTATTTTATTAAGCTTCAAGTGCTATATGAATGCAATTTATTATTCTTGTTATACACCTTTAATATCCCAACTACACCACTAAGAACTCTATAAGATCACAGATCTGATTGGAGCCTCTTAGTAATCTGGGGGTGAAAAAGTTATCACCATCTCATTTACAGTGTTTTGGAGTAGGAAGAACCTGGGATTGGAATTAGAGGAGCCCAGTCATTCCCTCTAACACTTTACAAGTCATTTTTAAAAATCAGCTCATTCCTCTTAGGCTGTTTCCTCATCTGTAAGATGGGGTTGATAATGCTAAGAGGAAAGCATTTTTACCAAGCATCATATAAATGAGAGATGTTGCATATTCTCTGGAGAAACCATATTTTCATCCTCCCCTACAATCTTTTGAATTCTATATGGGAATCTCTCAGCTCCTGTGAGCCTTTAACTTTAAAAGATCTTTAAAAGATTTTTTTTTTCTGCCTGCCAGTTTAGTTTTTACCATTTGGTGGAATGTAATGTCTAAAGTGGATTATTTTTTTTTTAAAAAAAGTATTACTTCCCTATCAACTTTACTGTGAATGTTATTAGCATTTCTGGGCTTTTCATCTTACATTATATTTTTAAAACTTACTTTCTTCAGAGAAGAATTGTACCCATTATGATGAGTTTTTTTTTTTTAATGGTGTTTATCCAGCTGAGGAGTTCAATTCCACAGGGAAGCAATCATTCCAATATCAGAATATTTAAAGTGCATTAGCTTAATCATTATAGCTTTTAGGATTAGCCAAGCATGTTTAGGAATTTTACAGGATAAAATTAACAAATGCCTAATTACCAATCAATTCATAATGAACAGTCACTATCTGTATGCTGGGCTTGCAGTACCTTCCTGAGGATGCTGGGAGTAGAAGGGAAGGAGCCATTGGAAGCCACTGCTCCTGTCCTAGAGAAACAAATGAACAAAGAAATGCAAACACTAATAGGACATCTTCACCTTATTTTGAGTCATGGACCCCTTTGGCAGTCTAGTGAAGTCTGTGGTTCTCAGAATAATGTTTTTAAATATATAAAAGGAAATACATAAGATTACAAGGGGAAAATATAATTAAATACAGTTATCAAAACATTTTAATAAATAGGTTCCAGGACTCCAGCTTACTAACCTCTATACTACAAAAACACATAAAGCAAAGGCATAAATGGCTTAACATATGTATTAACAGATGAGGAAATTGAGGTAAACAGGGTTTAGTGACTTGCCCTGGGTCACACAGCTAGTAAGTGTCTGAGCCTGGATTTGAACTCATGAAGATGAGTTTTCCTGACTCCAGACCCAGTCTCTATCTACTGCACACTCTAGCTGCCCACCGTTAATAATAATATTGCCATGTAAGTACCATCTGTTAAATTAGAAATTCCTAGAACAGGGGCATCTAGGTGGCACAGTGAGTAAGAGCGCCAGCTCTGTTCTGGCCTCAGAAAATGAGCACCCACACATAAATAAATAACATGTAAACTTGAGCAAGTTACTTAACTCCAATTGCTTAAAAAAAAAGAAAGAAATCCCTAGAACAGTTCCCAATACAAATTGCTGCTTAATTAGTGTAGCAACTACCCCCCTTTGATTCACCTTCCCCCTCTCCCCTATTTGCAATGGATTGGATTGTACCATACTAGAAAATCAAGGCTGTATTTTCAGTTGCCTATCTCCAACTACGACCTTGTACTTAAAAAAACATTTAATAAGTATTTGTTTAGTTAATAGGGTTGGGTTTTTAAAAATCATATTAAGGATGATTAAATGGAAAGGAGCCTATAAACTGGGATCTAGTATCAGAGGATATTTCAGTAAAACGGACTAAGTGAGGAAGAGAGTCTGAAAGCCCCAAATTAGACATTCTAGTTTGTCCCTAAAGGCAAAAAAAGTCTACTGGATTTTGAGAACTGTGGGGTTTAAGGGACATCTAAGGAAATAAGGGGATGCTTGCCTCTAGAAGGAGAGTAGATTGGAGAGGCTATATTCACTGAAACCAAAAGGAGAGTGTTTTAAGTGTGCTGGACAAAGAATGTCAAAGCCCAGGACCAGAAAATCCAGAAAAATCCAGGGGGAAAAGAAGCCTAAAATAATAGAACTGTCTATTTTGCCTCTTCAAAAAAATTTTATTTTAACTTTTGAAAACCCATTTTTTTAAAAAAGGAAAATGTCATAGGTCCTCCTCCTAATGCCACCTTACATTTTTATTTGACATAATGGTCCAAGAAAATCTTATCAACATAGCCCATGGAGATTTAGGTGAAATTTGAACCTGAAGGACAGTGTCTGGAGGCCTTAGAATGATGGGGTGCTTTGTCCTGGGTTTGTATCCCAGGGATTACTTTCATAACTCAACTGCCTCAATGAGGCAGTGATGACCATTTACCTAGACTGCCATGTTTGAGTCCTAATAGACCCTCAAAGTCTTGCAATAGAAATCACTCTTGGGAGACCCAGCCTAGAGACATGGGTCTTGAATATCTTCTAGGCATTTTTCACTTGGTATAAGCATTGGTAACATCCACATTGTCACCTATCTCAGATTTTGGAAGTGCTGGGACCCCCAAAAGTGACTGTGGGCAAGAGTTGGCACATTTGTTTTACAGAGATACACATAGGCAGGTATAGAGATCTAAGGGCTTCCTCCAGTTCTAAAAATTCAAAGCAGCCTTCTTGATGTTTCTCAAACACAACAAGCTATGTCCCATCTCTGGGCTTTTGCATAGGCTTTCTCTCATGTCACCCTCTCCTCAGCTTCACTTCTTAGAATTCTTAGTTTCCTTCAAAGTTCATCCATACAAAGTTCATCCTCAAGCACCACCTCTAACATGAATTCCTTCTTGATTCTCCCCATGTCAGTATCTCTCCCCCATTACCTTTACTTTAGTATATTTATAAACATATATAGTTTAACATATCTTTATGTACAGATGATGGCCTTGGTTCCCTTTGAGAATGAAGGATGAACAACAACCAACAAAGTCTCCCTTGTTAGAATGCAGATTCCTTGAGGGCAGGAACTATCTCATTTTGGTCTTTTATATCCAGCATTTTAGCACACTCTCTGGCACACAGTGGGCTCTTACTAAATGCTTGTTGAATGATTGGCTGATTGGAAGTTGAGCCAAGGAACATGTCATCTTGCTAATGATTCAAACTGAGTGTTTTATTATGATGCGTACAGAGTTTTCCAAAAGTCTAAGTAAAGTTTGAAGCTTGGATAGCTTAAATATTTATGTGTCAAAAAGAGATTATAGTAATTGACATTGTAGGCATAGACAGGTATACATATTCCCACAGTTATGTATACACATGGTCAGATGCTACAGAGTAAGTAACACTGCCTTACCCATATATGTGTTGTAAAGGCCACTGGGACCTCTTTGATCCTCATCAAGGGGAGTGCTAACCTTCTCTCCTTCAAATTTAGAGAATCCACCCCAAATGTTCACCTAGACTGTTTGTGTCAAACCTGTGGTAGAACATTCCAAGCTCATGTTGGTCTGATCAGCCACAGTCAGACACACTGAAACTTGACTCTAGCATAGTGATGTCATTTTGATCCTCTTCAGGAACAAAGGACAACAATCAACCAGTGTGTATCAACGACAACAACACACACTCATCCATGATAGATCCCCAGGATTCCAACCTGGGTCCTCAGACCCTATAAAAAAAAAAAAAAACTAGGCAAGGTAGACTTACATTCAAGCATTAAGGTGACTTTTGTGTTTCTCAATAAATTGCCTACTTCTCCAATCCAAGATTTTGCTGCTAGTAATTGGCCCATACACTTTATAGAAAACTGTGGGTTAGCTACAGCTAGAGTAAGCAGTCCACAATGGCCCAATCAAGGGTGATAATTCCCTATTTGATTATTAGTTCCTGAATAATAAAGAATGTAGAAGTTTTCTATCTTAGGCAAGGAGGTAGAGAGTGGGAAGAACGTGTATTGGTGAATGTCTAACAACCAGCTCTCTGAAAATCCACAACACATTTTTAAGTTTAATCTGCATTATTTAAATTTTCTCCATAGCTTTCTTAAGACTTGACAACCAACAATACAATAAATCAAGCCCTGATTTGTAGCATTTGCTCATTTCCAAGGTATAATAATGGGATGGTAATAACAATATTTTAATTATAAATATTAATAAAGTTAAAGGATATAATACAATTGTGATTTATTATATTTATTTACATTATATTTAAATTATATAAGATACATATAATATAAATAATAAATATTCATTAAAATATTAATTAATAATAATAATAAAAGGATTTGTTCTGTGAAGTTTGGATTCAAAGGGTTTCACTTGAGGCTCCAATATGAGCTTGGAACTTGAGGACCTAGAGACTCGTGGCCTTGAGGTCTCAGGTTCCCCACCCCTGCTGTAAATCCTCATACTGAAAATGTAACAAATGGTTTTCCCTAAGCTGGTTAGAGCTGACTCCAGCACACCCCACTGGAAGCATAGAAAAGTTTCCCTCTAAATCAGGGGTTTTTAACCTAGAGTCATGTTTTTTTTATTGTTTCTAGTGTTTTGATAACTGTATTTCAATATAATTTTAATACTATGTAGTTTATTTATGCATTTAAAGACCAGACACTGCCAAAAGAACCCATGACCCAGCAGAGGTTCAGAACCCCTGCTCTAGTACAACTGATGGGCATTTATGTAATTTAGAGGTAAAATCAGATCCTTTCTTTTTTTGGTGTTTTTTGTTTTGTTTGAGTGAGTAGTTGCTGTAATTGGAGGCTTGACACCTCATCAAGAGAATACAGTTGGTGTTTTGGTGCCACACAGAACTAACTTACTGGGAAATGATTGTTCTGTGCCATATGTGGTTTCTGAAACAGATCCAAGAAGATGCTGCAGTTCCTATAAATGGCGATCAAAAGAATTTTGTGTTTAGCAAACTTATGTTCCCTTTAGATTTCTTATTAAAAAAAAAAAAGACAAACTGTGACCTACAAAGAAAGAAATTAAGAAAGAAACAAAGAAAGAAAAACCCAATATGGGATCTGTAACCAAGGGGGATGATTAGGGCTTTGTCACAAAGTTAAAAGTTGTTGGCAACATTTTCAATTCTTTAACAAATTAATTAGCAATGGTTAGTTAAAATAGAAATCCACTAAATATCTTCCCTGGATCAGCAGTAACCTATATTCTAGGGTCTTTGCCTTCTATCACTCCCAACCCCTACTCTCCGAAGACAGTGTTTCATGCCATTTGCCCTTGGTACAAAAATTCTTATGAAAGACCAAGGCTTTCATCCCTGAGCTCATATTCTGAATATGTTAGTGCATACCCACTCTAGCTTGTTACCAGTGGCTGGCCCCTAGAAAGTAGTGATTGGTTGTTGATTAGAAAGTTTAGAAGAAAGCTCACTAAGGTTGATGTTAGAGACCCAGATACTCTCAGTCTCATTTCATGCATTTTCAAACTATTCTGGGTCTGCTGTGTATACACATGGGATACAAGGGGTTAATTCAGGAAAAGAGTCTGAAGGCATAGAAGATCTCATTCTAGGTAACAACAACAATAACATACCTGGTATTATTTAGTGTGGCCTCAGTGGGAGTGCATGTTTCAAGAGAAACTGCTAGGTACTAACTACAGGTCTTGAATCCTACAAAGAAAATTTCAAAATTGCATTTTGCAGAATCAACAAGTTCTGTTGCTTCATGTATAACTTAAGTATTTAAAGGCAGGGACTGTCTCATTTTTTTGTCTGTATTCCCAGCACCTAGTACTGTGCATGGCACATAGTAGATACTTAACAAAATGCCTGTTGATTGATGGATTGATTTGGTTTTGGCTCTTTCCTTCTCCTCACCTTATTAGGTTCTTCTGCTCGAATGCCAGTCATCAAAAACCTCCAGAGCATTGACCCCAACCACAGGATAAATGACAGGGATTACATGGGCTGGATGGATTTTGGACGTCGAAGTGCTGAGGAGTATGAATATTCCTCCTGAAGAGGGTCAGAGCCCAACTGGAAACCAACCTCACCATTCTCCACACAAAAATAATATTAACAAGACTAATCATTTGTCATCTCAACCAACTGATGTTTTAAATATGCATCATATATATTTAAGTATTTGATGTTAAAAAAAAACCTGCCTGTAAAACTGTATGATGTAATATACATATATACAGAATTTTCCAAAAGAGAGGAAAACACTCATGTTTCCTTTCCCTATCATTTCTGGTCCTACACAGTTGATATGATATTAAAATCTCATTCACTCCTCTTAGCCTGGTCTTGTTGGCTATTTGGCAATGAACTATAGGGATGATTAATGTCCAAGCCTCAGAACCAGATTTTAAGGTCCTGTAAGATCATTCTAGTGATTGATCTCCAGAGGGTTCTTGGGAGCCCAATACGATTGAGCTCTACCTAGACTCATATGCCCAGTCTACAGCTTTTGGCAACCCTGGCCCTTCCTGGTTCTCCCTTCCCCTTTCCTTTCCTATTGCAAGTTGACCCCTGAGACATCCGCTAAATGCTACAATTCATGGAATAAATAGAATGTTCTCTGGCTTCTGGTGAGTTATGCCTTTGTCTAATGAACTAGTCATGGGGAATAGCCATCTGTGGGAGATGTATGGTAACAAGCCAAAGAATGGATCATCTAAATTGTCCTTGAAGTAAAGGACCCAGAATTTATTAAAACACCCACACATTATTTTTGTTCGTGGCTCACTTTTCTTTAAGAATTTCTTAGCTTGGATTATATAAGAAGTAACCCAAATAAAACTCTGGACCCACTGGCTCATGCCTGATTTACTGATAGTGGGGATATATGTTTTTCTGTAAGGATTAAACTGGGTAACAGGCTCCCAAGATTCCAGGTTGGAACCTTTGGTTCTTTTAGAATCAATCCTTCTCTTGAGTAACCAGAGGAGAGTAACAATTTTTTCATAGCACTCAATTGTCTTTTAAATATATTATTTTATTGGATCATCACAGCAACCCTGGGAACTAGGTGCTGTTCTTATCCCCACTTGACAGATGAGGAAACCGAGGCAGGCAGAAGTTAAGTGACCTACCTGCCTAGGGTCTCACAGCTAGTATTTAGGGAAGAAGCATTTTCTTCCACTATGAAGGCTAAAGAGGAAAAATGGCGATCTCACACTTAGAAAAGTTAGAAGAAAGAGAGACAGTAGTCCAGGCCTTCCATTTCTTCCCCTTTTATTAAAGCTTCAGCTATCAGCAAAGCTGATTTTATAACATCCTATTTACCTTGGGAGATGTTTTATTACGACCATTTGTAATCTCTATTGTTTAAGACTGAAGCTATGATTTCACATGGGCAATAGAGAACTCCTGAGTGAGCAAACTGCCTCTGTTATTGGAGGTGAGCACCTTCTCTGCAACTTAGATCTCAGAGTTGCTTAGTAGCCTGAGAAGGTCACCTAGTACCCTGCCTAGGGTCACACACCCAATAGGTGTCTTAGGTGAGACTTGAATCTAAATCTTTCTGACTTCAAGGCTGACTTTCAATCTACTATATCAAATTGCCTCTATTGAAATTTTATCCAGTTTAATTCCTACAATTTTTTAATGTGTCTTAACATCGACATTGAATCCTTGGGTGGTGATAGATCCCCATGTTTTATTTTGTTTAGTTTTTAAGTCCAGATTGATATTTTTGTATCCTTCACTCAAAAGGCTCTTCCTCTCCTACTGGAGAAGACATTTTGATGGTCAATAAATTGGATAACATCTTTCAAACTATGTGGAGGTCCGAAGCCTAGAAACTAAAATTTCAGAAATCTCACTTCTGGTCTGAATGCATAAGTTACAAAAATTAAAAATAAATAGTTGCATATTACTTTAGATATATTAATGTCCTGAGGGTTAACCTCTGAGATGTAAACCTCAGGTTCTATTTTAGGCTCCAGGCTTTTGCCCTCCCTCAAAATTCTTCAAATATCTTTCCTTTGAACCTGTAGGTGAAACATTAACTTCTTAATCGTTTACTGACACAATCAACTCCTGATAGAATTTGGGCAGAGCCCCCCCAAGGCTATCACCTCTGTCTTCCTGAAAGCTCTTCTTATCTTAATATACACATTCTTGTTGTTGAATTACTCTGCATGAATCCATTTGGCAAAGGCACTAGAGTGGTTTTCCATTTCTTTCTCCAGCTCATTTTACAGATGAAGAAGCTGAGGCAAAAAGGGTTAAGTGACTTGTCCAGGGTCTAAGGCTGGATTTGAACTCAGGAAGAGGAGTCTTCTTGACTACACCCTGCACTCTATCCACTGTACCACCTAGTTGCCATTATATAACATACACATCCATATACATAGACACATATATGGGGAAATCTAGTAGATAGAGAGACAGCCTCAGAGTCAGGAAGATCTAGGTTCAACTCCTAGACATATACTGACTGACTCTGTACACAGGGTCTAAAAGTGTCCAGGAAACGCTCACTGACTATAAATTACAGAAAAGGTGTCATCTTGTTTTGGTACAGGGGACTTTCCTATACCAGCAAAATCAGTTCCAGTCCTGACCTATCACACTTGAAGGCTGGAAGGCAGATGAGTAGCAGAACAGACAACCTTCACACATTTACCTCTTCCTCATCCCAAATATTTTTTCATCCCTTAGGGTTTGTGTCCAAAATCAGTTTTCTCCCCAACCCCACATTTCTTCTCAAGAATACCCTAAGTATCAAATAAAAATAAATTACATACTGATATAGAACATATTAAAAAGCTATAGCAGATGTTCTGGTCTAAAGAGTTGGGACCCCCCTCACCCACTAAAGAACCCACTAGTGGACTCATGTCAACTAGATCCTATCCTGGGGGTCTCTAAAGAGGTCTTTTTTTCCTCATTATCTCTGGCTAATTATACCCTTTCCTTAAAGTACTTTGGTGATAATCTCTTAAACAAAGCTTAAAGCTGATTCATGCTTAGGACTGGCTAACTTCTAGCATAGTCTTCAAAGTACAAAGTAGATCAGGTATAGGACAGCTATTTATTTCTTCTGCAGTAAAAAAAAAAATGCTTAAACACAAAGACTCAAAACCATGCATTAATAACTATTTGAGGCATAATACAAATTCTTAAAGCATGGAAAGATGAGACAGTTTCACCTCAGATCTGTTGTATGACCAACTCATTGAAGGTTCTTCTTGCCAGTCCAGCAGGCATGGCTCATTCTCATATCATCTTCTCCTCCTAGAAGTTATAGCTGAATGTATCACCTCTTGAATGTCAGTCATCACTGACTGAGAAACCCAGAAACTCCTGAACTCTCAAGATAGCCATCAGGATAAAAAAAATAAAACTGTCTCTCGGGAATTTTGTGCAGTCATCTATACTCAGGGAAAGAAATGCAAAACAGAAGAGACAGGATGAACCTTGAAGTTAAGTCCCAATCTCACCTAGACAAGCATATATACTGATTCCTTGTTGCCCATAATAGCCATAGCTGTTTATCCCTCTCCCCACTCCCCACACACTACGGAAAATCTAAAGGAAAGCTGTCGGAGTACCAAATCACATGTTCAGAAAAGAGGAACTGTCATTGTCTCCTCCCTTGAAAATCCACTGCTACCTGCAGTCAGTCTGTGATACAGCCTCTTTTTTGGTAGGGAGGGTGGAAGGAGAGAGAGGAGAATAAAGGGAAGTACATGTGGGAACCAGAATCTTCTGGTTAGCAAAGGAGCCCAGCCACTGGAAGTGATGAGGGCTCAGGTTCAACTTCAGGGGAAATGCCCTCAGTCAACTAGCTTGGGAAGGACAGGGGAAGTCCACTGAATAATCTCATTTTAAATAAACTCAATAGATTTCAAACGGATGAAACTGATGAAGGGGCTTGGTCTATTTTAACTTGAAGCAGAGCTGAAGTACATAGAGGACCTAGTTCTTCTGACTTCAAATCAAGTTTAGTAAATTAGGGCAACTGCCCCATTCCCTGGGCTTTGAGGATGACCCTATGCTGTTGCAGAGACCAGAAGGCTGAAATTGTGTGGTGATACAGACATGCAGGAAGCCAAAGATTGGGAAAAGGTGTTTCCAAGAGCTAGTACCAATGTACTTAGTATTTAGTACCAATGACCTAGAAATACAGAGAAGAATCTTGGCAGCTATCTAATCCAACCAATCCATGCCTAAAAAAAGAATTTCCACTGCAACATGCCCAAGATATAAGGGTTTTTAATGAGAGTAAACCCGGTGATTCACCAAAAGTCACCTAGAGAGTGAGCTGCAGAGCTAGCATAAGGATCCAGGTCTCCTAATTTCCAGATCATTGCTGTTGACTGCACTGACTTTCTGGCCTGACTTTGACCTGTGATACTCTTGACTTCTGATACCTCAGATCATAAAACTGGAGCCAGAAGGGACCTTAGAGGTCATCTAATCTGACCCCAATCATTTTACAGGTAAGGAAACTAAGTCCCAGATAGAGAAAAATGATTTGCCTAAGGTAGTGAATAACATCAGACTTCAAACTCAGATCTTCTAACTCCAAAGTCAGTATTCTTTCCATTGTACATTGTATATCAGTCCTGAGGTCTATGGGGTGTTCAAGGAGAACTAGCACCTCTGGTATGAGGGCTTGCTGAGCCCTTTTCAGGGGTGCTCATTCACTTTTGATGTCCACCTGTCACTGAACTCTAAGAAGCTGTAACATGTACAATGTTTATACCCCAATAAATTGTCTTGGCAGATGGGCTAAACCAGGTTGGAGGTAACTGACAGGCTTCAAACCCATCAGTGAGTTAAGGGGATGTCTACACCAAGCATGTGAAGACTTTACCCTGGAATGGGCCAATGAGAACAATTTGCCCCCAACAACCATAAAGGCAGCTAAAGCAGATATGGTGGAGCACTTGGAACTTGGTCAGACATCAGAGATGCCAAGGTCACTCAGTGCATCCTGGGCCATTGCCAGGCATCCTGACTTTCTTCCTGCCACTGGACTTCAATGACTCAGGAAGAGAAAGTAAGGTTGATGACTTTGTGCAACTCTGCCCCCACCTAAATCCAAGACATCATCCATAATCCCCCCCCCCAACTACCCAAATACCAACAAGTCAATGAATAAACAGTATTTGATTCATGAAAGTTCACTTTACAGGAAACTTTGCTGATTCGCATCTATTCCATAAAGCAAAGGGTATCTGTAATCTGTAAGAATTCTTAACCTACTTGTTGTGTGGATCAAACCAGTTAGTCAATAGGCACTTATTCAGTACCTATTATCAGCCAGACTCTGGGCATACAAAAGAAGGCAAAAGACAGGATCTCATCTCACAGTCTAATGTGATGAGGCATGTAAAAGTTCTTTGCAAATCTTGAAGCTGTATACTAATGGCGACTATTATTATTATTAGCTATTTAATTTACAGGATTTCCACTGATGTGGTTCAGTAATACCTTTTTACCAAACATACAGAGGGAGCAAAGCCAACTGACCAAAAACAAAAACATGGAGGCCTAAATGTATTTCCTCTTAGGAACTGCCCCATCTACTTCAGATTTTGAGGGCAGAGTTTAATTCTTTTTGACATTGCTCATTTAGCTAGGTTTCTAGTTTCTTTTGGCCTTCTATCCAGCCATCAAACTATTTCTAGCCATGGAAACATGAAGTACAGTATTCAGTTGACTTTAGATATGTAATACCATGGAAAAACCATTGGATGTGGGTTCAGATTTCAACTTTGACAATACCCATGTGACCTTGGTCAAGTCATGACCTCTATGGCCTCCAATGTTCTCATTAGTAAGATGAGTAGGTTTGACTAGATGACTAGGTCTCTTCCAGCTCTAAATCTAGGATTTGGGGAAACAGTATCTTCCTTTTCTCTTGCTTTCCAGATTCTGAAATGTAGGTACATTCCAAATATGAAAGAAATGGTATCTGCATTATGAGAAAGAACCCTTCTCCCTGTCCCACCCCACAAGCAACCTCCTTAGAAGAAAAACAAACCTCAGTTTCATGATCACATTAGGCACCAACTCTCAAATTCCCCAGTGACCAAAGTTCCATGGTAATAGTTTAAAAGATTGATAAATTCATCAAAACTGCTACTACCTGCATGACCAGTGACGGTGCTGTGATCCTGTATCCCTCCAAGAAAATGGCAAAACCGAAGAGGGAGAATTCAATGAATGCATATGGTCCAAAATCGCATCCAGGCCTGGAATGGTTAGCTGGCTGCTCTCCTCTATGACAGCAATATTGAATATGCATTGAGCATCTGACTCATTCACAGCCCTGTATACAGGGTTCAACACTGGGGAAGGTGTGCTCGACAAAAACAAAAAAAAGTATGCAAAACATATTGTAAATTTCATCTGTATTAACATTTTTCTGTTCCTTTCTTAAATCTAGACAATCAACAAAACAATATATCAGTTCTTGACTTGTAGGATTTGCTTATTTCTAAAGTGAGACTGCTCACACTGACAATTTAGCAATAGTCTAAACTGATCCAGTTTTGAGCTGGCATCAGCAGCCCCTGAGGATGAGACTCTACCTGCATGGTCTGGAGAGCTAGACCACACAATATAACCAAATAGAGGCACTAGAGAGCAGCAAATAGAGTTATATGAGGGCCACTTAATAATGCACCTGCTCTTCTCTCTCCCTCCCTCCCTCTCTCTCTCTCTCTCTCTCTCTCTCTCTCTCTCTCCTCTCTCTCCTCTCTCTCTGTCTCTCTCTCTGTCTCTATCTTTGTCTCCCTCCCCCCTCTCTCCTCTCCTTCTCACTCCTCTCTCTCTGTCTTTCTGTCTGTCTCCCTCCCTCCCTCCCCCTCTTTCTCTCTTTCTCTCTCCCTCTCCCTCTCTCTCTCCTTTCTCTCTGTCTCTGTCTCTGTCTTGGTCTCTGTCTCTCTCTGTCTCTCTCTCACACACGCACATGTGCGCGCACACTGCTGCTGCTCCCCTCTCTTCATTCTCTCATTCCTTTCTTCCTTGCTTCCCTCCAAAACCTATCGGGTTTGAAAGTCACTCCTTAATACACTGGGTCTGAGAACTAGCTTAATTAAGCCAAGCTTTAAAAAGCAGGAAAATTATATGAGCACCACGGGATGTCAGCTTCTCTCCACAGTAAACAGCAAGAAAATGGGGAAACTGAGGTCACTGAGATTGATGATGTTCACAAAGCAAATACTTAGTAAAAATCAATGTTAGATTGTATGTATTCAATACTTTTGGAGAAATTTAGGTGTGTTCTGGGATTTGATGCTGATACCAAGTGAACTTAGTGTGAATACAATATTAAATCTGTAGCAACAGCCTGCAAGGAGAAATCATCAATCAACCAATAAGTATTTCAGCCATAACCTCTATTTGTGTCATGCTTTACAGGAAGGAAGTGTGCTCACGGACATGATTTCATTGGAGCCTCACAATCTCTGTGTGAGGAATAGGTAAATAGAGTAAATAGAGCCAAGTCACTTGCCTCCAAATCCAATCCCATTGGACTACATTGTCCCTATTCCTTTGCCTTTACCACACCCTCCTTTGTGTTGCATTTGTACTTGTACATGCTGTGTGTCTCCTAATGTAATCTAAACTCCTCTTTCCTGAGAGAGAGAGAGAGAGAGAGAGAGGGGGGAGAGAGAGAGAGGAAGGGAGAGGTGAGAGAGAGAGAGAGAGAGAGAGAGAGAGAGAGAGAGAGAGAGAGAGAGAGAGAGAGAGAGAGAGGCGGCTACGTGGCGCAGTGAGTAGAGCATTGGCCCTGAAGTCAGAAGGACCTGAGTTCGGATCCGGCCTCAGACACTTAATGCACACACAAACAAAAACCTAGCCGTGTGACCTTGGGCAAGTTACTTAATCCCAATTGCCCTCTAAAAAGAGAGAGAGAGAGAGAGAGAGAGAGAGAGAGAGAGAGAGAGAGCAAGTGCAAGTGCAAGTGTAATTATTAAGTGGCCCTCACATAACTCTACTTGTTGCTTTCTAATGCCCCCATTTGGTTATATTGTGTGGTCCAGCTCTTAGTTCTTCATTTTCGTAACATAACAGGGCACCATCCACAAGGGATTGAGCCAAATTGAGAATTACCAGGATGAATGAATAAATGAAGGCAGTTATTATTATCCTCATCTGAGAAATAAGAAATAAGGAAAGGGACTTATGAGTGCTGGGCTTGGAATTAGGAAGACCTAGGTTCAAATACACCCTCTGAGACACTTAGTACCTTCCTTTACAGAGGACTCAGTACTTTCCAGGAAACTCGATTTCCCACCAGGAACTCTGCTTGATTCCTAATCTAGGGAACATCATGCCCTTTGGTGCACCCCCACCCCCTTCCTGCTTCCTTTTGTATATTGTCTCCCTCCAGTTTGACTGATAATAGCTCAAAGGGTTACCCATCTCAAGTGACATATTTTAATTTTCAAATAAGCTTTCACAGACTTATGACTGATGAAGGACATTGAGGAGATAGGTTTTTAGAAATAGAAAATACTTCAGACGTCATGGAATCCAACCCCTTCATTCAATCAACCAATCAATATTTATTAAGCATCATTATTAAGCACAATATGGAAGCCATTGTGCTAAGCCATGGGGATACAAAGCGAGGGAAAAAGTCCCTGCCCTAAAGGAATTTACAGTCTAGTGAGGGAGACAATATGCAAATACATATATACAGAGTAAATTATATATAAGATAAATAGAAGGTAATTAACAGAGGAAAGGCACTGGGATTAAGAAAGGTTGGGAAAGGCTTCCTGCAGAATGTAGGATTTTAGTTGGGATGGGACCTAAAGAACACCAGGGAGGTCAACAATCAAGGCAGAGGGCAGAGAGCATTCCTTGCATGGAGGACAGTGAGAGAATATGCCTGGAGCTTAGAGATGAAGGGTCTTGTGTATGGAACAGTCAAGAGGCCAATGTCACTAGACCAAAGAGTATGTGTCAGGGAAAAAGGTATAAGATTTGGGTGGTAGGGGAGAGCGTTTATGAAGAACAGAGAACCATTGGAATTCATTGAGTAGGGAGTGCCATGATGGTACTACCTCTTTAGTGTAATCACTTTAGTGACTGAATCTCCCAGTGCCTTTCAGATATCTCAAACTAAGCATCCAGCAGACATCATAAACATCCTCCAGTCCCTCAGGATCCTAACCTAGGAGTCACCATGGATTCCTCACTATCTCCCATCATCCTTCCATATCCAAGCTGTTGCCAAGGCCTAATGATTTCACCATTACAGCATCTCCCGAATACCTCCTGTCTTCTCTTTTCTGACCCTGCTACCCCCTGGTACGGGCTTTCATCACCTCACACTTGGATTATAGCAATACCTGTTGATGGGTCTGACTGCCTCAAGTCTTTGTCAATTCCAACCTATGCTCCATTATTCCACAAAAAGTGAGAGTCCAAAGAATGGTCAGAGGTGGGAATAAACCCAGGGTTCTTTCTACTAAATCTAGTTGTTTGCTGAGAAGAAAATTTTTAAGGAAATGAAAAATATTCATGCATTTGGGTGTGTCCTTGAGTTGTGCATGGAATAGGATAAAAACCCAGACATTGTCCCCCATTGTTCTGCCTGACAGGAGTTCTCCCATTGCCCTTACCTCTCCACCAGTCTTCTGACGCATGTGCCAGTCCTCCCCATTATTCACCAATTCTTCAGTCTGTCTCATCTGCCGTCCTTGGAAATTTGGAAGCCATTCAGAGCTGGTAATAAATGAATGAAAGAGGTCCCCAGAGGGTGTACAGTGATTCATCTGTGGTTTAAATGAGGTTTCAAGAACATATTACTCCTATTAACTTACCCCTTATTAAAGTGCCCTCCAGGAGCTGGGACTGAATCAGACTCTACCACTTGTTTCCTGAATTAATCAGCTCAGATCTCTGAGTGCACAAGAGACTTCGGTATACTGCTCCTTGAACCTAGGAGGCAGGGTGGCTGAGACCTCCATCTATCAGTGAGTAGGGGTCTCTATAATATCTTTATGAGAATAATCTACACGAATATTGAAGATGTCTTCTGTGAAAACACAGGGAGAGAAAAGACAGGCTTTCATAATAACAGACCATAGCTTTAGTTCAATTGATCATGAGATGCAGAGAATACAAGAGCCAGCTGTGTTGTTGTTTCATGTTGTTTTTTTAATAAACACATATTTGTTTTCTGTCCCTCCACACCTCCCAAAGTGAAACCTTTGTAACAAATATATGTAGTCTGATTTCTACATCGTGGAGAGGAAAACTCATTCCTTCATTGTCCCTGTACAGAAATGTTTGTCTCATTCTGCAAAATGAATCCACCATCATAGCATAGCAACAAAAATCATCAGTCATGGGCCAGCTAGGTGGAACAATGGTTAGAACACTAGCCCTGGAGGCAAGAGGACCTGAGTTCAAATCCAACTGCAGACACTTTACTAGCTGCATGACCCTGGGTAAATCATTTAACCCCAGTTGCCTCCAGAAAAAAAAAGTCAGTCCTCTGGATTTGTGATTGGTCAATGCATTGACTGGAGATCTTAAATCTTTCTAAGTTGTTTTTAACTATATTGTTATCATCTACATTGTCTAGGTTCTGCTCACTTCACTCTGCTTCAGTTTGTATAAATCCAGGTTTCACTAAACCTATCCTTTTCATCAATTCTTATGACATAATAGCATTTCTTTCTTGATTAATAACAAACAAGCCTGTGACTTCCAGAAACAAAACACAGCCTTAAAGATCATTGTCTAACAAGGCATCTCTCCTGTATGTCTTAAGATAACATAAGTTTCTTTGGTAAATGCAACCACAAGGATCGTTCTGTTCCATTATCTCTGATTGTTAACCTCAAGTAAAGCATAAAACAGGGAGGTGTATGTTCTCCAGAGTTGTTCCTGGTAATGGGAGGATGGCTTTCATTCAATTCAAATCAATATGCACTTTTTAATCACCATGGGGCAGGAGCTATATGTTATGGACACAGCTAAGGACACAAAGGCCAAATGATCCCTGCCCTCAAGTAGCTTATATTCTATTGTACAAGCCTTTTACCTAAATTTGAAATGGAAGAAGTATGTCCTATAGTAGATCAAGCAAGCAAGCAAGCAATAAACATTTATTAAGTACCTACTGTGCGCCAGGCACTATGCTAAGCACAGGGGATACAAAAAGAGGTAAAAGACAGTTCTTTGTCTTCAAGGAGCTTACAATCTAATAAGGGAGAAAACATGCAAGGAAATGCACACAAAGTTCCCTATGGGAAGAATGAATAGGAAAAAAATTATCTGAGGCAAAGCACTAAAATTAAGAGGGGTTGAGGAAGTGTTCCAATAAAAGATGGGATTTTACTTGAGAGGTCAATATTCTAAGCAGAGCAGAGAAAGCGTTCCACATGTGGGGACAGTGAGAGAAAATACCCAGAGCTGAGATATGGAATTTCTTGTTCATGGAATAGCCAGAAGACCAGTGTCACTGGGTCGGAAGATCCAGGGTCATGAACTTTTCAAAAAAAATTAATGGGCATTTATTAGGCTTCTAGTGGGATTTAGATCTGGAAGGGCCATTAGGGGTCATCAACTCCAAGTAACTCATTCTACAGCTAAGGCCCAAATTGCTAAAATGTCCTGAAGTCATGAACTCAGGTCTTCTGACTCCAAATCCAGCTGTCTTCCAAAGCTCACTTCCCAGAACTTCAATATTGGAAGGGATTTCAGAGGTTTTCTAGCTGAATCCATACATCAACACAATTTCCAAGAATAATAATGAGTAGTAGTAATAGTAGTAGTAGTAGTAGTAGTAATAATAATAATAATAATAATAATAATAAACAACTATCACCCTGTCTTCTACTTTTGGTAGCTAAACTTGACAGGCTCCCACGATAGGTGCCTCCACTTCCTCTCTTCTCACTCTTCTCAACACCTTGCAGTTCAGCTTCCAACCTTATCAATCCAAGGAAACGTCCTCTCCAAAGTTGCTAATGATCTCTTAGTTGCCAATCCAATGGCCTTTTTTCAGTCCTCCTTCTCTGCAGCCTTTGGCTCTGCTGTTCACCTACTCCTCCTTGATTCTCTCTTCTCTCCAGGTTTTCAGGTCCCCCTCTCTCCTGATTCCCCTCCTACAAATCTGATAGCACCTTCTCAGGTCCCTTTGCTGAATCCTCAGTCAGGTCATGGTCTCTAACTAGAAGCATCCTCAGAGCTCTAGCCTGGGCCTTCTCTTCTGCCTCTATACTCCTTCAGTTGGTAATCTCAATGGGTCCCATAGGCATAATTACCATCTCTATGCTGATGATTCCAAATCTACATATCTTGCTCCAGACTCTCTGCTGACTTCCAATGTCGAATCTCCAACTGTCTTTCAGATATCACTAACTAGATGTCCAGTAAACATCTTAAACCAAACATATTCAAAACTGAAGTCATCATCTGTCCCCCGAAACCCTCCTCACCCCCCACTTGCTATGACTATAGAGGGCAACACCATCCTCTCAGTCCCTCAGGCTCTCAAGCTAGGAATCGTCCTGGATCCCTCCCTCTCTCTTTCTCTCTCATCCCTCATATCCAAGGCCTGTTGATTCCATCTTTGCAGCATCTCTTGAATACCCCCCCCCCCTTCTCTCCTCTGACATTGCCACCCTCCCTGATGCATGCCCTGGTCATCTCATACCTAGATTATTGAAATAGCCTCTAGGCATTCTCCCTGATTGTCCCCATTCCTGGATCTGTCTCTCTCCATCCTTTGCTTTGACTACTGAGCTCTCTGGCTTCCTTCAAGTTCCAATTAAAATCCTGTGTTCTGCAGGAAATGTTCCCTAACCCCTCTTATTCCTGGTACCTTCCTTCTATTAATTATTTCCAATTTATCCTTTGTAGAGCTTATTTTGTATACATTTGCTTGTGTGTTGTCTCCCCCATTATCTTGTGAGCTCTTTGAGGGAAGAGACTGCTTTTATGTCTCTCTAGCCTATGTCTGTCACACAGTAGGCATTTAACAAATGTTTATTGACTGATTGATTAATCACACCTACTATATGCCAGGCATTTTACAAATACCATTTCATTCTATCCTCAAAACAACCCTTGGATGTAGGCATTATTATAATCCCCTTTTACAGTTGAGAAAACTGGGGTAGACAGAAGTTAAGTGACTTGCCCAAGGTCACACAGCTAATAAGTGTCTAGGATCAGATTTTAACTCAGGTCTATCTGATTCTAGGCCCAGCACTCAGTCCACTATGCCATCTAGTGACCAGCTACCATACACCTCTACTTGGAGAATGACAGTGAGAGAGAAGCCAATTTACAACCCACTAAACCAAGAGATATTCCCCACTGGTGATGGGTCAGTGGTGACAACAAATGAGTACTACACCCTAAAAATCAGATTCACTGTAATCAAGGGATACACTCCCAGGATGGCTTGGCCAGAGACATCAGGCGGAAGGAGAGACTGGAAGATGAAATACAGGCAGGGCCAGGATTATGGGGATGATGGAGAGAAAAGAACAGACATTGTAAGGGAATAACTGATAAAATTCAATTTCCTAACACACCGTGAATTAAATATGAGGTGAAGGGGAAAAATGAAAATCAATTATAGTAATGCCTCACTTATCCAGAACTCAACTATACAGAAAATTTCCTATTTAGGAAAAGGCCAAGAACCAAAGGTAAGAAAATAAAGATTCCTAAGCAACCAAAACTGATGTCATGAAGTCTATGCACTAAAAATGCACATATTTTACTCATAGAACAGCTCATAAGATACCTTTTCAGTGTTTATTTATTCCTACTTTACACACAATTCTAACAAGCTTAGTACTCAGATCCACAACAGAGAAGCAACAACAAAGTAGAACTGGGCAGAGGGACTACAGACAAGCAAACTGAGAAGTCACAGACACCTGGAAGTGATGGAGGAAAAAAGAAAAACTATGTGAAAAACAGACATAGGAACTAATACACACACACACACACACACACACACACACACACACACACACTTCATAGTAATGTGGCACCATTCAACATAAAGGTAAATATCCCTACACATCCCTTAGGTGTCCCTAAGGACACTGGCTGTATTATACAATTTATTGTTGTTCAGTTGTTTCAGTTGTGTCTGACTCTTTGTGATTCCCTTTGGTGCTTTCTCAGACTGAAGGCATTCTTGATGGTCCCACCCCTATGATGTGTCCAGTTTTGGTAATCTGTGATTCTGTATCCTGGAGGCTCAGAGAAGCAGGTATTTGCTCAACATTGCCCATCAAGGGAATGGGAAAATGTCAGATTTAAAATGTAAGCTGCTGGCATGATTCGATCACTATGGGCTTTCTTTGAATCAAGTGCTGGTCTCCAGGCGCCCTCTGCTGGCAAGAGGAAAATAAGTCAATGTGTTCTTCGGCTTTGGAGGGCAGTAATGTATCTAAATGGGTGAAGATGCTTTCCAGTGATACATTGTATTGTCAGAAACTTTGTTACCCTAGGTAGAATGATACAAGAGGAAGGAAGGCACGTAGATTTCCTTTATAGAGTTCTCTCTGCTCCGTTTCCTCTCAAATTCGGTAGTTTTGACTATAAATGGGAGGTCCTTGGGGGAGACAAGGGAGGGGCGCAAATCTTTCTTAGAATAGACACAGGTGTCTCGCCAGGCCAGAGTCTGAGTGGCCTTTTCCCCCAACTCCAAACTTACCAGGAAGCCTAAAAATCCTAAAAATTCCATCAGCAAAATGCAGTCCTAGCCCAGTCTCAAGAGGCCTTTATCCTGACTATATCTTGCATGTTTCTATTTATCTCATGTTCTTGGCCCCATTAATATGTAAGTTCCTTGGAGACAAGGACTGATTCTAGCGTGTGTGTGTGTGTGTGTGTGTGTGTGTGTGTGTGTGTGTGTGTGTGTGTGTATCTCTAGTGCTGAACACAGGGCCTGCCATATAGTAAGATGTGTGGCTTCATGGATGTTTAAATTTAATTAAATTGATAGGGACCATAATTTTAATTTGCTTTTAGTAACATAGCACAGCTTTGAATGAATGAAATAGGTTATAAATTGGGCATCTAGGTGGCACAGTGAATAGAGTAGCAGTCCTGGAGTCAGGAGGACCTGAATTCAAATTTGACCTCAGACACTTAACACTTACTGTGTGACCTTGGGCAAGTCACTTGACCCTGATTGCCCTGCCTTCCTCCCTCCAAAAAGACCAAAAAGAAATTTTAAAAAGAGAAATAGATCATAATAAAGATGAGGGCTTTCCCCAGCTTATGAATGAATCATACCTCTAATCTTATGGTTGGTGCCACAAGAAGGGGCAGATGTGGTCCCCAAGACCACATGCTCCTTTCTTGTCATCTGCTGTGCTATAAGCTGTGCCTGAGTGGCACAATATTGAGAAGGTAGAAGGGATTGTAGAGAGGGGTCCTAAACCTCTATGCTAGAATTATGTAAACTGAGGCAGAGTAAGGAAAGCTGACTTGCCCAACATCACACAGTTATTAAGTAGCAATGATGGGTTTAAAACCCAGGTCCTCTGACTTTCATCCAGTGAAGGATGTGTCATAACTAATCAAGAATAATGTGGACAGGAGTCTTAGTGAGGGGCAATTTGGACAAGAAGGCCTTAGAGGTTCTTTGTAACAACAAGACTCTCCAACATAGAATCCACAACTGGCACATGGGTTGACAAATACCTTGCATCTGGTAGGCACTGAATATAACTTGTGGAATGATTCAGTAAGCACTTCAGAGGCCCCCACAAACAATTTTATTCATCTGTTCAGAGTCAAAGTAGGCAAAGAGGCTGAGCACCTCTGGCCCCCTCTTTCTTTGTCCTACTAAGTGCAAATCCTAGTTGTGCTACTTATTTCCTGTGTGACTCTGTTCAGATGACTTAACCTCCCTGACCTCCATTTGTTCATTTACGAGATGTGATGGTTGGACTCAAATGCCTCTGAGGAGCCTTGAGTAATGTAACTTCTTGCTCTCAGTTTCCTGGTTAGATCGTGAGATACCTGAAGGTGGGGTCTGTCTTTTGCCTCTTTTTATATCCCTAACTCTTAGCACATAGTTTCAGTTGAGTCATTTCAGTCATGTCTGATTCTCTGTGACTCCATTTGGAGTTTTCCTGGCAAAGATACTTGAGCGATTTGCCATTTTCTTCTCCAGATCAGTTCACAGATGAGGAAACTGAGGCAAACAGGATTAAGTTTAATAAATGTTTATTGATTTACTGTAAAATGACAGCTAGGTGGCACAATGGTAGAACATCAGGCCTGGAGTCAGGAAAACTCATCTTCCTAAGTTCAAATCCAGCCTCAGACACTGCTAGCTCTTGTGACGTTGGGTAACATAACCCTGTTTGCCTCAGTTTCCTCAACTGTAAAATGAGCTAGACAAGGCAACATCAAAGCCAAAGTATCTTTGCCAAGAAAACCCTAAACGGGGTCACAAAGAGTCAGACACAACTAAAACAACTCAAAAGCAAAAAACTGAGATGGTTGGAGCAGGTAGTCCCTTCCAGCTCTTCATCTACATCTTAGGTCACTTGGCCCACAGGTGGTACTGATTCAGGATCTTATCACCTCACAGCTGGATTACTGTGGTTGCCTATTGGTTGGTCTCCCTGGTTCAAGTCTCACCTCTCTAATCCACCCTCCACTCAGCTGACAAAATCAGCTTCCTAAAGTGCAGATCTGATCATGTCACCCCCACTCCTGTTCCTACTCAATAACCTCCACTGGCTCCTTATTACATCCAGGATCAAATACAAAATATTCCTCCTGCTCCATAGTTGTTAGCATTAGAATATAAGCTCCTTGAGAGCAAGGACCTCATTTTTGCCTTTCTTTGTATTCCCAGCATTACCAGTGCCTTGCACATAGTAAGGGATTAATAAATGTTTGTTGACTAACTGACCTGTCTGAGCTTTAAGTTTTCTTATCTGTAAAATGAGAAGATTGAACTAGATGGCCTGGGACAGGTCCCTTCTAGCACAAGATCATTAATTCTTTCAATAAGTATTTATTCGGTGCTTATTATGTAGACCCCAGGCACTGTACTAGTCAATCAATGAATTACACATGTATGAAGCACCTACATGTGCCCAGTGCTGTGCTGAGACCTGGAGAGAACAAAGAAAGGCAAAAGACAGTCCTTACTCTCTCAAGTTCTTAGACTAATTAAGGAGACTGCATGAAAACAACTGTGCACAAACAAGCAGGACAAAGAGGAGATCAATAAATCACCAAAACCACCCACTATTTTTAGCTTTCAATAGCATCTGCCACATGCAGCCTTGATCACGGAACCCAGCTCTTCAATGCCTACATGTTCCCTTCAACAAGCTGATGGTACCCTTCTATCCAGCCATTGCCACACCCTCACCTCGTGCTCAGGCCAAACCAGTAAACAGTCTGCCATGCCCCCTGTGCCATTTTGAGCTTTATCACCATCCCTTTGCTCCCATAGTTCCATATGCCTCGAATGCCCTGCTCACCATCCACCCTCAATGGCAAGTCTCTGCTTAGAGACGTTTGCCCCATTTTATCATAGCCTCACAGATACCGGTCTGGAAGATTATTTAGTGGCCACCTAGTCCGAGCCCAATTCTACAGGAGGAAAATGAGGCCCAAGACTTGCCCAGAGTCTCACATGTAGTCAGGAATCCAACTCTTGTCCTCAGATTCCCCATCTAGCTCTTTCCACTGCTTTACATTGCCTTGAGACCCAACTCAAATGTCAAATTCACCATGAAGCCCTGGTTAATACATCCCCTCCCTAATACATCTGGATAAGGAAACTGAGGCAAACAGGGTTATGTGACTTACCCAAGGTCACACAGTTATCATCTTAGACTGGATTTGAACTCAGGTGTGCCTGACTCCAGGGTAGGTGCTCTGTCCACTGTGGCACCTAGCTGCCATCTCACTTTTCCTCTCTCAGGCCTTGGACAGCAACTACACACTATCTCTCTTGTACTTAACTGTCTAATGTTTATATAGCTGTTTGTGTGTGATAACGATCTCCTACCAGATCCCACTCCACAATAGACTAAATATTGCATTTTTTTTCAATCTGTGATTTTACTAGTGTAGAGAGTTTCTGGTGAGGAAACTCCCTCCTCCACCCCATGCAGATTGGCACCCATCTGCACCTTCAGTTGTCTGGAGGCACTGACAGGTTCAGTGATTTGACAAGCACAAGCCAATATATGTGGACGGTGGGACTTGAACCCAGGCGTTTGTATGATCAGCTGTCAATCTCTTATGCCTCTCATGGCACAGGGATGGTGTCTTGAATCTCTATCTCCCCTAGTAGTTATCATGGTACCCTGCACTCAGGGCATTCACCAACGTGTTTGCTGAATTGCACAGACCTTTTGTCCATTGTGTCCAGAACATCTGTACACAGGTGCACTGTGCAGTAACAGAAATTCACATTTCTAAAGTGCTTTGCAGTTTAGGAAGCCTTTTGGCCCAGCACCTCTGTAGGGTTGGTCGGTCCCAAGGCTGTTTATTAACTGACATCAACTCAATCATTTAACACTTTTAAATCCCCCACTTCCCTTGGGACTTGATGGGGGGGGGGGGGGCACAAATAAAGAGATTAATCAATAAATAAGCATCCTGGGGTTTGGTCCTGGGTAATGGCACATTCATGGCTAAGGATCCTATCCACAGCCAGTTGGCCTCCCCAAAGGATAGGGCTGACTTATACATAAAGGCATTATTCAAACTTTTAAAATGGTTATTTCCTTTGTGTATTCTCCCTATCTTTGGGTTTGAAGTAACTGAAAGCTCTTTTCTCTTCACCGGATTTACCTTCTGATGAATTTCAGTTTGAAGTGGCAGATACCCACTGAGAGGACTGGAGGGGCAGTGACCAAATGTCACTGAGTAGAAAGAGAGAGCTGGAAGGGATCTTCCAGATCACCTAGGTCAGAAGATCTTAGTCTTCTTCATGGCACAGATACCTTTGGCAGTCAGTCTGGGGAAGCCTATGAGCCCATTCTCAGAATAATGGCGTTAAGTACATAAACAAAACACATAAGATTACAAAGAAAACCAATCACATTTAAATAGCTATCAAAACACTACAAATAATTTTGTGGCCCCTAGGTCAAGAACTTCTGATGTGACCCATTTTACAAGAAAAAGGAACTGAGCAAGAGAAATGTGAGCTACTTTAAACCCTGTTTGTAGGAAGTAAATGGAACCAAGTGTGGCCCTAGAGAATGCGCCTCCCTTCTCTTGTTCAGTACAGAGTGCTGCATGAAAGGTCAGATATACTGAATATGACAGTTTTGCTAAACTACTTTTCTTGTGATTTTTGTTAAGGACGGATTTCTGAGTATGGGAAGAGGAGAGAATATTTAGAATGAACATGATATAAAAAAAAAACTTTTTTAACTTTAAAAAAGATAATGGAAGAGTTAAGCACTGTTCCTACTTCCATAACTTCAATCATTCCATCTCCAGTCTCCACCCTCTGAAGGAGGAGGATGCTTAGAGCCACCCCAGCTGACCATGTGGATGTTGGGATCCTGGCTGCAGGCTCACCTTGGGCTCATGTTCATCAGTGTGTTTAAGCAGTAAAATCCCTGCATACATACAAAAGGGGACAGGAAGAATGTTGTAATGAAGGTGGTCAGTGTCTTTTGGTCAGGAACAATGGATAAGTTACAATAGTAGTAGATAATAAATAAATATTTCAACATGTTGCTGCTATTGTTGACTAATTTCAGTTGTGACCCCATTTGGGGCTTCCTTGGCCAAGATACTGGAGTGGTTTGCCACTTTCTCTCCAGCTCATTTTACAGATGAGGAAACTGAGGCAAACAGGGTTAAGTGTCTTGCCCAGGGTCACATGGCTAGTGTCTGAGGCTGAATTTGAACTCAGGAAGATGAGGCTTCCTGATCCAAACCCAGTGTTCTATCCACTGAAACACCAGCTAGCTTTCCATTTCAACAGGGTTCATTTTTTAATATAATATTACATCATATATATTACACACACGCACATATATGCACACACATTTACCAATTTAGAGAAGTGAAAATACAAATACTGGGGCGGCTAAGTGGCACAGTGAATAGAGTACCAGCCCTGGAGTCCGGAGGACCTGAGTTCAAATCTGGCCTCAGACATTTAACACTAGCTGTGTGACCTTGCACAAGTCACTTAACCCCAATTGCCCTGCCCTCCCCCCTCCAAAAAAAAAATACAAACACCATTTGATGTTCTCAGAGTTCCTCAGAAACGAAGAAAAGAAGCTTAAAAAACACACATCAGAATACCACACCAAATCACTCAAGCTTATTTTATTGATACTCATTAGATAAGAAAATTTTATTGTAGCATTTGATGCATTTTACAACACACCTTCAGGGAGTGGTTGTATAACGTCTACCAACATTTATTCTGTAGGCTAAAGTCTGTTATGCCTCGCAAGTGGATGATTTGCTACTACATGTTTTAATTCCCTCATGGTAATGTATGGTCGGTTATTCACTCTGGGTACTTAAAATGGTCCAATCAGTCTGTGGTTTTCCTGTTGTTACCCTATCTAGCTACAGGTTTTAAGATACATTCAAATAAAAAAAAAAAGATAGTTAAGTTATCTGCATTAAGTGCACACATACAACAGCAAATGGAGCTGAGGACACACTTTTACTAAAATGTCTTCGGTTTAAAGAATAAATAGTTTGAAAACATGAGCCGCGCTTGCTTGTATGCTTTCTCTCAATGCATCCTAAGTGTCCATAACACTATGTGGAATCCCTTCGGGGACGGACACCTCTTTCTATAAGAGGGACAAAGATGATGGCATTATTTATGCAAAAGATCATCAGTACTAATTCTTCAAGTAAGAGGCTGGGAGAAACGGCAGCGACATAGTGTGGTAACTGATTATAATAAATAAATCACCTTCTTGGAAGGAAAGACTTTACAGAAATACAATCGGTGTGAAGAAAAGGAAATATACTAGATGAGGCTTAAAAAGTAGATAAACATACACACAACAGGGAGTCAATAGTAAAGGTAATTTTTGTAGGCGTTACTTACCTAGGTTGAGAATATTGCAATATACTCACGTTGCTATGTCTGGACATGTAATGCTAAGATTCCTCAACTTAACATTAGCAGGATTTTTTGGTTCGTGTTTCTGAATGTATCTTGAAGATACTTTGACCTTCACCTTAATTACTCACTCCCGTGTGTGCATATATGTGTACGTGTTTGCTTATAAATAAGACCACTATTCTTCCAAATCACTCCACATTTGCAGCACTCATCCGAACCTACCTTTTTGTTCATTTTTCATTCTTTCCAAAAGAGACTCCATCTTTTTCCAAGCACAAGACACAAAGATAAACAGAAAATGGAAAAAAAAAATAGGACAGCCCATAGGTTAGAAAAATCACATTGATACAATCCCTCTATTGAAGAGAGGGGGAAAATACACGGGCATTAAGTGGTCGCACCTTGGAGCTGCTCAAGTGTTTGGACTTCAAAAGTGGCTACTGTGGAAAAGGCAAGGATGTGGATCTTGTGAAAATCCCACAGCCCTGCTTTTTGAAGTAGTTCGATTTTCTGCAACAATCAAAATTCTATAGCCTCTCTCCTTCATACCAATGTGCTGTCACTCAGTTTTGCTGTGGGTCTTCCCTTCCCTGCTAAGACACTTTCTCCAGAACACCCCCATATTTCCCCCTTTAGGCCCTCTGATTTAAGTAAGGATCTTTGGCTCGGATCACTAGACTATTTTTGCTTAGAGGCTGTGGTTCCCAGAAACCAGTGGCCATTTTCCCTGATGCAAGATGAAAATAACCTTGTGATGTGTATTTCAGTGCCATGGAGAGCACATGGTAACATAATGCTTGACCAGCACCCTGACTTGCCTGCATTTTGCAAAATATGTTTAAAGGAAAAGAGGAGTTTTGTTTTACTTTAACCCATACATTCTCATTCTTTTCAGACTTTTGGCCTACCTGTGGATTACAGAAATAGGATTTCAAGTTTTCTGCATAAGGAAAATCATGAATGTTTCCCTCCAAAGACACAATCTTCCATACAGGTAGGGGAGCCATGGGCTCTGAAAAAACTGGACCACCAGCAGAAGCAAAATGAAATCAGGCTGCCCTGACATGAATATGAATTTGGCTTTTGTGTTTTGTATGTAGTAAAGGATCAGGCTCATGATATGTTCATCCAGGAGATCGAATGTCAGTCCACCCAGAATGAAGACGCACTGTGATTGGTGTCATCTGACAAGCCTCCCGCCCTTCTATACCATGCCTAAATCACAGTCAACAAGCCAAAGGATTTACTTCCCCCCTATCCACAGGATAATAACTGGTTTCTGTTTTCAGTGCATCTTTAAAGGAAAGAAAAAAAATAAAATAAAAAAGACCTGGCAAAGGTCAACAAGTTAAATCCTTAATACAGCAATTGCAGCGTTGGGCCATTTCTTATGATAACTGAAGAGTAATAAAATTAGATACAAGGTCTCTGATACATATTTACATACTATACAAAGTTTACACTCTTCTCCCATTAGGCACAAGGTTGATTTGTCTACTCAGGAGGGATTGAGAGAGAGACAGAGAGAGGGACAGAGAGACAGAGATGGGGGGTGGGGGAGAGGGAAGGGGGGGGGAAGAGATACAGTGAGAACAGAGGTCGGAGGACTAGGGAGGTTAAAGGAAAATATTGTTTTTTGCTTTTGTTTTTTTCTTAAAAAAAAAAAAAAAAGGAACCAAGTTCCTCTCATCGCAAGCTTGTCTGTTTTGGAAGCTTGGCACCCATCAAGATGCCAGAAGTAAGAGTTACAGGGGCTTTCATCTGCATGCTGGATCCCACCATGGTGGGGAAGCTGCGGTTCCTTCGAATCCCAGAGTTCAGCTGAAGGCCTCCAATGGCACTCGTGACAACGGGACAGCCTAGGGGAAGACCCTCAGGCCCAAGCGCCCTCGTTGGCCCCTGGGGCCCGCAGACAAGAGGTCCTTGGTCTTCCGCCAAAGCAGGGGTATGGGGTCGACCTGAGTTCACAACCTTGGCTATGCCAAACCGCTTGACTTTGTCCACGAGATTGAGGTTGGAGACAGACACCTCTGTCTGGCTCTCACTGTTTCTGATGTTCTTTTTCTCCCTCACCTCCTTCAGGATGGAGCTGGCTGGTTTAGAGGCCAAAAAATTGTCATAAGGGGGGCTGGTACATTTGAAGTCGAAGGAGGGTGGGGAAGACAGCGGTGTCTGCATAGGTGAATTTGGAGGGGTGGAGGGGATCACAGTCATTTTAGGAGAGTACGGGTTCAAGAGGGTGCCCTTGCCGGCTCGGTCCCAGCTCTGGGGATTGTACACGGCTGCCGAAATGCCCCTCTCCTTCAGCAGCCACACCAGCCCGAGGGATGTGCTCATTGTGGTGGTGGATTCCCGGAGGTTGGTGAAAGACTCGGCCAGACTCAGTCGCCGGGGAGTGCACGGTGTGCCCACTGGGGTGGACTTCAAGTTGCTAGAACTGCCACAAGCTGGAGTCGGTGCTGAGTTAAGGCTAAAAGGAAAAAAAAATCAGACCTAGTTATTCAACACAAAACACCTTCAACATCCCAGGGGGATATTAGTATGTCAATTTACCTTGTCTGTTTATGCTGGGTTTAGCCAAAATGGTACAGTCTTAAGCACCATTTAAGCAAAATTAATGGCTGAAGAGTGCACTGAGACTTTTGTGACACCCAGCATGAACATACAGACAGAATGTAAGCTCCCTGAAGGCAGGGCCTATTTAATTTTTGTATTTTTATCTCCCACACCTAGCCCAGAGTGGCTACTTCATAACTGCTTCTGGAAAGAATGAATGGATGCACTGAAGGCTGGCCCAGGGCAAAACTGTAAAATCCATTACCTCCAACTGTCTCTTTGTAACTCCTTTCTTCTTTCTCCCCATGATGTGACAGCCCTTTTAACAGGGGTCCAGTGACCTTCATCCACCCAACATCATAACAATATCCTATAAAGTCTGCAGAGTGAAATATGTCTTATCTAATTTAAATTTCACAACAACACTGTAGGATAAGTATTATGGTTATTAACCCCATTTTACAGATGAGAAAACTGAAGCCAGAGATGTTAGGTGTATGCCCAAGGTCATACAGTTTCCAGCTCTTCCTGAGTGTCTAACACACCACCACATTGTCAATAGCTTAAGGGAAAATACACCCGAGAAAAGTGATACATTGATTTAAAGTCACTCCATTGTTCAAAAGGATGAGATTTCGCTGGAGTGGGCATTCCCTTCCACAAAAGCAGATCATAAGCCTTCTAGGTCTTAGAAGCAATTAAAATCATCATCAAGCTTCTCCAGGTAAAAATATTTTTGACCTTAGCCAACGGATGGATTTCTGAATGGCAGACAGGGATGGTTTTGTTACTAGGCTTGGATTCACCTAGCCGAGATGGTTCCTGGCTGGCATAGCTTTTGAGAACACAGAATCGTCTTCATATAACAATGAGGTATCAGAAGAATGTTTCAGAGTGCTTCTATTCACACCAAATTAGAAATGACCTGCATCAGAGCAGTTTTTTTTTTTTGTTGGGGGGGATTAGGAGGAGGAAAAGGAATAAGGGAATACCACCAAGCAGCAAGATGCCTTTTTAGCTTTCCTAGAACCACCGGCCTTTGCAAAGACCAGCCATGTCAAGAACAGAAGGCATAAAACCTATAAATAAGGGCAGAGTCTTCTCAATATCACTCAAGTGAAGAAAGTCATGGGCCAAAAATGCTTTTCCTACATAACAAAGTTCCTGGCTTTCTTCTCTTCTCCCCACTTCGCACCAGTTCTTTTACCCATTAAAAAAAATTAAAAGGACATTAAGGAAATATGCTTTAGTCTCTGCTCACCTAGGTGATAAGACAGATTAGCAACCCCACTCAGCAGTACAAAGGTCAGGAAAACCTAGTGTATGAGAGCTGCCCAAATGATACAAGAAAATCACTCAAACATGCAGAATTCCAGCCCGGGAAGAGACCTCAGAGGTCAGTTCCAGTCAAACCTCCTTCCCACTCAGCACTCCACTCAGAAATACGGAAACTGAGGCCCGGAGGAGTGATTTGGTCTAACATCAGATAGCTATACTGAATGATACAGATCTAGCAACAGAACTCACTTAGGACTCCTAGTCCAATGTTCTTCTGCTAGACCACACTGGGACCTCAGGTTTTCTCATATGCCTTGTTCAGATCTATTCAGGCCCCTTGAATGGCTGCCAGAACAGAACTGGTGGAAGGGGAAGACGGAGAGACTGGGACAAATAAAAGAAGGTTCTCATTTCTACCATAATAATGGACTAGAAGCTACATTTATTATTGTTTGTACAGATATACACACACACATATATATATACACATACATATGTATGTGTGTATATATACATACATATATATGTATATATATATATATGTATGTATACACACACACACAGAGACAGAGACATAACAGGACAGGATTAAGGTGAATGCTATCCAGGCTACTGACAATAAGGGGGACGGCCTCTTTTTAAACAGGAGCACTTAGTAACACTGGCAAAAACCCCACAGCCTTAGGAAATCCACCCTTAACAAGCTCTGTCTGGCCATGGCTACTAAGGTTAACATGAACAAACAAGTAATGAAGAACACAGTAGATGTTTAATAAATGGAAAGGGATGGAGAGGAAGGAAAGGGAAGAAGGGACAGAGAGGAGGGAAGAGCAAAGGATGGAGGGAGGAAGGAAGGAAGAAAAACAGGATGGAAGGAGGAAGGAATGAAGGGGAAGAGGGAGGGAGAAAGAGAAGGGAGGAACAAAGAGGAGAGGATGGGAAGAAGGGAGGAAAGAGGAAGGAAAATGAGAGAAAGGGAGGAAGAAGGAAGAGAAGAAGGGAAGAGAAGGGAGGGAAGAGAAAGGAAAAGCAAGGGAGGGAAGAAGAAAGGGGGAAGGAGAAAGGGAGTGGATTAAGGGAGACAATGAAGCAAAACCACTTCCAATGGAGTTCATACTGCTGACAAACCTAGGAATACTGAATCAGAACTTATTTCCTTACACCACCTGGTGGACTTGTCTGTAACTGCCAGGGCTACCTAGAGAAAGCTTCACTGATCAGCACTCCAACTGGAATCAATCATAACTTAGTGAAAACTAGAAAAAGAAGGCTTCTTGACCAGAAGCAGGAAGGTGCCACAGTCTGCCTACTGCCCTTTATATGCCCCAGAGCAGAGGAAAGACAGAATCGTGTCATCTGAGAGAAAGTTTCCTTAAGTGCTCTGAACGAGTGGACAGGCTGGGGAAGCAATGGATGAAAGATACTTAACACTAAAAGATGTGTGAGCCTCAAAAATCTAAGTTTAAGAACTTTAAATCAAAGCTGCACCACCTTTGGCTTGTTAGTTCATGAGAGCAGAATAAACAGCTAACGTGCACTCCACCACATAAACACAAAAGCATTATCACACCTGGGGAAGAGAAATTACAGAAAAGACAGGATGCATTTTTTAAAAAAGAGTAATGGAGGTGGGATTATATGAAATGCATTCTACAAAAAATAGAAAGTTTTTTAAATATAAAACTTTAAAAAATATTAAGGTTTCAAATTAAAAAAAAATCTCATTCCCAGTTTTTCTAATTAATTTCTAACTGTAAGGTACATACTCAACCAAATAAAAACAAAACAAAAAAATAGCAAAATCCCAAATAGCAAAAATACCCAATCTCATGCCTGAGAACAAGGGACTTTTCTTTCTATGTAAACTCACGGTTTTAAAAAAAAATTGTGATTACTGGTGTATCACCAGAATTAATGACCATAGCCTTGTGGAAAGAATGCCTTTGTGGACCCTGTTTCCTTGATTAAGGAAACAGCTGTGCTAGCAGTTGTGCTTACAGGGTAGGAAAGCAAGGTACCACAGGAAGAAAAGTATAAAATAAATTTAAAACCAGAGTTTTGTAATCCAAAGCTTCTTAACCTGGGGTCTATGAACTCAAAAAAACTTAACAACCCCAAAACCTATTTTGATAACTATTTCAGTATAATTGGTTCCCTTTGTAATCCTGTAACTTTTATTCTATTCTATATTTTTAAAAAACATTATTTTGAGAATTTCACCAGACTGCCAAAGGGATCCACGACATGAAGCATTTAAGAAACATTGGCCCAACTCCACCAGATGGGAGCTTTGGGGTTGAGTATCAATTAGTGTTAATGTCAGTTTCCTATGAAATTGAGGAAGGAGCATCTTTAAAGGAAATGTTAGGAACGTGACCTGTTAAAATATTAGCTTGTAATGCCCACAAGATGGCCTTCAGCATCTAATCTCTCCAGGTTAGCCATTGTCACACACATATGCACACGTGCACTCGCACACACGAACACACACGCATTCATTGTACATGACCCTGCTGAACGGGAACTGCCAGCAGCGTTGCTCACCCCCTGACCGACTGGGGTCATACTGTTTGCCCTATATCTCCTCTCAGCATAACGTGACATAAGGCCGTTTCATCCTCCTCCTTCTCCTCACATGACCTGTGAAGAATTATTCATAGGTGAAAGAGCTCCTTGGTGAGAAGGGTCTCACGTCTCCCCTCCCTACCATTCAGGCCCACCTGAGGTCCATTCTGGCCCCAGCCTTAATGAGCAGGCCATCTTCCTTGGTCCCTGGAGCCACTATGACAAAGTTCTCTTGTGGCATAAATGTGATTTCCCTATAGCTAAATTTCCAAGAGCCCAAAGTAGGGCCATATTGAGTGAAATGTTCAAGTCAAGTCCCTCACCTGTATCCACTGCACAATTTCTCCAATGAAGCTGAGGTTTATGGGTCATGTGTTCAAAATGGGTTGTGCTTTTGGTCTTAGAGCCTCTCAACAGATTCCATTCCACTGGGTATCAATGAACACTGATACATAGATTCACAGCTATGTTCAATTAGAGCCAAAAGGGGAACTCAGAGGCCATTGATTCCAATTCCATCATTTTATAGGTGAGAAAATGGAGATGGGGAGAATGCCCTGGGTCATACAACTAGTGTCTGAGGTAGGATTAGGACTCAGGTTTTCTTGGCTCTATGCACAGTACCCCCTGGATGCCTGATACAGCACTGGTCCTTAGGGTTCAATACATGGTGGAAATCAACCCCCTTCTGAAAAATTTCATGCTGCTATGAATAGTTTCAAAGCAGAGTTCCAACAAGAGGATCCCTGGCAGTCTCCATACTAGTCTATCAAAAAGTGGCCTAAGAATGCATTCAGTTCATACTCCTGGCATTCTGGTCACTCAAGATTTTTGGGTCATATGATCTTTTTAACCATACAGAGCTGAATTAGAAGGAAATTCTACACAGATATCTGAGAGGCTATATAGAATGATGGAAGGAGTCCTGGTTTTGGAGTTGGAAGACCAGGGTTTGGACCTCTGTTCTGCTGACTGTGTAGCTGACCATGGGTGGGCCTCCATTTTTCCCTGTCTATAAAATGAGCAAGTTTGACTAGATGACCTCTAAGGCCCTTCCAATTCTATATCGATGAACTTGTGATTTAAATTCATCCTAGATGGAGAGATCATAGATATAAAGTTAGAAGTGACCTTAGAAAGTCCAACCCCTCATTTTACAGATGAGGAAACTGAAATCTGGAAAGATTACACAGCTAGTAAGTGGTAAAATGATTTGAAATCAAGGCCAAATCCAGAGCTCCATCCAAGATGTACACCAAGCTGAATCACATGAGCAACCCTGGGAGAGGAAAGCTGTCTGATTCCAAACAGGGTCCTGGAGGGCCAATATAAGGAGCTTAATGGGCCTTCAGGATAAAGATTTTAACCTTGGTCCCTCCAAACTACCAAGTTGCTTGGTGGCTGGTCCTCTTCCTTACTGAAATACTTTAGTCTGTGCCTTTGACTGCAAAGGCTGAACATGGCCAGCCACTTCCTGAAGTCACCCAACCTTGCACCCCAGGGCTGTCCTCCCTTACCTTGGCGTGACCCTTGTGAGCTCATCAGAGGGGTGCAGGATGCGACATGTGGTAAAGGTGAAAGTGGAGTTGGTCTGCGACATACATTTCCCAGGATGATGCGCTACAATGAAGGAAGAAGGGAAAAACACACACAAAACAAATTCTTTGACATCTTTAGATGAGAGAGAGAGAGAGAGAGAGAGAGAGAGAGAGAGAGAGAGAGAGAGAGAGAGAGAAATTCTCCAGTCTTCAACAGATGCAAGAAGAGTGATGAGATACCTTTCAGTTGGATCTAGGCGAGGAAGGTGAAAACAAACGTTCTTGGTTGTTGGAGGATCCCTCAAAAACAATCGCAAATCTGAGGTTTGGCTGGTGAGTGCCCTGATCATGCATGAGTGGATTCCAGGTTTCGTCCTGATCCAGGTAAAGGTATCCCATCATATTTCTTTTCAATAGTGGATCCAGCTTGGGGTGGGGAGGCCAATGTGCCTTGTGTTTAAATTTGGCTGCTGGCTGTATGTGATGGGGGCTGCTTTTCTCTTTCGGCATTCCAGAAAGTTTCTCATATTCAAACAAATGCCAGAACTCCAAGCAGGGAAGGATAGGGAGCATTTGGAGATATCATGGCACGCTAGGGTTATTTCAAGCATTGCTTCTCTAAGCTGCTCACCCAACAGGGGTTGGGGGGCTAAGGAGGGGAAAAGCCTTTTGCTCCCTTTTACATTCGTGAAAAGAGGCTCTTGAAAGTTGGTTCCACTACTGCTCATCTGTAAGTGTCATTGCAAGAGATGCAAAAACCTCAGCAGGACTTGACAACAACTTTACGAGGGTGTGCACTGATCAATGCTGACCTAGGTGGAAATCTCGGCGTTGCCATTCACTACCTGGGTGATGCTGGATAAGACTTCACCTCTGAAAGCTGCAGTTTCTTCGTCAGATCCATGATGGCCCATGTGAAGAATGCTGAAAGAAAGCCTTACCTATGACACAGCAGTTGCAAGCATTGGCAGGACCATTGCTTTCATGGATGATCTTTGATAGGATGAATAGATTTTTGAAACCAATGGCAATTATGTCGGCCAATTTGCCCAATTATCTTTCTTTCAAAGGTTTGGCAGGTTGTTGTCAAGTCCCCTGCAGAACGGGATCCACAGCAAAGGAAAGCAGAAAGGTTAAGAGGCGTGCGGTTGAGAAGCTTGCTAAGGAATTCTATGCTCTACTTAAGAGATCATGATTGCATAGGATTTCTTCATTCATAACTTATAGGTTCTTTTTTCCTTAAAAGGGCATGCACAACACATTGTTCACAGAGATCCCCATCCCACTCAGCCCTCAGAGACCTCCTAGGAGGAGATTTTTAGCTTAGTATCATAGGCCCACTCCCCAGTTTGCAAATTAAAAGGCTGTGGTGGCCCTTTTAGAAAAGAGTCTTCCAGAGAAGCTCCTGGCTTGGGTCTAGAGCTCACTGGAGGGGCTCCATTGGCTCTCCAATTTTCAAAGGAAAACAGAGGTGAAAACTGTACATTGCAAGTCAAACTGGATGAGGAAACCAGGGAGTGGAGGCAAACAAATATCCCACATACATAATGGAAGATGAGATTAAGAGCATGAGGTCTGAGGTGGGTCAATGGAAGGTCAATGTGACATTGTTGATCACTTCAATACAACACATAGGTGGGTACTTGAATTTACTGCACATTGGGTTGGCTGTTGTCGATGCTACTGGAGCAAACTTTCAACCATTGGATCTTAGATTTAGAGCTAGACAGAACCTCAGAGGTCATCTGTCATTTTACAGATGAGGAAACTGAGGCCCAGAGGATAAGTGAAATTGCCCGATGTCACACAAACAGTAAGTGGCAGAGGAGGTATTAGAACCCATGACCTCTGGTTCCAAATCCAGAGTTCTTGCCTCTATGCCATGATAAGTCATGCCACAAATGGCATCAAGGTGGGGAGTAGGGGAGAAATCGGGTCCAACAAAGAACCTCCATCACATCATTTCTCAGCCAATAAATGTAATGTACGATGGACTTGGCTAACTTGGAAACTACTACAAACACACACACACACACACACACATACACAAATGGGAAAAGCTATGAAGGGAAGGGTAGCCTAGCAATCACGACTCTCTTATTGTGATAAGGCCTAAAAAGAAAAGCCACAGAAAAGCTGAGGAAAGGATCCCAAATAACAGACATGAGGTTATTTGGAAGGGAGAAAAGAAAATACAGTTATTAGAGATTATCAAGACACAACAGTTCTTTGCTAGATGACACACACAATTGAATGAAGCAATGCTGGATTTAAAATCAAGGGCATACACCTTCTGAAACATGTGGCCCAAATAGCCAAAGACAGGGCAAGGGGGATACAGGGGCACCACCACGTCACTTTCCATCCTCCACCCTTTTTGGATTAGAATTGAATTGCAACATCTCTTTTGAAGTGGGCATTTGAAAGACATAGCTGCATTAGCAGAAGCAAAACCCATCACTCAATAATGGGCCTTGGGGACAGGGAAAAGGCTGCTAAAAGTACAGAGGTCATTGTTCTCCCAAAGCCATGGAGACAAGTTAGAAGGGGAAAGAAATCAAGAAGTCAAAGCCAAGAGATTCAAGCCCATCCCAAATACCACTAGGAAAACTTGGACCCGGTCTTCCTCCATCAGTCAATAGAGGCTGCCATGTTGCTGAAGGACTTTCCTTCCTTGAACAACAAAGAGAGCAAGTGACCTCTTATCACTGGGCACTTAGGAAGCACCTTATGTTTGCCAAATATCAAAAGCTACTTCACACCTAAAGTTGAGAGCTTTTGATAAGACAATGCAACTTCCAATGGAGGGCATCTACACCTAACGTCTGCCTTGCTTTTTCAGGGAGGCCAGACTCTTGAATAGATGATTTCCAAGATTCACATTCTGTTCCCAGAATCCCATCTTCAAATGCAAAAAGGCAATTTCTTTGCAAATAGAGATAAGGCATCCTAAGTGTAATGATCAGTAATTTATTTGCCAAAGACATTACAGACCTTTGGGCCAAAGAAATAAAGGCTAAAATTGCTTAAAATGTTTTTTTCAACCCGACTAGGAAGCCAACTTCAAGGTGCATCAGCGATGGTCAGTGGTCTGGTTTGAAAGGGCTGCAGCATAAACAAGGGCAGGTGCTTTTATTGAGTATTTTATTCAAGAAATTTCACATAAGTTTTATGAAAGCAAGTGGGTTCTTCCTTTCTACTCCCTCCCCCCAGTTTTCACTTGTGTGTGATCCTGGATCCACCAATAGCAACCTTTAGGCTTAAGTAACAATTGTGGCACGGAAATTCCCTCCAACAAGAGCTGATCACAACCCCTTATCAGCTACAAAGACTGGCATGAAGCATATAGAGCTGAAGTGACTTGCCCAGTGTCACAGAGCTCATCGTTATTACAGGTATTATTCAAACTTAGGGTTTTGCCTTTTTTTAACTTGCAGCCTAATACTGGGTCCATTAAATCATATTACTTTTATTCACTTTGGGGAATTTAAGGGGAGGGGTTCAAATCTGCAGATCAGGGAATTCGGAAGGAGGAAACACCCTCTATTAATGCAGAACGGCAATTACTCAGTCCTTTATAGTAGTTTAAGAGAGTTAGTTGCCTGGGGCACTAAGAGATTGATTTGTTGAGTCACAGACTTTGTGTCAGAAGGGCAACTTAAACCTAGGTCTTCCTAAAACCAGCTCTCTTGCTCTCACTCTCTCTCTGTCTCTCTCTCTCACTCCCCTAATATACCACATACTACCTTTTTTTTCTTCCTTTCTTTCTATTTCCTTATAGTTACATATGGTCTTTTAATTATGATAAATAGTCTTCAAGGTCCCTTCCAGCCCTGACTGGTTCCCCGATTCATTTCCCCATCAATCTTGTGCCCTTTGGTAAATTATAAGTGATTTAATTGTATATGTGGTTTTCCCAATTTCACATCCCAGTAGTTTTACGTAGACTAATCTAAGATTATTAGAAGGACACAACAAAAAGACGTTTCTATTTTCTCCAGGACCAAAGTCCTTGTGTGGTGATAAACTCTTCTGGAGGCCCTCCAGAGGGCCCCTCAAATATTAACTAGTGCAATACAATCACAGGCAATATTTTTCAATCACTGAAACACAAAGTCCCAGTGGGCCATGACACTCAATTCCAAATCCACTGATGAGATAGGAACCCCACCATAGGCAAGCTGTCTCTGATCCCAGAAGGACCCAGCTGGGTCACAGTTCTATCTCAACCACCTGCAGTAAGTCAGGGGATTCAGAAATGGGGATTTGTGAAGTTCTCTGGGATTCAGCCTTGGCCTACCCGAAGCTCCCTTCTTCCTTGACCAAGCTATGCAAATAGGGCCTGTCCCTAGCAGTCTCGGTCAATCCCCTAAGTGGAAAACGCCAAAGATGACTGATAAGAACTATCTCCTGAGTTGGTTAGAAAAGATTCTACCAGGGCATCTCAGGCACTGAGGAAGATCCAATTTCATTGAGGAAGGCCAATGTTACTGCTGTACTCAAGCTATAACACCTGCATCATAAGACTGGGTCTTCTGACCCTTCTGTTTCCATGATTTCACCTCTTTCTTTTAAAGTAGCCTTGGAAATAGCATAAATTGTTACCAACAGGTGTGAGTTCATCTTCCCATAAAGAAAGATAAGCTAAGAATTTTTCAGGGACTAATTAACAAAACTTAAAATAAACTGAAGGGAAAATAAAGTGAGGTGAAGAAGTGGGAGTTAGGGTGAGAAGTTAGCCATACAAAACACACAGACTAAATCATTATTTTATTCACAAGATTACTATTATTTCTTAAGATTTCAGAGAACTTCACAAAAAAACCACCTGAATGACTCTTGGGATATGAATATTGCTAATTCACATTTTTAAAAAGGAAGATGAGGCATGGGACCCATGGAGATCTTTCCCCACACTGGAACTAGGGGACAATTTTACACAGATGGAAAAATTCCCAATGAGGGCTGACCCCATAATGTTTAAGTTCTGCACCCACAGCAAATGCTACAAACTTAACGACCCTTTCTCCTCTCTATCTTGCACCTTTTATAGAACTGTTAACTCTTTTGCCATGTACAACAGCAGGAGTGAGGCTGATGGGGGAGGTGGTTAAGGCAAGCCTGGTAAAGGCACTCAGGCTGCAATTCCGGTCACTGCCACGAGGGGAGCTGGTGATGGTAATGGAGATGGTCCCATCAGCCCAGTCAGTCAAGGCTTGCTAACTGCACCAAATCCATTAAAATGTTACTATCTAAAAATCCCAAATGGCAGGTATAAGAAAGCCCATTTTGCTTTGTTAAAAAAACGAGTCTAAATACATCCCAAATGGACATGTGATCTTTATTTCATTTGCTGCAGAATTTGACCTGCCATTTGTAAGAAGTCTAACAAAAAACTGATAGAAAATGCCTTGCTCTTAACAGGCCAGCTCTCCTTAGCTCGGAACATGGCCCAATTAAAATCTATTGGGAGTGTTCTCTACCTAGCAGCTGCTGGAAATGGTTCTCCATTTTTTCTCTTTTTAAAAAATTTTCAATAATAAGATAGGGCTTGGATCTGTGATTTCATTGGTATATGGAACTCCCATAGGAGAAAAGTCCCTTTATCAATGCATACTAGCACCTTTCCTGACATTTATGGCCTTTGATAGTTGCCTAAAGTCCTGAGAGATTAATTTGCCCAGGGTCACAAACCAGTGTGTTGGATTTGAAATCAGATTTTCCTGGCTCCAAAGCCAACATTCTATCTACCAAGTCATCCAGCCTCTTATTAAAAAATAAATCAAAAATGTGTCCAATTCATGAAACAAATTTGGGGTTATCTTGGTAAAGATTCTGGAGTGGTTTGGCATTTCCTTCTCCAGCTCATTTTACAGATGAGGAAATTGAGGCAAACAGGCTTAAGTGACTTGCCCAGGGTCACACAGCTAGGTAAGTACTCCTGCAACACAAGCACAGAGTGTCAGCTGTCCAGCTCCCAGAGGCTCCCCAAGCTGCCCTGGTATTCTTGCCTTTAGAATAAAGAGTAGTGGGTAAGGAGGGTCTGTTTGAGTTGACTTCGATTTATTGAACAAAGGCCTTTGCTTGGGTCTTGCACAGCTAACCTGTATTATTTTAATGCCCAATAAAAATAATAGCTGATATAGTTTTATGTACTATTCTGTAGACCAACCCAGAAAAAATACGAGCCGGTTTCAGACCCAGTTATCACCCCCAAAACTTGATTTCATGAGAATGACATGTTTGGTATTTCCCAAAATCCAATAAGCAACTTCGAAGGTTACAGAATTTAACAGTGTGGGGTCACCCCTTCCCAGGCTTTTGTCAAAGATATGGTACTTGGAATAGTTACCATAGATTATGATCAACAGGGTGTTTTCTAGCACAGTATGAATACAGCAAGAATTACTGATGATTAATCTCTTCCATTCTGGGAAATGAAAACAATGCAATCAACAATCGGAGACCAGCACATGCCTTGGAGAGGTCTATAGTTCTGAAGCTGGCCACAGTATGCTGTTTGAAAGTCACTGGTCTATCACCTTGGCCAGCAAGCCTGGGCTTTGCAAATGCTTAGGATTATGGTCATTTGTCTTGTTTCCTATTCCCTGCAAATCATGGGTCTCCAGATAAAAGGAAGGATAGAAGGAAGTGGCAGAGTTCCCTCTCACTATCTATTCTATCTATCTATCTCTCACTATCTATTCCAGATACCATATCTTTGACAAGAACCCTAAGCTCTGCACCCATCAAAGTTGTTTATTGGATTTTGAGAAATACCAAGGGTATCATTCTCATAAAATCAAGTTTTGGGGGTGATAACTGGGTCTGAAACTGGCTTGCATTTTTTTCTGGGTTGGACATAAAATTATATCAGGTATCACTTTGTTGGGCATTAAAATAAACCACCCTAAGATACAACTTTTAACAGGCTCACTTCAGGTATCTTCCCTGAGAATACCTTCCATTTGAAATGTATACCAGGTGTCCCAAAAGTCTTTCTGAAGTTTTAAATTTTAATAGTTTCAATAGCTTTTAAGAGCTTAAAATTGCACAAACACTTGGACACGAGTAGAGCTCATCTGTACACAACTGTCTGCATGCTATCACCACCATTAGATTGCAAGCTCCCTGAGGTCCAGGATTTTTTTTTTGCCTTTCTTTGTATCCCAGTTTAAATATGCATTTAAACATTCACACTTAATGTTTGTTTACTGACTCACTGCCAGGTATCTGACCAGAGTCTATCCTGGTTTAACTCTGCATATGCAGAACCAGAATAATTTCCACTTTGTTTTAAGCATGGTTACCACTAAACTAGTTAACTGGTTGAGGCTAAAAAATTTAAGTCATGCTAAACAATACCTGTCTTTTTTCCTATGGCTGATACACATTATTTCATGCCTGTTTTGCTTCACTATTTATAATATAAATGGCTCAAGCAGGTGCGAGGTGCCTCTTTTCCTTACCATGACGCTTAGTACCCCCTTGATAAGAAATAGGTTTGAATGGCTACATCAAATCAATTAGATTATAAGCTCCTTGAGGGCAGGGACTATCTTTTACCTTTTTTTTTTATCCCCAGTTTAGCATCTTATCTGTTGACTTATAACAGGTACTTAACAAGTGTTCACTGCTTGCTCGTTTGATTGACTGACTGAATTAATGTAGGATCATAACCAATGATAGGACTGTAACTCTAGAGCTGGAAGGAACTTTGGAGATGACCTAATCCAATCACTCATTTTACAGATGAGCTAAGTAGGGTCAAGATCTGAAACTCGGTCCTCTACAAAAACAGATCTTCATCCACACCGTCCTTACTCTAGACGACCCCATCTAATCCAGAGGAGGATCCCACCCATGAACTAATTCCACTAGTAAATTTTCACATTATTTTATGTCATGATGCAGAAATATGCCCATGACTTTATCAAAGATTGGAAGCTCATTGGCTATCCTCATTGATCTGTTCCTCTTGGCCTTCAATGATGTTAGACCATAAAGATGGAGTGGTACATGATGGGAACCCTCATCTGTATGTGATCTGCTGGATAAACAAGCATAAATTACAGAATCCTGGGATAACTCCAGGTCAAAACATCCTATTTCTTTCTTTTCAATTCTTCATAGAAATGATAAGTTAACTCTAGACCTGTAGGGATTAACAGAGACTCTTGTATCCTGGATTACCTTATAAAGTAGTTAAGGCAGCTCCAGTGAAAGATACAGACAAGAAAGCATGGAGGGCCCAGATTGGCAGAGGACCTACCCATGCCAATAGCCAAACAAATGATGACTGAGGTGTGTAGCTGTCCTAGTCTATCTCTGACTCGTGTATGTGATGATGGAGTTTCTTGCAAATCCTCAAGCCTTTCCTGTAGCTGAGCATCCTATTTTGGAATCAGAGGGTAACTGAGTCAGTCTGTGGAAGAGTTATGGGTAAATAATATCAAGTCCCAGCCTAAGTAGGAGAGCTGAGGAACTTTTTCATTTCCTTTCTGGCTTCTCCATCAATGAGTCTCCACTTCTCCCTTCCCTCCAAAGTTTCTCCAAAACATAACTGACAAATGAAGCAAAAATGGTTTACCAGGAAGACAGACTGAGATTACTAGCAAGAAAAAAAAAAGTTATATGATTTACTTTAATACCAGAGAATTTTGTGATCTTTCCTCCCCTACCCTCCCCTGCCCAAGTATCTGAGGATTAAAATATATGCTCCCCTTCCGATTTCTCTTACTTAGACTATGTTACTTAGCCTCCCTTGGCCTCAATTTCCTCCTCTGTAAAAAAAAAGAAAGAGGTTGGTCTTGATGGCCCCTAAGCTCCCTTACAGATCTAGACCTATAAAATTATGACCAACCTCTAGCTCTTTTCTACTTTAAGAAGCCATCATAAATAATAAAGGTTAATGTCGTAACAGTGGTTTTTCAGTTCTCCATTCTGTAGCCATGATCCTTCCAATGTCTCTTTGCCAAGATCTAGATGTGCCATGTGTGTAGACATAATTCATTTCTCACCTGACTGCACTGCTACTAACTTGATGACTTCTGCCATCAAGACCCCAAGAAACTCATCACATTTCACCTTCATCCAAGATCCCTTCAGTCTTGGGACTCCACCTCATCACAACTCTCAGCCTCTTGGATTGGAGGGTGGGGCCAGGAACTCCAATACACTATTTAAGGAGAGAGCCCATTTCTAACCTGGCTGCACTGCTTTGGGATTTCTCTGACTAACTCACCTCCCCCTCATGCCCCTGCATTGAGTATCTTCCCCCCACCCCTTTAGCTTCCTTTCTTATGGTGTTGTCTTATCTCGTTCCTTGTGGAAAGGGACTATTTTTTCATATTTGTATCCCTAGAACAGTGCCTGGCACAAAGTAGGTACTTATAAGGAATGTTTATTGACTATATTCTTATGGGCACAGCAAAAATTAATAGTATGTTATAATTATTTTTCATAAGATCATGGATTTAGAGAGAAAAGGGCCCTCTGAAACCAAAACATTCAACTCCATCTTATAAAAGAAAACTGGACTCTCCATTAGAACCATTAAAACATAAAACACCCCACAGAAACAAAATAAAGCTTTATCCTAAAGATTAAAATTTTCCATTTTAATACATATTCATCAAAACACAGGACACAGACTCTTCCTTCGAAGAGAATATTTTAAAATGCAGTGATATTTAAGAGAACAAAGATAAAAATAATAAATCCTAAAAAAGTGCGCAAAAACGTTTACTATTGGAGTCCATAGGCTCTGGAAACCCGTTTGGGACATTCTTACAACACATAGTTGCTAGGGAAGACTTGTGTCATCTTCATCTCATGGAAATTCCCAAGCAGAGGCTACTGGTGTCTTTTGGCACGACATAAAAAGAACAGTCACTAGTGATGATTGAGTTCAGCTCCTGGGGGCCTCTGGCCTCTAGAGTAAAGAGGAAGAGCAAAAATGAAACCCCTCATGGGAGCCCAATAAGAATCCAGAGCCAGACCCTCCTCAAATTGTCTTAGCAGACCGTAGCTACAACTCACTAACCCATGAATACTGTTGGAGATTTAAATAATGATTTATTTTAAAAAAGAATCACTTCTCATATTCCAAGACTTCCGAAAGTCCCATTACTATAAGAGAGTGAGGTAAGTCATGCCTAGCAAGACTCCTTTTAAAAAAGATGGGCCTGATCCAGGAAGTATCCCAAGGGAAAGTCCATCATCGGCACTCTTGGGACAAGTGACTTGACTAGCCCTTCCTTGAATTACCTTTGATGTGATGGCTGATGTTTGATCTCCAAAGAGGATTAATTCCTTCTTGTTCCTAGTTCTCTGCCTTGATCCCTCAGCCAAGTTTTAACAATAGGTTTCTAACCACAGTCCCAGATGGAAGATAAAATTGTATATATTATGTTGCTTTAAGTTCTGAAGAGGGGATTAAATGGTGTGATTTTTGTTAATGGTAGGAAGACTAGCTCTACTTTCTTTGCCCCAGGAAAAAGTCCTTCTGAAATATGATCCATTAGTACTACACCTTCTCCAAGCTCCTCAATTACACGCTGACTTTGCTTACTTAGATTTTGCATGATCGTTTTGTGATTCATACACACGACAGCATTTGCAAAGGCAGATATTATTTCATTAAAGCCATCAGAGATAATGGAATGTGGGGTAGAGAAGAAAAAAGTACAGGTGACTGCTGAGAGAGCTGTCCTGTCCAGTGGATAATGCTGAGAGGGAGAAGCTAGAGAAATTTCAGCTTCTCAAACTAAGTAATGAGAGCCAAAAAACTTTCATTCCATAAGTCATACAGCATCTCATCCCTTAAACATGTCAGGAAAGTCTACAAGTGAAATAAATTCTCAGTACCATTATATAAGCATTTCTAACATAACTCTTGTCCTAAAGTCAACTAAATAATAGGATAGTCTGTCCTGAATACAGAACCAAGAAACGGCTCCATAAGAACACTGGAATGGAGGTTAGGAAAGGAAGAACCAATCTAGGGACCATTTCAGTATGATTTCCTGCCACGGATTTTGAGTGATGTCTTGTTACCTTTGCTAATAAAAATAAGCAGTAACAGTAGAAAGAACATTGGCTCTTTAGCCAGAGGATCTGTGCTCAAACCCTTCCTCTGATACCACCTTTGTGACCTTGGGCAAATTAGCTTAATTTCCCTGAGCCTCAATTTCCTCATCAAAATAAGGACTGAATTAAATGACCCATGGGTTCCCTTTTAGTTTAGATATATGATCCTACAATTTTCCTTTTATCATTAGACTCTGCTATTCAAGCCATTATGATAATACCAAAGTAGGCAAATTTTTTCTTGACTTCTTTCATCTCATAGGAATTTTACTTCCTTCCCAGCAGGGGAAAGCTGAATGCTGAGTAGTTTTAAAGCAAAGCACCATAATGTTAACACTGCGGATCCATGATCCCAGCGGCTGGGAACAAGGTCTGACTGCCTAGAACAGAAATAAACTGATCCTTCAAACTCCCAATCATATGTCAACAGCCTGGCTGAAACATAGTGCCCTAGGGACGTTCACCAGGCAGAGTTCTTCATTCTGGTGAGTCAGCTCTCCTAACACCAAATGAAAATGGGATCCCTTTGGGCTCTGGAAAGAGGACTATGGAAGGAAACAAGGAAATTCCTTCTAGAATGTGGGGCTTGGGGGTTGACAGGACTGCTTCTAAATAGTAGATGGGAATGGGGATAAGGTTGGCTCACATTTGGACACATGCACATGTATTTTTCAAGATCTAATATACAGAATCAGAGACTATAACACCATTGAAGGCATACTGCAGGCTATGGTTTCTATTCTCTGGGTCTGGACTCATGAGAGTTGATGCTAGATTAGGCTGGGAGTATTATACTGGATGACTGAGGCAAGGCTAGCACTGAACAAATGTCTTGAATGCCTTAGGACCGAGCACCGGGTTGAGAGACAGTCTCACTTTCTTGTAGCCATGACTTAGAATAGACTCTTTCTTATAGTGAGACTCTGGTAATTCCCTTTGTTATGTTTTGTTCTGAACCCATGATTTCACTGGTATGGGGAGCTCCATTTCACCAATGTGTGTTAGCAACTGCTGTACAATTTAGAAATCTTGACTACCCAAGGAATTGAGGGATTAGGGGATTTGCCCATAACCATTATTCTTCAGGGATAGGATGATAGAAAGGTCACTGAAATCCAACCCCCTTATTTTATACATGAGTAAATAGGCACATATAGTTTAAGTAATTTGTCAAGGGTCACACAAGGTGAGGTAGGAGTGGTCCCAGGTCTTTCTGACTCTGAAGCCAGTTCTCTGTTCATTATATCATATAGCCTCCCTTCAAAAATCCAACATTTACATAGAAGGATGAAGCCAGAAACTTAAAATTCTGTGATCCCAGGGGGAGAGGGCATGAACCATCATTTTCCCTAAAAAAAAAAAATCGATCAAATGAAAAGCTGAATCTTCAGAGTTCATTTGAATTTTGGGTTTTCTTACTTGGAAATTGCTTCTGTACAGTCTACAACTGCGTATGTCTGCTGCTCAGTTACTAAATTCCCAATCTTGCCTCCCCTTACTCTGAAAACAGGTATGAGACTTCACCATTGGCCAGCAGAAGCCCCTTCCTGATCCAAGGTGAGCAACAATGAGGCAGTGCAGTCCTGGGGACCTCAGGGCCCACAGTGGGCACTTCTATTTAGCAGCCTTTCCTTGTCCCTCTAAAGGCAGCTGTTAGACCATGCACCTCCAAAGCTCCACAGATATCTAGCTGTTAAGAGACAGAGACATTTCTGAGTTTGGTTTTAAGAACTCAAAAAAAAATGGGAGTGCTTTTTAGTCATCACCCAAACAGACGTGCTGAAGCTACACAGAAAGCATCACTATGGATGGCACCCTGGAAAGATGTGAGAATGGCCCAGTATTCAGCATCCTGTAAAGGTGTTGGGTTTACAGGACTCAATGTGGTTCCCTCACCAGACCCCTCATCATCATCATCATCGGCCGCCGTCGGCTCCTGAATCTCCTCTGTGAATGCCTGAGACCGGCTCGGGTAATTCTTGTGGTCTGAAAGAGTCATTTGTACTTGTGACCTCTCACCTGAGGTCTCTGAGTGCTGAACTGGCATGGAGGTAGCAAGGCCCTTGTAAGAAATGTCACCTGTCTCATCTTCTTCAAAATCGTTAAGGCAGTACACTTCATCCAGGTCAACGTCCAGGGTCCGGAAGCCCTTGGTGACAACACCGGGCCGGGGGTCCAGGATGCCCCCAAGGTGAGGCTGGGCCAACTGTTGCCAGTGGTGAAGTGTAGCAGAACCTTCAAAGGGAGAGCATCAGAAGGAGAAAAAGAAGAGAAAGATGGAGGGGAAAAGAAAGGGAAGGAGAAAAAAAGTTAGTATGGATTGCCAAATTCTCTTTTGCCCAGCCCCTAACTCATTTAGGGAAAAACCGGGCGGATCCAATGAACCACATGAACATGCTCGAGTTTTTCTGCAGGTGTGGTTGTACTATCATTTCCTAACTAGCAATGGTGTTCTTAATACCATTCTTAGATGCAGCATAAACTCTGGGAATCAAATGAAATTTGTTCTGAAAAATGAAACTCGTGTTCCAGTCAGAAATGGGTAGGGGTTATTAGACTTTCTTCCCAGGCACAAAAAGGATGGCATAATCACACAGTATTATATTCTTGGGGAATTTTCTTTTTAAAATAAACAGATTATAAAGGCAATGGTAGATCAACCCTTCTGGTACCAAGGGTTTTGTTTTCTTTTAAACATGAGAAATCCAGTGCCAACTATTTTGAGCAACAGAAGAAAGGTCAAAAAAAAAAAAAAGAATCCATAAAGAGAGTTGAGTGTGAAAATCTCAAGCAAACACGACTGACTGCTAACTACAGAAGCAAGCAGATTGGGAATGAAAGAATGGTGGTCATTCAAGTCAAGGGAAGTTTGGAAACAGTGAGAAAAATCAGCCTATATATCTACATACCTATGTACATATAACATATATATATATGAACACATATATGTGTATATAATAACATCCACATATGTGTTTCATATTTATATATGTGGCATATTATATATACACATAAATAATCATTAATTAAAGGACCACATAACAGACTAAAAGAAAGGGTTTATTAGCTAAGCATATCCTACTATACCTGTCAACTCCATCTGTGGGTGACTGATATTTTAGGGGTGGCACATGGGCAGAGGGGGACCGGGTAAAAGAGTTGTGATTGAATCTAAGTGGGTAATTCTGTACAAGGCAGCTGGGATGATTTATTAGGTGACACATGAATCACTGGAGTCAGATAATATTAGATATGGTTTGTAATAACATCAGAACCTGGCAATAAACCCAACCGGCCAGTATTCATTAGTCATTTATGGTCTAAGTAAAGAAAGGAGTAACACCTCCCCACCCCCACCTTCTCTCCTGTATGTACATGTACACACACACACACACACACTCTCTCTCTCTCCCAAATGGTAGGCTGTACTTTAGTGTCATTGATTAATCTCACCTCCTAAACCTCTTGTGGAATACAAAGAAATTGGAGACCTTTTAACTGGAACAAATTCAGGAAGGTTGGGGCCTAGCTGGGCTAAGTCATGTAACCCAAGGGTGAAAAAAACTTCCTGATTACTACATTCATGTCATATTTATTTCCTACCCAAAGAGAAATGCAGGATTGGGACAGGTCACCTTTAAATACAGTTTTCTGACAGAATGAATTTTATGCCTGATACTAAGACAAGGCAGTAGATATTACAGTGGATATCACATTGGCCTTGGTTTAGGAATATAATTTCTAGGTATTAAAGCATGTTAGCCCATGTGAAGCTGCTTAACAAAGGAAATTTGGGAAGAGTCTAAGTTCTGTTTCTAACATAATAAGGTGATTTGACACTAAGCAAACCACTTGTTTTCTCTGTTATGGGAAACTCTGTAATATTTTAAGTTATAGAAAAGATAGCTTAGTAAAGGCATTAGTAAAGGGACTTTCCTTACTGGGACTACCTCACACAGATTAAATCAAAGGTCTGCATCCAGACCATTTGTAGGAATTAAAATTGAAAAACAACCTATTTAGAAGCTGGGGAGATTTCTAGTATTTAAGTAGATTTTCTATTTTTTATTATTTGTCATATTTTAAGGGGACAATTCCTACATTAGTGAATGGTCCAGACCAAAGAAAAGAAAGAGATTTTGATTTATCTCTCCTGAAGGAATGCCTCCCAAATAATTTCACTCTGTAATTACTAATCATGAGATAGGAAAAGACTGGTCCCTCTTGAGTTGCTAGTGAACTCCTAACAAGTCACTCGCTGTCAAGGTCACAGGCCAGGAGGCAACAGGCTCTTAAGATGTATGGGTTATTAGCAAGGCTGCCAATGACAGAACCTTGTCTACAAAGAAAGGAGGAGAAGAAAGAAGAAAAGAAAGATAAGGTGATAGCAAAAAGGACAGAGTGGGGTGAAAAAGAGGGAACAAAGGGGAACAGTATAGAGAAAAGTTGCCATGGGTAGGAAACAATAAGGCCTTATCAACTAACACTCTGGATTGTCAGCAACACCCATGCTATTATAGGTTGTTTGGCCCTATTTTAGGAGAGCCTCCCGGAATGACCTCTCAGAGGCAATACTTTGCCAGGCATAATCTCATTCTCTAGTGTAAATAGTTAGGATCAAGCCAATTCTTTTCTGTGGGTCACCTCCCTTGCATGATAGTGGGTTCCACTGACATTCTTGGCATCAGGCGAGACTTCCTAATCCTGGCAACAAAGTTTATTTATATATAAACTTTTCAGGTCCACCTAAAGTCACCTGGCTTAGGATCTTGTGTTGGCAGGGCATCCAAACTATTACCAGAGGTCACTTTATGCAACTTCTCAATCCTTTTAGATTATGGGAGAGTAAATACTGAATATCACATTGGCCTTGGATTTAAGAATTCGTGAGTCGTTCTCTTTCTGATGTATACACATGGTTTGACTTTGGCAAACCATTAGCTTCTCTGTGCTCTGAGTAACTCTCTAAGATAAGCTACAGAGCAGATGTCAACCTTCAATGGTAAAGGGAATTTCCTTACAGGGAGTTCCCCACAAGGATTAAATTCAGACCATACTTACAGATTAAATCTTGAAAAAAACCACCCATTTAAAAGCTGGAGATATATAATGTTTAAGAGAATTTTCTAGAGTTTGGGAGAGTCAGAGAAATTACTACCTACTGAGAAAAAAAAAATGAGCCACGCCTGAAAAAACATTTGCATCAGAGCCCAGGAAAGAAATATGGGGTCAGGTCACAGGGCTGGGTCTGGACTTCCCCAACTCTTGTAAAAGGCACTTGGGGCCTTAGGGAAATGTGAGGGAAAAGACAGTCTAAATAGAGCTTTCAGCTAAGAGAGGAGGCTTAGACTTGAAATTAACTCATTGCAGAACCTTGACAAGCCCCCATGTCTGAATTTGCCCATCTATACAGTGGGTGCAATAACCCTCTCTTTACCTCACTAGAAGGTTCTAAATTAAAAACTAGGCTACAGAAAGTACTTAAAATTTTTAAAGATACTCTATAATTTCAAGGCATTAAAGCATATGAACCCACTTGAAGATGTTTAACAAAAGAAATTTAATAAGAATCTAAATCCAGTTTCCAACAAAAGTTTCAAAGACATTATTTGTATGCTGTGTCCCTTGACCTTCCAATGGAATGCCACATAAGCATCCATTGTTTACACGAGGCAGAAGGGCATAGACGCCACATACCCACCAGTCATAGGAATGAGAACAATAAAGTCCCAGGAAGGCTTTCCTATTTTATACAAAGTCACTTTTTTATTTGCCCTAAATTTAAAAAATGTTAAGATCCACTTTAAACATCTTAGCTGCACAGTACCATGGGCTCTTATTCAAATTAAGGATCACCTCTTAGGAGTAAAAATTCAGGTCGATACTAACAGCTACCTAAAAAGAATCCACAGCACTCAGGACAGCAGACAATTCTGGTTTCTCTGCCAGAAGGCAACATCCTGCTCTGCCACCATTTCTGAATCTTTACTAACCTCTTGGACTGTATGTTTTGAGTCTGTAGGAATTTCTCTTCTGTTCCTATCATCTCTCTCTGTCTCACTCTCTCTCTCTCTCTCTCTCTCTCTCTCTCTCTCTCTCTCTTTCCCATATACACACACACCCCTTAGGCTGACACCTCTGAGAGTAAAAGCCTTTCGATGGGGGCACTTAACACTAAGGTTCTACAAATAAACAAAGCAGCAACCTGTGTGCCTTGCTCACGTCCCAGTCAATTTAAGAACCTGAGTGAGATATATCTGGGCTAGACAAACAAGGAAAGAGGAAAAAGAAGGAAGCTTCCTAATAACTAGGTTGAACACAAAGGTATGAACGAGGAAGAAAAATTAACATCTTTGTCAATAGTCTCTGACTTTGTTTATCCTCCTTCCACACTGACCTGTTCCAGATAATATTACAGCTGCTATCTTAGCAGAGGAAAGTCATGTTTTGTAAAATTAATTTAAGCCAAAGACATACATTCCAAACATAGAAATGCATCTGTTCTACAATATATAGCTTGAAGGTATGTGCTCTATTGCTAATTATAGCTTAAACTCCTTCCTTTGGAAATTCCATTTGGGTTTTATATCTTTAGGAGGGTTAAATGCAGAAAACAATACTTTTCTCCTTAATGGGTGAATGCTTTCAGCCTGAATGTTTTATTCTTCATCTAGCCAAGATATCAGGGAAAGATAAATATAGGAGAGGGCAGCTAGATGGTGCCATGGAGAGAGCAGGTCCTGGCTTGGAGAGGAAGACTTACTCATCTTCCTGAGTTCAAATAAGGCCTCTGACACTTACTACCTATGTGATCCTGGGCAAGTCACTTACCCATGTTTGCTTTTGTTTCCTCATCTGTAAACTGAGCTGGAGAAGGAGATGGCAAACCACTCCAGTATCGAGAGTCAGCCATGACTAATCAACAACAAAAACTTGCTATCTCTCTATGGTGACTCTCCAACATGAAACTTTTAAAATTCAGTCCAGCTAGTCCAGCTTAAAGTGATAAAGAGAAAATTAAATAAAATTAAACATACAGATGAGAAAGGCATGGATGAGAATGATGACAGAGTATTTAATATGTCCCTGACCCAAACTCTCCCAGCCCCCTAAACCATAGCCCCTGCTCTCTGGTTCCACTAGAGCAGCAGCATAAAGGAAAGAGGAGGAGGGGGAGAAACTGAAGACTGCTGAACTAGACACAAACAGCAGGTCTGGTACTAATGGCCTAAAACTCAGGATATCATTATGCTGACAGGGCTTCCTGGGACACTCAGGTGAAATCATGGTGATTTTTCAAATTACACTTTTCATATATAAAAAAGTAAAGAAGGATAGAAAGCCTAGACAGACCTGATAAAACTGCCACACTAATTAGTTAAATGGTCAGAGGAGTTTGCAATATAAGAAATATCCACAGACTAAACTAATATGGTAATACTTGATTCTAGGATGCCAGTGAATTCTGTTTCAGTTGGGCATAGAGTAGGTTGGCAGGACTTTCTAGGCAAAAGTTATCTTGTAATTTATCTTTCCTTTTTGTTAAATTTACCTTAGAACTCTTGCTCAACCCTCACTACCAAACTTCATTATGAGCTCAAAGGAGGTCAGAGAATCATAGATTTAAGAGCTAGAAGGGGCCTTTGAGAAAAACAAGGTAAAGGCAAACTCATGTAACTGGTATAAAAAAAAAAAGCCTAACCTATTTCAAAGAAGGAAAAAGGCACCCAAATGTTATATATTTAAGTTTAAACAATATACCCAAAGGAGATACCCTTCTGGGACCCTAAGGGAATGAACTATCCAATTAAGGAAGAGGAAAGGGAAGTGAAATGATAAAGCTAACATAACACAATCATCACAGGAGAGAAGGAAAGGAAAAGAAAGGCAGATAGAAAGATTATGGAAATGGAAGATTTTATTGAAAGGAGGAAAAAAGAGACAAGATTAGAGGTCAGAAACAATCACAATGTTTGCAAGTAACAAACAACTTAAATGAAAGTGGGCCATTCTATTCCCAAAGTGCTGAAAGGCACCTAATGGAATATTCAAGGAGAACTTATTTTGCTTGACTACATATATTTGTTACAAGGGTTCTTTTTTCTTTTCTTCATTAAAGGATGGATGGAAGGGTAGAGAAAATAGATACTTGTTAATGGAAAAAAAAATTTAGTTAAAAATTTCTAATGAGAACAGGAGACTCTACTAGTGTGAGAAAAGGCAGAGTCCGTCCAATAGAGCACTTTGAATGCAGCATTTGACTGGCAGGAAGACACTTTCTAAAACTGCTTTTTAGGCCGGAAATGTTGATTGCTGTGGGAAAGTACTATACATCTTTGGTGAGTTAAACATGGAGACAATTTACATGACAAAGATAAAATCTCCCAATGGAAAAACGGAGTAAGAGATCATAAAAGAACACATATAAATCTTCAGAGGGAGGTGGGGGTTGGAATATCACAATCTTGAAAGGACAAATAGGCTGGGCATGATGGCTCATGATCGAAATCCCATCTACCGAGAAGGCAGGGACTGGAGGATTCTGCTCAGGAGTTCTCGGCTACTCTGGCTGAGTGTCCACATCAACATGGTGAGCCTCTGGAATTGGCCACCAAGCTGCCCAAGAAAAGGCAAACCAGCCCATGGCAGAAATGGAGGGGGTCAAGGCTCCTGTGCCCACTGGCAGTGGGTTGAAGACCTTGAGTAGCTCCTGCATTTGCAGCCTGGGTGAGATGGGGAGACCCAATTTCAAAAAAAGAAAAAGAAGAAATAAGAAAAGTTGAATTTTTACAAATTCAGTCTCTAGTAGTGTTCCTGAAACAAGAATTAGTAAAGAGACTGATTCAACGGAGTTTAGTAAAGGAGGTATTTCCATTGTAATGTTTCCATACTCACTAATATTTCCATACTCACAGAAGCCCATTATCTTTGAGAATGTGTGTGTGTGTACTCAAGCACATGTGCTTGCATTTCCAACTAAATTGCACTGTGCTCATCCTAGAAGAGGACATTTGAGCAAACAAACCATTTTCACTTGGCCAATGAAGGTCATATTTAGGGAATCAAAGCTGGACACAAATTTTCTGCTCTTTCCAAGTCCCAAGCATGATCTAATGCATTTATAAACTCCTAAATCGTTTCATTATATTTCTTTAACATTTCAGAAACATGAAAAAAAAAGAATTGAAAGGAAAAAAATTAACAAAATTAATTTAAATGGAAATATTAAGTTTGGACTGAACTGCTTTTCAGCCCATAAAAGCACACTTGGTGTTCAGGGGGCTTGGAGGGGGGAGGGAGTTTGTTGTTTAAGTTTCAACAATAAATGGTTTGAGGTTTATGGTGTTAAGTCATTCTTAATGGATTTCAAACCAGCAACGGGGGTGGCTATCTTTAAAGTAAAAGGAGTATGTATTGCAGAGATTTCCTGATTTACGATGGTGGATTAAGGACCAGAGAGAGTCACTAAGAATGACCGAGAGAGGTCGCTGCCCTTTGTTATCACCTTCTAAGGGTTTCACAATCTGGAGTTTCTCCGGCAGGTAAGAGCGGCTGCTGAACGACATGCCAGAAAATCCAGTGAACTCCGAGAATCTCGAGTGGGTGCCCAGGGACATGATGCTTTCAGTTGGGGTGAGGGAGCCACTGTGAAGCTCGCCCTTCTCTGCCAATTCCCGCAGCTTCCTCTCCTGCTCTTCCTCAAAGAACCTTCTTTCCGAAAGGTAATTCTCCCGTCGCAGTGACAGTCGCCGAAGGGCTATCTCCAGGTCGTGGGAGCCAGGAGTCCCAGGAGTCCCAGGTTTTTTATTCTTGTCTTCGTTTCTAGAAAAGAGGGTGATAAAGGGGGATGGAGATGGGAGGATGAGGGAGAGAGGAATGTCCTGGGAAAGGAACTTCAAAACAAGTCAATTCTTGTATCTTTTAGGAAACTCTACTCTTGGGGCTTATAATTAAAAAAAAACAACTGTCAAGAATAACAGGTAAAGTCTGAAAGAAATAAGCCTATGATACAAGAACACACAAAGAAAGTTATTCAGCTATATATGCAAATATTTTACAATATGCCTACCTATGAAATCTGCCACCTTTGGTAAAATTGGAGAAAAGTCTTTTTCGGTAGGAAAGGAAACCTCGATACTGTTCTAACTGGCTCTTCCGGATTTTCTAAGAACTTAGCTAAGTCTCAGCTTCTGCAAGAAGCCTTCCCCAGCGCCCATTGAGTGCCTTCTTCTCTGAGACTACCTCCATCTATCTACTCTGTATGTATCTTGCATTTAGTCAATTATTTACCTGTCATTTCTCCCACTGGAATGTTAGCTCCCTGAGACCAGGGTCTGTTTCGATTTTGGCTATGCATCTCTAGCACAGTGCCTGGCACATAATTATTCCTTTACAAACCTTTGTCAATTGACAGAACTATGCTTAGAGATACTCTTCCTTCCTGAATTAAATGAGCAGAGAGACTCATCATTTAAAAAAATAAACACTGTTGACTAACAGGCGTTGACTGATCATTTGACCCAAAAAAGGCTTCCCCATGTTAAAACCTATTTTAGAGGGCAATTGCCCACTCCCACTAGATGAGCAGGCCCATGGGGTAGCTCCCAGAACTGATCTCACTATCAGGAAGCCAAGGTATGATATTTTATAGAACTTCAGACACCATCTTATTCCAAGCCATATCAAAAACAAGAATCCCCTCTTATTTCAAGTGTGACCTTTCAAGTGTGGCCCTTGACTCTTCTGGGCTGCACTAACTCATCTATTAAAAAAAAAAGAACCAATCTACATCACCTCCATCTTGGGGTTGTTGTAAGGAATCTGCTTTGGACACCACAAAGCACAACGTAAAAAGCATGTTGTTATTACTCTTCAATGCCATGCATATCATGCTTTAAGATTTGCAAAGCACTATACATATATTAATTCAGCTAAGATAATATAGCTAAAGTTACTATATTTTATTATTAAAGTATGTAGGGCAAAGGATTCTAAAAGGCTTTAGGGAATGAGCAACGTATGGTAAATTCCACAAAGGAAAAACAAAATTACCCAGAAGGGCTAAATTCCCTACCACACCAAAGCAGCAATGTTTCTCTGAGCTACATGCAAATGTGAATCATGCTTATATCATAAACACAATTGGTCCAGGGAGTTGCTCATGCCCTGCTTGCCCACAGGACTATCTAGCAAGTATTTGAGTATAGCCAAACTAAGATAGGGGGAAACAGTTTTGCATGCCTGACCTTCCATTTTCTAAACAAAAGCTGGTCTCCCAGCTTCCTCTTACCTTTTCTCCTAATTTCATTCAAAATGCAGGGTGTGTGGTACAGCAGGGAAAATGCTGGACTCACGCCAACAAGATTTTAATTTGAGTCCTGACTTTGCCACTTACTACCTTTATATAGATATACCTCTAATTCTAGATCTAGGATCACCTCAAGCAAAGGCGTCATAAACTGACTGGCTAAAGAGGTTAGGTCACTGTGGTGCCCATACGTGAGCAGTCCACATTAGACACATAACCAAGATCCTTCTAAAGACCAAAATGGCCCCCAAACCATATCACCATGCCCCACTGACCCTATGTCTGATGACTCCGTTTCCAGGATGATGCTATTGGTCTTATTGTCAATCATGATGTTGGTGATGTCACCCCCATACAGGCTGGACCTTGGTGTGCTGACACAGCTGGAGATGATGGAGTTCATAGCTGAGGACTGGTTGGAGCCTGGGATGTTCATGGGTGATGGAGTCAGGGACCGTTGCTTGACCACTTGATTCATGTTTCTTACAGCCTCAAAGACGCGCTTCTGATGGCTAGAGAGAATAGGTACAACTTATAAGAAAGCTTAAAAAGCAAGCACCAGTGGGGACCAAAATTCAGGATAAATATAATTTCAGAATATTAACTCAGTCACCCCTAAATATTAATACTAAACACCAGCTATTCCACACCTTACAAATATTTCTGAGTATATGGCATTTGCTACAAAACTCAAAAACCTGGTTTTTTTTTTTTTGGTTTTTTTTTTGCTTTTTGGAGGGCAATTGAGGTCAAGTGACTTGCCCAAGGTCACACGGCCAGTTTTTGTGTTAAGTGTCTTTGGCCAGATTTGAACTCAGGTCCTCCTGACTCCTGGGCCAGTTCTCTATTCACTGCACCACCTAGCCACCCCAAAACCTATAGTTTCATTAACAATACTCCCCAATGGAATTATTTACAATGCAGCCCTTGGTGGCACAATGGATAGGGCACTGAACTATAGTTAGGAAGATCCAAGTTCAAATCTGGCCTCAGCCACTAACTAGCAGTGTGACACTGGGCAAATCACTTAATGCATCTGACTGTTTCCATCTATAAAATAGGACTTATATAGTATCCACCTCCATGGGTTGTTGTGAGGTTCATAAAATATATTTGTAAAGCACTCTGCAACCTTGTAGAAGTGCTATATAAATGCTAGCTATTATTCCTGCTGAAATGAAGGCCCTAAATAATTTGCCTGTGCCCAAAGGAAATGCTGCAAAATCCAATAACGCCTTGTATTACTAGAGTGTAGCTAAATCAATGCGTTTAAAATATGGAGAATTCTGCTTTAGGTCACCCTCTTCCTTTTAGGCTGAGCAGTTTTTCAAGTCACTAAGATGCTTTAAATGAGTAATCTGTCAAAAGAGAGGAACCATGCCAAACAAGGACAGGTATTTCTAAGTGAAGAATTATTCATTTTTAAAATTTGTTTTAAAGGAGAAAAAAAAAAGGAACACTTGCATTAAAAATGACTTTAACGAGCATATGAAAGAAAGCCTGGGCATTCATGTGTATCTGCTTATCTAAGCCTCTTTAAATGCCTTTCCTTTCCAAAAATAAGAGCTCTGGAGGATGTGTAAATTTAGAATATTCACATCATCTCATGTACATTACATTCATTGGAACCTTAGGACAACTCCATGACAGAGGTCAAGCATGCAAACTGCTAACATACCCTGTTTCTATGCTAGGAAAGTACGGTTCAGATATGTTAGGGGACTTGGTCAAGGTCACACAGTTAGGAAGCACTTTTTCGGAAATTAGTGTATAGGGAGAAAGAAAGGTTCTTCATTTTTTTTTTTCCTGTGTGTCTTGGATCCCACTGACAGCCTAGTGAAGGCTATGGACCTCTTCCTCCAACTCAGAAGAATATTTTTAAATACTTAAAATAAAAGGATTACAAAGGAAACAAAACATACTGAAATAGTTATCAAAACAAAAAAGAAGTTTGTGGAGCTCAGGGTAAGAACTCCTCCTCTCTGAGAAGGGGATCTTCATGGGATACCACATCAGTGTTTATAAATCCAATTACAAAAGAAGGAAACTAAGCAACATAAAGGAAAAAAGGAACATTCCAGACAATTTTCATAGAGAAATCCAATAAAGTAAAGGGAAAGCCAATTCTGGCCACATCCCTTATATTAGAAACCCTTGCTTTTCATTTTTCAGGTAGTCTGAATTCAGTATCCCCACCACAATATGAGTGTTTCTTAACTGCCCTCAATCCGGGAGGGATGAAAGCACCATTGTCAAGCACTGTCAGCCTCCTGAGTTACCATCTCTTATCACTAGCAGCTAACAGTCAGAGTAAGCATTAGAAGGAAATCTGTCCGGCCATTACGTTATGTCTGGCGATTCAGGTTCTTCCATCTGTAGCTCCTTTCGCATTGATCCTTCTATTTCAGCGGCCAAGGAGTCCTGGGCAAAGCCAAAAGAAATCTGAGTGAGTGTTTTTCACTTGGGGTTGGCAACTTAATCATCCTATTGATGGCCCTGGCAAAGAGGGAGGTAGTTAGGATACAACTCATATGATTAGCATGAATAGTATGATTTGGGACAAATTCATACAAGGCAAAAAAAAAAAAACAAAAAAAACCACCTTTTTCTTTTGAGGGGGGAGGAGCAGGTAGGGGATGGGACCAAGGATTTCACATGAGTGATCTCGATGATGAAACTCCCCCTACCAAAGTGGATCAGCAACTGTTCTGCAACTTATAGTCAAGAGAGTTTTGGTGGGACATTGACCAGTGAAGTGACCAATACTGTGTCTTCACAGGCAAAGCTGGAACCCTGACACAGAAGTGAGCCCTCTACCTGTCACTTAAGCAAACTTAACAAAAAAAAAAAATCAAATGATTTCTTCATATTCACAAAGCAGATGACAAGTACCCCCAGGATTTTATAACCACAGATCAAGAGGTAGCCAGGAAATGAGAAGAAATCTGGTAGCAAGTTGTTTTTGGTTTTGAGACAGGTTCTCTCTATCTCACCTGGACTGGATGGGCCACTCACGGGGCCACCAAAACTGACTGGCTTGGACGTTTTGACCTGCTTTAGTCAGCCTGGTGGTCTCCCATTCCCCTAGCTCCTAGGGGCTCACCATTTGGATGCTGGACTTGGTATGGACAGCTGATTGGCTTTGGACCCATTGCAGCTCAGAACTATCCAAGATGAAGATCCAGCAGCCCAGAGGGGATTATGAATATGTACCACCACACCCAGCAATAGTCAGTTTTAAATGAAGACTAAAGAACTCTATCATGTTTTCATTAAATTGTCATGGGTTAGCAAGTCTAGCCATGTGTCACAGAGATCACCAAGAATGGGAATTGTAAAACAGAAGATGGAATATATCTGGAAAGATGTCAGAGATGGAGATGTGAGGTTTTTTTAACTTTTAATTTTTAAAAAATCAACTCATTGGGTCATATTGGACTACATTGCTTAGTTATTCTGATATAATTTTCAAATGAGATAATATAGTGTGTTTTGTTGACCTTAAAGTATTAGATAAATGCTAGCTAATATTATAAGCTCCTTAAAACTTCACAAGAATCAAGAGTTTCCTGGGAAGAGGCACTCATTCAGCCACTACAGAGAACAACCCATCCATGTCATCTGACATGGTGTTTATTCATGAATTATGGCCAAAGAGAGAACTGCCCACCTGGTGAAAGCCCTTCCAGTGATAAGCCCCTTCCCAAAATTTGTTCTGCTGGTCTTCAAATAACAAACCCTCACTGGGCCTGCAAAGAAAGGCTTTCTAGGTTTTCTTTCTACCAAACAGGTTCTCTGGCACATCCTCTGGGAAGTCAGGATCTCATTGTGGGAACAGGGCTTCTTATAATGTATGAAAAAGCTATATCCAGGCTGGCAGTTCTTAGAAGAAGCAAAAAGCAGCTAGCCTGACTGCTCCCAAACAGAAGCAGCTCTGCCTCCCAAAACTAATTCTCCCTAGCCAAAGGTTTCTACCAGAAAGCAGGAAAATAATTAGCCCAGAATGTATTTCTATAACATTTGGCAGTTGGCAAGTTCTTCGTACTTCCAAAAGGACTCCTTGGTTTTATTTTTTATTTTATTTTTTTAGAGAGGGGAAGGCAAGGCAATTGGGGTTAAGTGACTTGCCCAAGGTCATGAGCCTTGGTTTTATTTTAAAGAGCATGCTGTGACTTATAAACAAGGGAATTGGCTACTGAAAGAGGATATTGGAAAAGACACAAAATGCTGTCTATTAATCAAATCTGCTATCACTATCCTCACAAGGACCATCACCTCTGTGACCTGACCAGAGTGAGGAATGTGGAACTCAATAAATTTCCCCTTCAAACCCTCCCCACCTCTTCCAAACTTAATCATAGTCCAGAGCACCACCATCCTCCCAATCTCCCCAAATTGGAAGCCTAGGAATGCTTCTGGATTCACTCTCTCCCACTCTCCCTACCCACCCAAAAGCCATTCTGTTACTAAATTGTGCCCCTTTTACCTTTGCATATCTCTCATATATAGCATCCCCTTCTCTTCTCTGGCCCTGCCGCCATCTTGGTATGGGCCCTTATCACTCCTCTCCCGTGGCTTCCTTACTGTTCTTTGCACAAGACCCTCCACCTCCTAACTCTGCCCTTTCCCTGATGACTTGACTGGCTTGCAGGTCTGGAATTCTCTTCTTCCTCACCTATGCCTCAGGCTTCCTTCAGATCTCAGCTGAAATTGTACCTTCGGGATGTAGTGCCTTCCCTCGGTTGATTATCTCCAATTCATCTTGGATATATCTTGTCTGCACATAGTTGTCTCCTCCCTTAGACAGTGAGCTCTTGGAGAGCACAGACTGTCTTTTGCTTCTCTTTGTATCTCCGGTATTTAACACAGTGCCTGGTACACAGTAGGCACTCAATATTTGCTGACTTGATATATGTCTTCTCCCTTCTGTGCCTACGTTCATACTATCCTCCCACACTTAGAAGCCACAAGTGAAGTGACTTGGCCAAAGTCATACAGATAGACTATGTCTAAGGCAAGACCTGAACTCATGTTTTCCTGGCTCCAAGGCTAGCTCTCCTTCCACTCCACCAAGCTGCCTTGCTTTCATGTTAATTTTGTTTAATGAGACAGTAGGCTTCTCAAAGCAGGGAGTATATCATGTCCCTTCCATACATCCATACATCGAATGGTAGACAAGAGGCTGGTTTCCAAGAAAAAGCTGTTACTTTATTCTTCCATGGGGCAGCTAGGTGGCACCATAGTGCACAGAGTGCCCAGCCTGGAGTCAGGAAAACTCATCTTCCTGAGTTCAAATTTGGTTTCAGACACTTAACGCCTGTGTGACCCTGGGCAAGTCACTCAACCCTGTTTGCCTCAGTTTTATCAGCTGGAAAATGAGCTGGAAAAGGAAACGGCAAACAACTCCAGTATCTTTGCCAAGAAAATGCCAAATGGGGTCATGGAGAGAGTCATACAAGACTGAAACAACTGAAAATCAACAGTCCTTTCATCTCCCACATTCAGTATTCAGCCCCGGGATTGAGGAGTGTTCCTGTCTGCTTATAACTAACTTAAGGCCAATAACTCTCTCCTTTAAGACATTAAATCCTCCAATAAAGTACCAAGATCTTGAAGAAAAATGCCCTTTTTGGGTCACATAAAGTAGTATGGGCCCACAAATTTCAAACCCTGAAATAAATGCGACCAGAACTGAAAGCTCTAAGATGGTAAGAAGTAACTTCGGAGGGTCAAAGACAGAAGGCCACTTAGTCTAAACCACCCCTGCACTGGAATTCTCTGGACAATCTCCCTGACAAGAAGCCAACCAACCATTTCTGGAAGGCCTCTGGAAGGAGGAATTCACTGCTTCCCCAGGAGGCCCATGCCACATTTGGATGGCTCTTTTCGCTTTTCCCCTTGACTTCAACTCTATATCTTTGAAACTTTTACTTAGCTTTGTCTTCCTGGGGGAAAATACAATACATCTATTCCAAGTTCCACTTCACAGATTTTCAAATATGTGAAGGGTGCTGTCATGCCTCCTCCTGTTCTCTTGATTAAACAGCCTTAAGTTCTTTCATCCAAGTCTCCTCTGGCATGAGCTCGGAGCCCTTTGCCTAAAAGCACAGGGGTGGGGTTTAGACCCATGGTTTTACTGGTATTGGGAACTCCCAAGTGAGTACATTCCCTCTATCAATACAGGTTGCTACCTGTTCTCTAATTTATAGTCTTAGAGAGTTGTCTAGAGCACAGAGAGGTTAAATAACTTGAACTTAAGGTCAGCCAGCCAGTATATGCCAAAGGAGGAACCTGAACTCACATTTCCTTGGCTTCAAGGCCAATAATACTATTCACTATGCCATGTTCTCTTTATTCACTTTATGCAAGAATAAAAAATATAAACCAACACAGGCTGTCTATTTGTTTTTTCTTTCCCTAGATCCCTGACCCTGAATGAAAAATAGAGCCATTATTACTAGAACTGATAAATACCCAAGAGAATAGCAAAAATTTCCAGGCTACTTACAATACTTTTTTTTAAGTACCCAAAGCACTTTACCCTATTAATGTCAGGCCAAGTAACCAATAAGTGCTGAATGATCTGCAAGGGTTTTTCCACTCCCTTTTAATTAAACCGGAAGTGATACAGTGGAGATTATAGATGGGAACCCAAAGGAAGAAGTACAATCGGCCTTTCTAAACCAATTAACAGGGAGCCCCCAGCTATACCCAGATGTGACTCATATACAGCAAGCTTTTAGCTTCTGCCTCCATAAACTTGCTTTCCTTTGGGTGGCAAAGTACAGGGATAAATCCAAAAAGGCTAAAGCTGAACTCAGGTTTCCCAGGATCACAGATCCTGTATGTTCTGGTCATGTCTTTTTTACCCCAGGGGAACAGATTTGTGAAATATTCTCTCCCAACAAGGACATTTAAACTCTGGCAAAGGTCAGGCGGATTCTATGCTATCTGGAGCCCAAGTCAACATGAATGTCCTCTATTCACTAAAAGGATTTCTCTTGACCTCCTCAGGGGAACTCTGAAGTGTGGTGGTGTTGGAAAAAACCCCAAAAAGCCCGTTATATGTCCCAGGTCAGTCCAGATGCCGCTCACCATGGGAAAGAGGCCCAGGGAATGGTAACGTCGGGAGATGGTGTTTGGCATGGATTTGTTGCGGAGGTTTTTCAGCTCTTCCTGCGCCTCATGAAGCATTTCCATGCACTCTGCATACTTGTCTTCCAGCTCCCGAAGCTGTAAGAAATCCAGAAAGAGACCAGAAGATCAGAACACCCTCTTGGAGCAAACATTCCAGAAATGAATGTGCCAAAGCTACCACTACATTCCTGTAATAAGGAGACCAGCATAATAAACACATTAAAAATGGGGACACATCTAGCTGGTCCTCTCTAGAACTGAGCCCAACTACCCCCCCCAAAGTCTCCCTTTCCTGAAAATCCTTTTACTTTTCCATATATTTTCTTCTGTGACAATTGGGAAGATTACAAATTACTTAATAACCTAAAAGAAACTTCTAAGGAAGAAGTGGAACAAACTCCAACTGACATGAAGCCTCTGTCTGTACCTCAGCTGTAAGTTGTCTCTGGGCATCTTTGGCAGCCCCCAAGTGCTGGACAAGCTCCTCATTTTCGACAGCACACTGGAACACAGTAAAGAAAATGTATTTTCTAAGTTAAGATGCAGCTTCTATTAGACTGTAAACTCCCTGAGGGCAGGCACTGTCTTTTGCTCCTTTTTGTATTCCCAGAACTTAGTTGTACAGTGCCTGGTATGTTGTAAGAGCTTAATAAAGAGCTTATTGATTGACTGACTCTCCATTTTCCTCTCAATTAATCTCTTACAACTCTCTTCTCTAGGAAAAAAAAATTCTCAATTGTTAATGACTTTTTCCATAACGTGAAATTTAAAGCACTTCTTTCCTAATTCTGTGGAATAAAAATCCCTACCCTCTACCTTCAAGATACCCCAAAGAGCTGCCTCTAGGTGGTACCAGAGAATATCTATCAAAGACACCAAGGAATTCACAAGAAACTCATAATTATTTTTGTTGCTTCAGATTTAGTTTCAATCAATTAATAAGCATTATGTACTTATTATATACCTGATACTGTGGGATAGAAAGATTGATACACATACAGATATATATGAATATGTGTGTGCATATATGATATAAAACAGTCCCTGTCCCTGAGAAACTCACATTCTATCAGAGGATAATGTAAAAATAGTTTTCTTCTTTTATTTTTTTTTAATTTTAGATTTAAATACTAGAACTCAAATACAGAATAGAGAAAAGAAAATGAAACATGTCTTCTTTTATAAAATGTCACTTAGTGACCCTAGAAAGGCCCCAAAGTGCTCTGGATGGAACATGGGTAGGAGGACTCAGTGTACCATTGAGTTTCCTTGAGTTTATTTGAACCAACATCCTTTTTAAGATCTCACATCTATATTAAATACTGCGGGTTAATAATAGAAAAAGAATACTGAAAGCAAAGGATAGTATCTTATCCCTTGGACAGTTTATATTTGCTGCACTCATTCCAATGGAATGTTATTAAATCTTCCTTGGAGGCCCAATGGGAGGGTTCTTGGGTTCATTGACCTAAAGGTGAAAGGGCCCTTAGAGATCTTATCCAATCTCCTCATTTTGGAAATGAGAAAAAAACAAAGCCTAGAGAGGCTTCGGTCTGCCCGTGACCACATGTAAGTGTGAGAGGGCATGGAGAACAAGAGGATAAATCCCGAAGGTGAGGATGAGGCGGGACCTGTATTCCCAGGAGAAACCTGCCCATTAATGAGGTCACAGAGACACCTGAGCACTCAGGTCATTTCTGTGGCTTAAGAGAAACACCAGATATTCTAGTTATAAGAAATTTCTGATGATGTCTAACACAACATGGACCTTGACAGGAGCGTCCCTCTTGGCCGGCTCTCCTCTGTACCGAAGCAGCCCATTCCACTTTCAGACACCTCTAACTATTAGAAAACCTTTCAACAGAGCAAGCCTAAATGTGTTTGTCTGAAGCCTCTGCCCTTCTATCCAATGCCTTTCACAAAAGATGATTTGTTCTCTTAATATTCTAATGAGACAGAACACACATTCATATCTCTAGAGTTGGTCAACATGACAATCTCTATTCAGGATGCCAGGACAAGGGAGACAGTGTGGACTAGAGATGCCTGTATAAATGAAAAGACCATTAAAATAAAGCCAAACGCAGTGCAGTTATAATGCCCAGTCTGGTTCAAGGAAAGCACCCCACTGCTGCACAGGCAGGAGACTAATGCCCACAGGGAAGATGTGGTTGCTTTTGCTCAGCTATCTCCCTTATTTCTTAAGTGTAAGGGAAGTGTCATTGAATGGCCAAGGGGATATCTGGAAATGATTTCAATGTAAAGACAAAAGGTATTAATTTTTTTCTTATTTTTTTAAAAGGACATTGGCTCTGAAGTCAGAGGACCTAGTTTTGAATATTGGGCTCTGCTTACTAGCTGGGTAACTTTGGGCAAATCACTCTCTGGGACTTGGGTCTTCATCTATCAAATGAATGTTGGTCTACAGGCCCTCTAAGTGGTCTTCCAGTTCTAACTCCTGAAACTACTGATTTCTACAGTGCGCTTTCTACCGAGGCATCCCCAAAGGTTTAATGTTATTTTAAGCTTTAGTAGATTTTCTCCAAAGGAGTGGAGCTCTATGGAAAGACCACTGGCCCTGGAGTTGAAAGATCTGGGTTTATATCCTACCTCAGATGCTTACTACCCTGTGTGACCTTGTGGCCAAGTCCCTTACACTCCTGAGGCCTCAATTTCCTCAATGCCAAAAATGAGAGTTGGATTAGATGGTCTGTGAGGTCCCTCCCAACCAGGATCTTAAGGAGACATCAAAATATACAAACTAGAGGGTAGCAATAGCTTTGTGTCCCAGGGCCATCACTCTGTGAGAAAACAAATGGAACCCCAAGGTCTTACAGCCTTGGCCTTCTTCTGCAGATCGACTATTTGGGAGAGAAGATGGGTGATCTCTTCCTGCTGCCGGGACGCATCCTCAGTCTTCTTGGCCAACTCTTCGGAGATACTGGCGATCTGGACGTTGGCATCCCCTGCGAGAGATCACACAAGGACAAAGACAAGGAGAGGTCAGAAGAGCAGTACCTGCAGATCCCTGTTGATGGAGCTGGCCACAGGAAGGACTTCCAAACAAGCCCACAGTACAGAAATTTCTCACTGAGAACCAAGATAAGACTTTTATCTAAATTGTTCCTGTCTTTGCACTTTTCAGAAGTGATCCTCTTTCTAGTACATACCTAGAGGGAGGGTAGGTAAAGAACACACTGATCGCACCTGCTACATACAGACTGGAAAGCTGGCCCATGGGAATGGGAAATTAACTGGCTTGTTTATGTTCCAAAGTGCAAGAACCCAGCTGCTGGTCTGCTGTTCTACACATCCAACTGAACTCCACGGAGTAAAAATGCAATCCAGGGAGTTGTGCTAACAAGGACGCTCAGCCAGGAAGCAAATAACAGCCAGCATTTACACTAAGCTTTTAAGTCTACAAATGGCTCTACCTATATGTTATATCATTCAAACCCTACAATCACCCTGGGCAGTAGGTGCTATTATTATTATTATTACATTTTATAGATAAGAAAACTGAGACAAATGCTGATTAGGTGACTTATCCAGGGTCACACAGCTACTAAGTATCTGAGACAGGATTCTAACTGAGGTCTTCCTGACATCAAGACCAATGCTGTGTCATAAATAATATTTGAAAGACAGCACGGTGCATTGTGGCACTAGTTGCTCAGTTGTTTTCAGTCATGCCTAACTCTTGGGGTTCCCATTTGGGGTTTTCGTGGTAAAGACCCAGGAGCGGTTCACCATTTCCTTCTTCAGCTCATTTGACAGACAAGGAAACTGAGGCAAACAGGGTTAAGTGACTTGCCCAGGGTCACACAGCTAGTAAATGTCGGAGGCCAGATTTTAACTCAAGGAAGAGGAATCTTCTTGACTCCAGGCCCGGCATTCTATCCCCTGGCTACCTAGCTGCCCCCGTGTGGTGCAACAGACAGGAAACCATTCTGTGAAAGAGGGATCCATGGCTCTACTTCCAATTTTGGTACTAACTAGCTGTCTGAGCCTGCCATACTGCCTTAAATGAACCTACCATGATTTTTACAAATCATAGAGTGGGACAAGAGCTAAGAAGTAATCAAGCCCATCTCATTCACCCTATAGCTAAGGATATTAAGGACCCGAGAGAGTAAGTCACATGCCCAGGGTCACATAGCTAAGTGTCTGAATTCAATTCATTCCAACGTCCAGTCCACTGCTCCATCAACCACCGCATCCGGCTAATCCATTTCAGTCACTTCACTTTCCACCATCAAATCTCTAACAACACACACTCACATAGAATTTCAAGATTTATGAGACCCTCAAGAGGCACCACATTCATGAACAAGTCCCACTTTTTAAATTTACTTTAAAACCACAATGTAATAAGGAGAAAGGAGAAAGAAGAGAGAAAGAAAAGAAAGAAGGTAAATGTATTAACTATTTGACCCCAGGTAAACCATTTAACCTCTGTCTGCCTCAGTTTCCTCAACCATAAAATGGGGAGCATAACAGTATTTACTGTTCAGGATGGTTATAAGAATCAGATGAGATGTTTGTAAAGCACTTAGTACAATGCCTGGCAATAGCAGCTATTCTGATTATCACTATATCCACTGGGGACCAAGAAATTTCCCAGGGGTCTTTGAAATCTATAAAAATCTGTATAAAAGGGGTGGCTAGGTGGCGCAGTGAGTAGAGCGTCGGCCCTGGAGTCAGAAGGACCTGAGTTCGGATCCAACCTCAGACACTTAATGCACACACAAACAAAAACCTAGTAGTGTGACCTTGGGCAAGTTACTTAACCCCAATTGCCCTCCAAAAAAAAAAAAATCTGTATAAAAAACCATGCCTTCAGGGAGGCAAGGTGGCGCAGTGAATAGAGCACGGACCCAGGAGTCAGGAGGACCTGAGTTCAAATCTGGCCTCAGTCACTTGACACACTTACTAGCCATGTGATTTTGGCCAAGTCGCTTAACCCCAACTGCCCTCCAAAAAGCAAAACAAAAAAACATGCCTTCTAGTCATCAGATGTGGGCAGGGCCGTTTACACATGCTTTTAGTAACTTGTTGGTCTACACACTCTGCTAACTTTCTTATCTAATCGTGGAAACTTGTGAAAATAAAAGTTAACATGGTATTTGTTTTTCAAGGGTAAAAGGTCTAACATATCCCAAAGCAAATCACTTGTAAGGACAGTTTTTGCACATTTCTGTAGGCAGCACCCTTTGCTACTTGTCATACCCTTATGCCATGTGACCCCTCAAAGGTTCCAGAAGAAAGACAAGATCATTAAATAAGAGAGAGATAAAGGGCAGTAGAACTAATCAGCTAACACATACTCATTCACTCACCTCTCACAAATTCTCCATAAGAAACTATTAAAAACAAGGCAACCAACAGGCTTCCTTTCTCATTATTTTTAAGACTATTCCCCCAAAAGACTGGGCAAATACTGGGTTTTAGGAATGAAAGCAGAGGGCAACAAGAAGACACAAAGGGAATATGTCTGGCTCGATGTATGAAACATGTCACTGAATAACAGGGTGGTGGCAGATGCCAAGGGGTAAGGAATAAGACAGAAAAATACATACTCAGCTCTTTGACACAATCGTTAACAAGCTGTTGCTCCTTTTCCTCGTACGTGATTGTTTCAGTCTTCAATTGGCAGGCCTGCACAAAATGGAGTCACATAGGCCATGGTTATGACTGAGCTGTTCACTGTCACATAGCCTGTCAAACACAGATGCACAGAACTACCAGTCTGCGGGCTGTCTGTGCAAACCTCCGGCTGTCATCGTTAACGGCATATTTGAGAAAGGCTCCTCTATAACACATCCCTACCTATGGATCACTCAACATTAAAGGGTCAGCAAAGTCCCTCTCTTCCCCCCACCAGTGAATGCATCACAAAGGCACTTTTAATGAATACAGAACAGATAATGAAACTGTACCACTAGGAGTCAACACAAAGATGAAGAGGGTACAAGCTAAAAGGAAGCTTTGAGGTCATCTAACCCAACCCCCTTCACTTAGAGAGAGGGGGACTAAGGCCAGTGTGAAGAGCAACTTTACAATGCAGCAAGGGAATGCCATAGATCACCTAGTTATATACATTTACTAAAATCAGACACAATTCAGATCTGTAAAAATCCACAAACAAGAGAAATATGTCTCAAGATGCTTCTTCTTCAGGGCAGGGCCTATTTCCTTTCTGTCTTTGCCTCTCTGGTAACTAAATGGTGCCTGGCGCATAGTAGGTGTTGATTAATGCCTGCTGTCTGGCAGACTGGATTGAAAATTCTTGGTGACATGATCAGCATGAGATCTGCAGCCAGTTCTAGCCATTCCTCCTTAAACATTAAGAGAGAAAAGCCATTGAACTTACCCTGATGGCTTTGGCCATGACCTTTTCTACCATACTTTGTTTTGTTACTGCTCTGTTCTTGTCATGTTATAATATAGCATAGACTAAAGTAGTCTCATAATGTTATACATAATATTACTTAATCATCATCACAGTATTCTATATTTGTCACATTATTATATATCAAAATAGCACAATAATATACTTTATGTTACACTATGTTACATAATGCATCATCAGAGTAATCTGCACTTGTCATATGACAACATATCATGAGAGTGTATCATACATTATAGTGCTCTGTACCTGTCGTATTCTATGATCCATTTCTCTCCAGGTTGTACTATGGACTCATCTCCACAAGACTTTGTCTATCTCCACCCTGTCTATCCTTTCCTCCCTCCTCTTCGCCCCACCTCCACTTTGCAGTTCCCTTTTATGGTCTTAACCCATTAGCCCATGAGCTCTTTCTGCTTAGATCTACAGCATTTAGCAGAGGAATCACTCAATAAATGCATGTTGACTTGACTTATATGCTATAATCATTTATGCTTTTCTCTCCTATCATATTCTAAACTCCTGAAAGGCAGATGCTAGAGGGCAGATTCATTTTCGAGGGTTTCTGTGCCAAACACCTAAGAGGTAATAAATGAATGTTTGTAGAATCAGCCTTTCCCTCCAGTAAGAAATGGATATGCTTACTACCACTTGATGAGGAAAGTGCCATTGAGTTCATAACTCATGCCAGAACCTATTATGGCTACTCTCTTCTGGAACTGCATGTGATTCATTTTTAATTAATATTTCATAGGATGATTTTTTTATATGGGCACCATTTTGTATATGAATATATGTATGTACATGTAAATATGTATGCATTAATTTCACATTTGTGTTGTACATAATTTTGCATGGACTTTTCTCCCCCATCGTGAATGGGGATCAATCTTCTTTCTTTGTACTCATATCCAAAACTCCTAGCTCAGTACCTGGCTCATAGTAGGCTCTTCACAAGTACTTCATCAACTGACTGTGCAAAGATGCATATCACAACCCCCTTCCCAATCCTTCCTCTCCCCCCACCCCCACCCCTGTACTTTCACATGGCGGGGGGGAGGGGGGGAGGTCCATCTTTACTAGTTTCTGTGGCTGAAAAAACTCATCACCTGGCAGCAACGTTGTGGTGATGAGTCTCTCTGAAGCTAGCTGCGTGTCCCTGGCATAGTATCTCAACCTCTCAATCTCAGATTTCTCATCTATAGAACAGAGATAAGAATATCTGCTTTTGCTGTCTCACAAGTCTGTTTTTAAGTTTCAAAAGAGATAATAATGGGTGGAAAGTGCTTTATACATTGGAAACCATCAAAGAAGCACAATCCAATCAGCATTTGGAAACAGATACCATCTGGGTATAACACTTGAGGAGCAGCCTGCTATAGAAGAACCAGCCTGGTACCCACAAAGCTTTGGGTCTGTACGACCCTGGGAAAATCACGAAATCTCTTAGCACCCCAGGAAACACTCTAAGATTAGCAACTGCAAAATAACTGCCAGTGAGGAAGCCATTTCCTCACTGGGAGCTCCCATTTAAAAAAAAAAAAATGTGCAAAGCACCATATTAGGCACTGGGGATATAAAGATAGAAATTTAAAAAGAAAACAAAACACTCCCATAGTCCATGCCATCAAGGAACCTGCTCTCTACTGCTAGGGATGGGAGGAAGGGATACCATATACACAAGGAAATAGAAGGAGATAGCAATAAGAACTCAGGGGATCAGGAGAGGCTTCCAGTAAGAGGTGTGAGGGATTATTATTAGCAAGGCTGCTCCTTGAAGAAAAATCACATGGCCTAGTCTATCACTCAGCCACAATGCAGAGCCTTTCTGGTTACACAGGATTTGCAAGAATCTGTGGTCTACCAACAAAGCTTTCAAGAACCTGGGGGCACCTCCACACTACAAGGAGTCTGGGATGAATAGACCAGACAAATAACAGATGACATTATTTGTGATGTATTTAAGGTGACTAATTATCCTTAGTCATGTTAAATGACTTTCTGAGATCTTATTTAGTGGCTATGTACAAGATCAAGGCTGGCATTAGTACAGTATTTGTTCTCCCAAGATAAGGGAAAGGAGATAAGGGGAAGGAGGACTTCACCTCTGATCTAAGCACAACATTCTCTTCTTCAAGGTCTTTTAGTTTCTTTTGAAGAGAATCCAGATGAAAATAATTCTGGACGGAAGATGAAGATTCATTTCTCTTCAACCTGGTTTAGAAAAAAAGGAATAATGGAATGTTACTGCACTGTGACAATCCGTGAATATGATGGTTACAGAGAAGCATGGAGGATTTACACAAACTGATCTGAAGTAAAGGAAGCAAAACCAGGAAAACAGTCTACATAATGAATACGCCCACAAAACAACAAAGCTTTATTATAGACCAATCATAGATCAAGACTAAGCTTGGTCTCAAATAAGCAATGTAAGATGGTACCTCCCCTAACTTCTTTGCCAAGGTGGGGGACTATAGGAGTGCAACAGTTAATACATCAGGGTTTTTGGAGCAAGATTGGCTAGTTTTCTTCTTTTTATTTATTTTTATTTTTTACTTATTTTGCTTTTTTAAAAAATTACTGAAATTTAAATATACAATAAGAAAAAGAAACATACTGCTAGTTTTGCTGAACTGTTTTTTTCCTCTTTTTTATTCTTTGCTATGGGAGATGGTTCTGGGGGTAAGGGGGTAGGAAGGCAGGGATATAAAAGACTGCAGTCACAATTTATTTGAAGATGAAATCATGACAAGTTATTGGGGGAGGGGATGTTAATTTGCCATTATCATAGCAAACAGCAAAGGAGGGTTCTATTAATGGAAATAGGAAGGAAATAAGCATTCCAATTTGTTCATATAGTGTTCCCCATATTAATGAAATCATAGATCTAGTACAAAAATTTTAATATTTTATTTTAAATTAAATATTTTAAATTTCTACTTAAAAATACTGTATCTTAGAAAAAAGAAACAAACCTCTATTGTATAGCCTTAGTTCCATATCCCCCAGCCCCAAAATTAAATCAATCCAATCAAAGAATCATAAACAGAGCTTTCAGGGATTATCAGTTCCCTCGTTTTACAGATGAGGAAACTGAGGCCCAGAGAGTTTAGGGGCTTGGCAGGTACAGCATTTAAAACTAGATTCTATGACTAGATGTTTAGACCAAGTGGCCACCATCAATCCCTCACCCTGATATAACCCTGTCACTAATGCATTTTATTTCACCCCCATTTCCCTCAAAGGTAAAGTGTCAGCTTTGTGTTTCAGGGCTAGGATGTTAACTTACGGGGTTGAACAGACAGACTCAGGTTCACTCTCTTCAGCAGCACTGGTATAGAATTGAAGTAGTTCATCCTTCATAGACAATTCATGACGCAATTGAGATACCTGAATCAAGTTTGCAGGAGAGGTGCTTTAAGGACCAAATCCCATAGAGATTCAAATTTCCCATGTTATCCCAAACCTCCCCAGTAGTCATTTACCATTGGTCAAAACCAATAGTTTTATCTACATACAGTTGACCCATTACTTAATATGTGCCCCTACCTATACTAAGCACTGAGATACATAGAAAAAACAGAAACAGTCCCTGTTCTCAGGGAGCTCCCATTCCAATGACAGAAGTTACGGTATAATTACCATACCATATCATGGGGGTTAGGGGTGCAGTGTCACTGAGATCTGGAAAATCCAAGTAAAATGTTTTGGCCCTCCCTTCATTACAGAGAAGAAGTCTGAATTATTATGGTATTAAAAGATAAGCCATGTTGATATTATATAATGTTGTACATATATTTTACATATTTCTGAGTTTCTAAACTTTTTCTGTATCATCTGCTGGCCTTTGTGTGTCATTTGCAGCTTCCATAAAACTCCCCAAAAATTCCCTTTTAATTTCTTATGCTCTCCTGTGATATATCAAAACCATAATGAAGAAAGTTGCAATGTGGAAAGGATAACTGTAGATATGTTCAAGACAGATACATATTAGATGAAAGTCCTACTGGCTGAGGGGACCAGAAAAAGCCTCCAGCAGGAGTATAGACAAGCCAGCCACAAAGGCCTCCCCATCTTCATGGAAAGAAAGTTGGTCTTATTTAAGAAACACGAAACTGTCTTTTACCTGAGTTCATTTTTACTTACATAAATAAGATTGGGAATGGGCACAAAAGGGCAATGGGAGACTTTTGACATACAGCAAAGGTCCCAATAAGTGTGAATGACTAATCCTTGAAGAGGCTGTATGTGATTGAATTCACATTATCTGAAATTATAGTTATGTAAAATATAGTCACTAATGTGATCACATGAGGGTGGGGGCAGGGTTGAAAATATACCACTGACCAATCAACCTATAAGCATTCATTAAGTGACTACTGTGTACTAGATATCTGCCTACTTGCTGTAGATACACATGCAAAGGTGAGAAAGTCTTTGCCCTCAAGGAGATTACATTGTATGATAGTATCATAATATTGGGACTTTTCCTATGTATTCCCTTAGGTGCCATTGGTTGGTTGGTTGTTGCCTTCATTCTTGAGGATGACCATGTTGGAGTCAAGGTAGAGTATGTCTGACTATGACTGATCAGATCAATACAAGTTGGAAAGGTTCTTCCACAGGTCGGGCACAAATAGTCCACGTGAACATTTGGAGTGGAGATGTCTCTAAATTTGCTAATCTCATGCTTCTTTTGAGCTATTGCAATTCTGCTTGGGCACTGTAGATAAACCCAAAGGTGAGAAAGTCTGCCCTCAAGCAGTTTACATCCTACCATGACATTATAACATCCAGCCATATATGTGGGGACCTTCCATTCTCCATAGTCTTACCTCTTCTCGGATATGATCTACTTGCTCCTCAAGCAGCTCATTCCTCTCTGTTAGAGTTTTGTTCTTTTTCAACAACGACTGGCCAATCCGAGCAGCTAATTCTAAATCCCGCTCTTTCTGTGAGAAACAAAACAAAAAGAGAAGATGATGCAACACCCTTCCCCTCACTTAGTCACCAGCATTGTCCTTCCTCCCCGAAAACCCTTACCCCTGAGTAAATTTTTGTGAAAGCACAGAGGGAAAAAATCCTATATTAAAATAGCAACTGATTATTCACTGTTCATTTCTATTATTTAATACCCCTCAAATAGATCCCTACACATAATAGGGAAAAACTGTCATCCATCTGTCTTCCTGAGGTATAAAACTGAAAGGGAGGTCTTGAGATCAACTGGAAAATCTATTTTTGTTCCTTAAGATTAAATTTATGTTAATAACTTTTATGGCGGAGATAGGGGATTTCGCCCCCTTTTTTTTCTCAAACAAATCTAGAACATTCCAGTAAGAGAGCGATGCTCTGACATAAGAACTTGAACTAAGGATATAAGGACCATGTTACACTAATATTTTTGTTTATACAGTTCCTACTATATTCTTTATTCTTCGGAATCGAAATTTCTACAGGGAACCTAAGAATTTTGTTTTCAATTGCAAGTCATTAGACTTTCTGAGTTTCGAGAAATGTTTAAAATAAGAACATAAAAATCTTAAATTTCCAGCAAATAGTCAGGCTACAGTGTCAGTTCAAACAAAAAATTGTTAAGAATATACAATTACATTTCTGAGGTTAACATGGCCACTTGGAGCCCAAGAGAATGCAAAGGCATAAAATTAATTTTATGAAGCCACCAGGCTGCCATTAAATCAAGCAGCTGCTTGTCCAGCTAACAAATGCCATTATGGAAGGGAATTCAGGCCCAGAATACCACATCTGCATTCTGGAAACAGTGTGGGTTCTAAAGGCTGGACTCAGGAGAATCAATCAATCAACAATCATTTATTAAATCCTAATATCAGGCATAGTGCTAAGGACTGGGAAAACAATGAAATGCAAAACAGCCCCTTGTCCTCAAGGCTCTTACATTCTAATGGCAGAGACAACATATACATGAATTGGGACACACATAGTAAACACAGAAAAGATATTGGGAGGGCAGCAAACTAGGAGATAAATCAACAAAGCTCTAAGTTTCACTCATAGTTTGCCCATAATCACATTGCAATTTCTAAGTAAGAAAAATGGCAGCTCCCGAGGGGAGGGAGAGGTACTTCTTTTAATGGCTTTTACTAATTCTGAACTGAATTCGATGTTCCCAGGGTAAAACAATTAAGTCAAAGAAAAATGCCACCAATCACACCCTTCCACAAAGGTCTTCCTCAGTGATTGTGACAAACATGAAGATGACAGACAGCAGGACATCCCTTCACAAGCTGGAACAACTTCGGCTAGAGTCTGGGCAACAGCTTGTGTCCCTGTTGCCTCCCTAAACTAAAAACAAAGGGACTCTGGGTGATAAGGGAAAGGCAATAAAGATGTATTGAGCATCTACTATGTGCCAAGCACAGGGCTACACACTTTAAAAAGATCTTATTTTATTTAGCCTTCACAAAGTCTTTTGGATACAACTACTGAGGAAAGAAAAAAATGTAATAAGGTCCTCAGTCTCTCTCTACTTCCATAACTATGAGAGAGCAACATAGAAGAAAAGGGGACAGAAGGAGCTAAATATCATATGGTTTTTAACCAACGTACATAAGGAATTTTAATCTTGACATTTTTAATGAATAATCTTTGGGCAATGGACCAATGAGGCAAAGTTACTGGGAACGTTACATGGGTTCACGCCCATGATAATTAACTTACTATACATAAGAGGTTCCTAAATTTATTTGGTCTACTGCCCCCTTTTAAAAAAAAAAAAAAAAATATATATATATATATTACTCAGTGCCCTCCTGGAAATCTATTTTATTTAACACTTTTTTAATTTAAAACTTTTCTTTTTGAAATTTGCATCATTTCAAAAAATACATAAAATATTTTTAAACGATGCATCTTAAATTTAATAACTTCTTGTAAATTTGTGGGGGGTTTTCCTGCACTGAAATTTTGATGACACAATATTGCATTGAGTAACCATATAGTGTCATGTTGTAAGCAAGTTATTACACCTACACATTCCTTCTGATGCATGCTGGACTTCCCAACAACACACAATATGCTCACCTACCAATACTTGTTTGTTAAGACCTGTTGGTGGACTTGACCACTGATCAGTAATAACTTGCATTGTGTATTGATTTGGAAAATAATGTAATCAATGTGACTTTAACCTTGTTACACGACAGATGAAACATGTATGAACGGTTTTTCAAAATTTTATCTCCTCTTCTTTCCTTATGCTTACATCACCCCTTTATTTTTATTCAATGCCCCCCAGTTGCTACCAACCCCCTGAACAGTTCCAGAAACCCCTAGCGTTGGTACTACCCACTTTGGGAACCTGGCATGTGAAACCAAAAGACAAAGAAGTTGCCCCTATATCTATATCCAGAGGTTCTCCCCCAGAAAAATGAATAAAAAATGCTGGCAGAGTTGGCTTCATTGTGAACCGAAAGCCAATGAGAAACATCCTCTCACAAGAAACTTGGTCATCCTGCCTTGGACATTCATATGTATAAGAGAACAGCAGATAAGATATACAGAAAAAACAAAACAGGCCATTTGTAAAAATGATCACAGGATAAGAGATCTAGGGTGAAAGGGTCCTCTGAAGTCATCCTGCCCAACCCTTTCATTATGCAGATAAAGAAAGTGAGGCCTAAAGAGGCTAAAGGGTCATATAGGGTGGAGTTTTAAACTAGGATTGCTTCACTCTAAAGGCAGAAATCTTTCAGGTTGTACTGGAGTTGTAGGGTCTGCGATAGCATATATTCTAGAAGGTGGCAGAATCCTACAGGCACACACCCTGCAACTTGGTGACATTTATGCCCAAGGAAAGATGACCAAAAAATACACGGGAAAACCTGGTTTAGCATTAAGAAATGAGAGGCTGTGAAGATTTGCAGATTACTTGGAAGGATCACAACTGGTTATCATAGACATTTTTGTTAAGAAGTGAGTTAAAAGGCACTGAGTGTGGTGAGCACACTACTCCAACATAAAAAAAAAATTAAATTGGAAATCATTTGACAGAAAAACAGTTAAGGACATAGCATTTACTTCAGAATCAGCTGTCTCTGTACAAAGTCAAATTTACTGACTGTAAAGGACAAAAGTCAACATGAATACCAAACCAGAAGAATGTCTGAAGATAAGATGCCATATGCCAATTGACCACAAGAGCTCCAACTTAGTGTATTTAAACAAAGCTATCGACTCTAAAATTTGTTTCTATTTTGTCCTTTCACACTTGCTTTTTTTTTTAAAGTGAGAAAGATGACAATTCCCCGGGGGAGGTGTAGCCACTTATTCTAGTGGCCTTTGCTAAATCAGAATTTAAATGAGATGCTCCCGGTGTAAAATAATTAAGCAATTTTTTAAAAACATCAAAATAAGTTTGCATTCATCTCTTATTTTTCTCTGTATCCTTGTCCTCAACTGTAAAATGGGATAATAATGGCATCTACCTTCCAGGTTGTCGTGAGTACCAAAAGAGATGATATTTGAAAAGTACTTAGCACTCAGTGCTTGACATATAGCAGGCACTAAATAAATGCTTTACTTCTCTATCCCCCTCCCAAAGACCATCTGCATACGATAAAACTGGAACAGGACAACAGACAGGATGTAGAAGAAATGGGCTGACATTTTTACAATGATCTATACTTAGCAGTAACAAGAATAAAACCAAGTAATCTTGTCTCTATCATCCAGTGTGTTAATGATTCTCTAAAGGATTAAGTCAGAAAGCTTAGTCAAATAAAGAAAGAAGAAACCTATCTCTGTGTTGCACGACACTCACTATTAAAGGTACTTAGATCAATCTACAGATACCTCAAGGAGGGGAAGATTCTCCCAAAATTAAAAATAAAAAGTCACAGGCTATGTTTTACTTTTTTATAAAAAGGCAGCCAAAGAAGACATCAACAACTACCAACCATATGCCTCTATACCTAGGTAGCACTACAGTTTCAATATAAAATCATTAGAAGAATGATCTCTGGATATATAGAAGGTATCCTCAATGAAACATGAGAAGGAAACAGGCACACTTTCTGCAGGAGACCACAACTTTACAGTCACGTGGAAACCTGACTGTAGAGAAGTGTAGAAAATTAGATCCTTCTGTGTTTATCCATTTATTGATTTTTAAAAAAGCATCTGACTCAATAAAATGCAGTCTTGAAGGCGCTGCTCAGAAAAAAATGTCTCCCCAAGCACACAGAGCAAGTCTCTATAACACAGTCAGTACAAAGACCACAATCCAATGGCTATTGGAATGAAGGAAAAGTGATGACCAAGGAATCATGCTGTCATCCAAGATGCTCGCCAATGGCACAAAATGTGTCCTACACAAAGACCAAAGAATTCCCTCCTTATTTCAATGTTCTCCAACTGCTCCTATTTAAAGATGACACTGAACCCCTAGGTATAAACCCCCAAACCACAAAGCTGATTCATGAAATTCATAATGAAGTCAAGCAGCAGCTCTCGGAAAACAAAGGAAATGAGAAACACAAAGGGCCCAGACTTTGACAGACAGCTGGAAAGACATGTGTCCTGGTGGCATATTCATATCATTCTCCGTATCATGGAGAAACATTGCAAAGGGGCAATCAGTTAAGTCCCTGCCTCATAAGTCTTTGCTGACTTCCAAGGAATTCCAACAGTTATAGAACATTACATTCTCAGGAAGAAGCAAGATTGCAAACCGCCTAAAGGGTAATGCAATATTAATCGCTAACATTTACAGAAATCCTGCTAAGTGCCTCCTAAACATGAGCTCATCTGAACCATACAATCCTGTGGGGAATTGCTACAGGTAGGATTATCCTCAACATGAAGGATGGGAGAGGCCTGGAGTCACAGGTGTCAGAGGTGGGATATGAATACAGGTCTTTCTGATGGTCAATCTAACATGCATGGTAAGAATAGACAAGACTACTGAGCTAGGTAGCCCAGCTAGAAAAGTAGTAAGAATTAAATAACTGAAGACATGCCTAAATGGAAAAAAGGATACTTTGCCATAAAGTCAAAATAAGAGGCAATAGACAGACATGGAAATGGGATCTAAGACGTTAAAAAATTAAAGCCACTAGCAAGAAGATAAAAATCAGCTGCAGGTTCCCAACTGCTTGCCCAAAAGGACCCATAGTTGGGTCCTAGATCAATCTACACAGGGAAGAAATGTATTCAAAGTGCCCTTGGTCTCCATAATTTCCTTGCTAGCAATAATCTTGGATGGTCTTGGTGGGAACATGGGTAGTTAACTCATAACCACCCAGTTCCACCAATATCCTGGCCTACGATAGACTTGATGGCCTGAAGCCTCCTTGAGGTCTTGATCCTTGGTCCTGTGATGCCCACATCTTATTGTAAAAAGACACTATGAAGGAGTCGTGAAAAGACACATACAAGAATCAAACAGGATGTGAAGTGATCTATCTGTATTGTATGATACTGGTGTTTCTGTGTGTGTGTGTGTGTGTGTGTGTGTGTGTGTGTGTGTGTGGAGACAAAGAGACAGAGTATTCACATTAATTAAATCACAGGTTCACCAAAGCATAAACAATCAAATTATTTCTTAGATCTTTCTATACTCAAAGAAACTAAGCTAATTTCTTGGCATCTCTACTCCCGTAGTCTATATGGCACAAAGGTCTAGCAATCCATCACTCTGTCCTTGGTCACAAAAATGGGGGACATCTGAAGCAATGGCTTCTCTTTAGATGACTTTTACTCAACCTAAGCACCTCTGTATCTCAAAAGGTTTATCTTTATTAGCTGTGTTGTTTATCTCAAAGGACCCTTGATTGAAATGCCTTTTCATCTGTTTTTGATGTTGCTTTTCAGAGTCTGGACTTCTGGGTATCTTGTACTTAGTAACACTATCCAAATTGAGTCTGTAAGCGAATTTAAGCCCTGGCCAGTCCATTAGCCTACCAACAATCTCTGTATCATTTAAGTGGCTGTTGCTGGCTAATGGTGAATACCTCTGGTGAATTACCTAAGGTGTCAAATTCCAATTCCTCCTAGATCAAATTCAAGGCAGCATCACATCAAATATTTCTACCCTAGTCCACTAGGAATTTGGCACGACAGGGCTGAGACATTAACAAAAAACACAAAGTAGATGCATACGGATTGTCTCACTGGATCCTCTAATGAATGAAATGGGAAGCACCCTTTTTGTAGATGAGTCTCCCCAGTACATAGCACAGTGACTGACCCATTAATAGGTCCTTAGCAAATGCATGTTAATTGATTGATCTGATGAGGAAATAGCATCAACATAATTCACCAGCTTACCCAGGATCCATTAGCTCCATTTAGTGGCAGACCTGTCACCTACTATGAGTCAAATGCAGGGGATATAAACACAAAAAAATCCCTGACCTCTCTGAGGTACAGTACATTCTACTGTATCAATATATTTGTCTTAAAATATAATTTCCTTGAGAAGAAGTTCCTTAAGGTCTCCTCTCTTTAATTTAGAGAATAAAAACAGTCAGTTGATGATAATGAGTTCAAGGTATGTGTCCTAGCTCCTCAGGAAGGAAAAAAAAAAATCAAAGCTTCTCCAACCCAAGAAAAATGTCAAAAAGCACAGAAGGAGAGCTGAAGAGTTTTTTTTATAAGAGCAGTACAAAGGCAGGCTTGTGTAAGTTAGCACCCTAGGGCTCAGAGGGCAGACCAAAGCGCCTATTCCCAAGGGGAATGGCATGGGTTTTGGTCTGGGCTCTCAGCTGCAGTAAGCCCTCTCTCTAACATCTGTTGACAGAGATTAAGTGAATAATAATAATAAAAAAATTTTATTTAATTTTGAAAAGGGGGGGAAGGAGATGGGACTAAGTTTGATGAGAAATAAATCACTAAGAAAAGTTGCGCTATAGTTATCTTAAATTCTACTGAGGGAAAAAAGAAAAGCTGCTTTGACCTTCTCTAAGAAAATATGGGGAGAAAGTGAGAAAGAAGTAAAAGAAAAAGGAATTTTTCCTTTTCCTTACAACTAACATTATTAGTACTTATTTTCTTTAAAAAAAAAAAGAGGGAATTAATTGTATATTAAAGTATAATGTAAATGAGAAAATAGGATATTATGAGAAAGGGGAAGAGGTATTTTTTAATTCTGAGAAACATATGAAATGCTACATAATTAATTTATAATTTATAGTTTCCTGCAGTTGCTTTTATTTTAAGTTGGTATAGCTGAACAAAGTGATTAATTCCACTGGAGTGGAAAGCACATAAAGTGATACAAACTTGACAAAGCACTTTCCTCCAAAAACCCTGTAAAGTAGTCAGGTGTGCCAGGGTCACACCCATTTTATAAATGAGGAAACTGAGGCTCTTGTCTGCCTTGTTCATAACTACCCAGCTGGCAAGCAGACAGGGATCCAGGCCTTCTCCCTTAGCAAGTCTTATGTTCTTTCCAGTGTGCTGGGGCTGCCTCTCAAAACTTGTCTTGGAAAGCATTAAATCAGTTCAGAAAGTAACTGCTGTCCATAGAGGGTGAGTGTTAAGTGTGTATGTCTGTAAGCCTGAGGAAGGATTACTAATTACTATTAGCTGACCCTCAATCTCATCTTTCCCTCTTCTACTGACTCTCAATCTCAACCTTCCCTCTTCTGCTCATGTCTGCCTCTCAGACATAGAGAAAAACACTCCTACATACATACAGTGTTACAAATGTGCCTTTATAATTGACATGTTGTTTTTTTTTAAGTCTCAGAATTTGTTTCCCAGAAGATCTCTACTTCTATTGTTTCACTAAGGGCAAGAAACATTCACAACAACAACAGCAACAACAAATATCTCCCCTCCCCCCACACAAAATCTGACATAAATAATAATGTTTTCATTACAAACAGCTCCTACCCAGGTCCTTAGACAAGCTTACCTCCTCAAGAAGACGTGTCACAGCATCTATATCATTGTATGTTTTAGTCATCTGGCCCACTCTCTCAGCACATAAAACTGAAACAAACAAACAAACAAAAAAAGACCATGAAACCATTACCTGGGACACTGACTTCAGTAATTGGGGGTTGGGGGGAGGGAATAAGCATTTATTTAGCACCTACTATATGCCAGGCACTTGGATCCTCACAACAACCCAAGGTAGGTGCTATTTTTAACTCATTTTACAGGTGAGGCAACTGAGGCAGAAGTTGACCTGCCCAGAGTCCACACAAGTAGTAAGTGACTGAAGCAAGACTTGAAGCTGTTCTTCCTGATTCCAGGCCCAGAGCTGTACCACCAGCTGCCCCCATAATTAGTATACGCACCCAAAGGGCCACCTGTCTTAAATCAAGTCATCAAGACTCCACATCATTTTTTACTTTTCAGCTACAAGAGACTTTTTTCAATGAGGATGTGCTATTTTTTTTGTTTTTGTTTTCAAAGTGTCAGGAAATTGCTGCAGGGAAATGGAAGTGGAGGTGGGGGCAAAAGAGAGGGAAGAGGAGAGGCAGGGGGCCAGAAAAGATGGATGTAGGCAGTAAAGTTCCTATGAGGAACAGGGGTGGGGCAGCCAGTGATGACATGGTATTCTCCATTTTTCCTCCCTCCAAAAAGAACTGACCAAAAGAGAGGAAATTCAACAAACTGCCCATCTAAAGAGCTTATCATTGCTTTTCATTTATTTTGGATTGAAATAATTTTTTCTTTCTGTTTTTTAAAGTATACAGGAAGAAGAGGGAGGAGGGTTGGGAAAACAATGGATTCAAGGTCTTCTGGGGTATAGTTTCTTGAGACACAAGCATCACCTTCTTCATGAGGCCTTTCCCGATCTCTCCCAAACTACCTTCTACTTATCTTCTTGATGCATTCATATATTCCTACATCATTACACACACACATCTGCAAACATATCATCTCCCCCACTAAGATGAAAATTCCTTGTAGGGAGGGGCTATCTTCATTTTAGCCTTTGTAACCCCAGTACCTATCACATCATGCCTGGCACACAGAAGGCACTTAATATGTGCTCACTGATCAGCTAAGACTGGAAGAATTTAAGCCTTAGTTTAGCTTCTCTAAGTAATCTAAAATCAGTAATCAGTCATGGGGGACATCTGAGAATTGGAGCATGTCACAAAGTCAGTGTCAAAGGCATTACTAGTTGCAAAATGTTGGCCTGACATGAGATAGGGCTCTGAATATTTTATTAAATGCCAGTGGAGATATTATCCTAATGAATAACCCAGGAGAAAGCAGAGCTGATGGAATGATTTTTCAACCTGAAGGAGGCAGAGTGACCTTGAAGCCAATTCTAAATCTGACCCTCCAGGGAGATTTCTAACTAATGGAAGGAAAATGAAAGCAGAGAAGTGAAATAGCTGCTTGTATATCTTCCACATCTTCATTTTTCGTGGGTACTTTTATTGCTAAAAACTTACTACTCTGTTAAGGGAGTTAGCTTGGCTAATTAAATGGCCTCCTCCAGCACAGTGCCTCAAGACAGCCCATTTCTCAATGTCAGATGAGTTTCAATTAAGAATAAGTCAATGGGTCTTCTTGATGGTAGTTGGAGGTGTTTAATTTGGTGTAAAAGGAATCAAGTTCAAATTACTTTAAAAAGTCATTCTCCATGCACTCTCCATCAAAGTATGCCACAGTCTAGTTGGGAATAGGTTTCCATACATTCATCATGTAAAAACCATGATATTGTGCCTTGGTACAGCTCAAGATGGACCTTGGCTAGCTCCATTAGTGAGAACATCACTGAAATTCTCAGGTCCAAGGCACTGGATTTAGTCCCAGCTCAAATATTTACCAAGGCTGGTGACCTTGTCCAAGTCACCTAATTCTTTTGAGCTTTGGTTTCCTCAGCCATGAAATGAGAAGAAATATGGTGTAATAGCTAGACACCTAGCTACTGTCAGAAAGAACTAGGCTCAGGACAGCTCTGCCATGTACTGAAAGTGTGGCCCTGGGCCAATCAGTTAACGTCTTAGTACTCCCAGTCAAAAAGCATGATTTAAGAGCCTGAGTACCATTTTTAGTATTATATCACTTGTTTATGCTACTATTCATATGTTAATTCCAATCCTACCAGTAACTAAAACTAACCCAATAATAGAAGGCTAAATGTGCCCACATCTTTCTCTGAAGGAACATCATTTGTTCAAATGCATAAAAGCCAATTTTTTGTCTGTTTAGGTAGTGTGATACAGTAGAGTTACCCTGGGAATCAAGGGGACCTGAGTTCAAGCCCTATCTTTGACACATATTGGCTGTGTGACTGTGATCTAGTCAGCTAAACTGTCAGTGATCCAGACATCGCTCAAAGACTGCAAAGTGCAGGACAGCTTCCCATCTGCATTGCTAGAAGGAGTTTCCATACTGGAAGTTCCTTACAAAGATTCGATCATAAGTCCAGACTAAAGATTTTGTTGACCAATGATTTCTTATTAGATATAAATGAGTGGGAAATGTAATGAATCATGTCAGTGTAATGAATCAAAGCCAACAAGAGAAATAAGATTCATTAATAAGCAAAACAATATTATTTTTGGTATAGTCTAGGAACTTAATGATAACTGAAAAAGAAATAGGCAAGAAATTAAAAAAAAAAAAGGATCATAGCTTTAGAACCAGGAGGTCCTCTAATCCCCTAATACCCTTATGTGGAAAATGAGGAAACTGAGTCTCTGAAAGGTGAAGTGATTAAAATCACAAAGATAGGTTAGTGGCAGTGAGCTTTTGAACTCAGGTCCTATGAAAATAAAGAGGAGTTGGATAGAAGGAAAGGTTCTCATCTTAACAAGCATTCCTTCCACTTAACTTGCAGTCCAGGAATACAACTTTCCACATTCACTTGGCTTTCAAAGAGCTAATGATCAAATCAAAGCTTTATCAAAGGGTGGGCCTTGATGGTCAACAGCAATGACCATCTCTCAGTGGAATACCTACAGCTCTTCCTAGTGAAAAGACAATTTCATGACAAACCACAGGCCAAGTACCATCCTTTATTTGGAGGTGTGGGAACAGAGTAAGGATGACCACGCCTTATTTTCTTGGGAACTTCTACAAAGCTTACTGTGGGAGTTTATCAACATATAGAGCCATGGAAAGTCAGCATGGCCAAAGTCATCAACTAATTTATTAATGTGGATAACCTGTACGGCAAGAAACACTAGAATGCTTCAGGGTTACTGCTTTAATGGATAATCAGGCAAAGAATAAATGTCCCTGATCATTATAACAGGCAAAGGTTATGGACACTGACTTTTGCTGGTGGCAGACCATGTAATGCTTTGTATTTCCACAACTGAAATAAGGCAAATGGGTGAGTGGCAGCTTTTCAGCATCAGTAAACCACTTGAGATGCCATTTTTCAGAAGCTGAAGAGTGACCTGGTAAGATCTGAACATCTGTAATTATATTTTTCTCAAAGGGTTAGCCAATCAGAGCAAGGGTTTTTATATCTCAGGACAGTTGGTCAAGCCAAAAGGATTTATTAAGTTCCTGCTGTATTCTAGGCACTGTTGACAGCAGTCTAACTTACTGCTCCCCCCAAAAGGGGACATGATAGTATTTTGATTTTATGTGTACTAAATTATGCTTTTTACAAAGTCATTACCCATCCATCATATGGCAGTGTCTGTTACATGGCTGTGGAATCAAAAGACTCAGTTTTAAATACCACATCTGACTCTTACCACCTGTGTGACCCTAGGCAAGTCACTAACTTTTCAGGCTTCAGTTTCCTCATGTGCCAAATAAGAGGGTTGAACTGAATGACTTCTGGGCTGGCTTCCAGCTCTAGAGCTATGATCTAATTAATACATAGCCAATAATCTAGTCCCTGGGATCATTATAAGTATATTCTACATACTACAAATAAGTATTTCTACATAGACCAGTAACATCTCCAAGCAGAATCTGATTATTTCAACCATGAAAGAGAAGTCAATGAGGTGAGTGCTTTATAATGAAAGTCAGTGAAATGTCTTCAAAACTCAGAAGAGGGTATTGTTACTATGGCAGACTCTAGAAAAATGTGAAGTGTTGAACTGGCCAAGTCACCACAGCATAACTGAGGAAGTTATGGATCTTCTCAGAAGATCCAGAAGCTATCAGGATCGATCAATACTTACTCAAAACATGCACCCTAAGAAAAATGTACCCCATTTGTATTATAGTCATTGAGTCCCTTTAGTGAAGGAAGGAGTTAAATAAAATGATAGTTTATATTGTGATTAAGAAGTACTAAGTAGCTTTAGTGAGTCAGGAAGACCTGAGTTCAAATCCAACCCCAGACACTTACTAGCTATGTGACCCTGGGCAAGTCACTTAACCCTCTTGCTTCAGTTTCCTCATCTATAAAATGAGCTGGAGAAGGAAATGACAACTACTCCAGTATCTTTGCCAGGAAAACCCCAAATGGAGTCATGAAGAGTTGGACACAACTGAAAATGACTGAACAACTGAAAGTACCTTCTATATACATGCAAGGCACTGGACTAGATGCTAAAAATCCAAGGGCAAAAATGAAATAATCCCGGCCTTCAAGGAGCTTAAATTCTATTTGGGGGGAAAATAACATGTACACAGAGAAGACAACAAAAGAAATACACAAAGGAATTGGGGAGGAAGAGCACAGATAACTGGAATATCAGGGTCGGGACTGAATGACTTTTGGTGTAGGAATCTCAAGACCCTTTGAACAAAGGGTTTTAAGTTCAAATCATGTAGAAAATTAATTTGAACAGTAAAACATTCTAATCACTCACTATTCTCCAAACTTAGTTTAAAATGTTCTGTTCTAAAAGTGTTTACATTATCAAATAAAATTGTGAATTCCCCTTCTCTGTTGGAACAAAAATAGATATCTATCTATCTATCTGAAAGATAGATAGGTATATGCAATGTTACATGGAGGCAAAGAAATTATCTCATTAATTGTCTAGGGTTTTTTGTTTGTTTGTTTGTTTTGTTTTTTCCCCCAGTCTATGTTTCTATAAGGTTTGTAGAAGGAGAAAAAAGGAGGAAGCACCATCTTGTTCCCATCAATATCATCAACAGTCTGGAAAAAGGAATGACTGACTGAAAGAATCAGGGCTGGATCACTAAAACAGAGCCCCTCAGTCCATTGTTTTAAGTTTCTCATTTTATAGAATCAGGAAACAGTACATAAACCATGGCAGGAGGAGGCTTTTGAAGGACATAGCCCACGATGCAACGCACCTTTCCAACATGACACTTTTATAGAAATAACTGCAACCTCAAAACGGGGTAAGATGCTAATTTTGCTTCACGACTTCAAGCAGGAGATACTAACAAAAGAAAAGTGACTTCAGAGACATTTCCTTTTCAGTGAGAAGAGTAATAGCAAACATTGACGAGAGAGGGAAAGAGAGGAAGAGAGGGGGAGAGAGAGGGAGGGAGGGGGAGAGAGAGAGAGAGAGAGAGAGAGAGAGAGAGAGAGAGAGAGAGAGAGAGGGAGAGAGGGAGAGAGGGAGGAAGAGGAGAGACAGAGACAGAGACAGAGAAGGAGAGAGGGAGAGAGAGACAGAGAGAGACAGAGACAGAGAGAGAGGGAGGGAAGAGAGGGGGAATGGGAAAGAATTCTACTTGAGCAAAAGTTTTTTAGCGGATGACAGACAAGTCTAGGAGGCAGAGTCACAAATAGTCTGTGAAAATAGGAAAATGGTGTTAGGAGAGACCAAGAACAGTCTTCATCTGTGTATAGTGTAAAAAGCACAGCCATACCCACACACAAGACAAATCATGTTCTGTTGTAAGAATCTTCAAAAATACTTTAGTCCATTATTTTCTCTTTTTTGCTCCATCCACATTTTGCCAGATTAGATCACAGATTTTTTTTATCCTGCCCTTTCCTGCTCTTTAAGACTTCTTCCAGACTGTGCAGAGTCCAGGACCAATGGATGGAAGTTACATGACGGCAGATGGCCTTGCTCGCTATTTGAGCTATCCAAAAGTAGGAGGGGTTGCCTCAAGAAATTCCAAGTCCCTTGTCCACAGATGCCTTTAAGTCACCTAAAGGAGGATGAACAGCTACTTGTCCCAGAGATGCAAAAGGGATTCAAGTTTCTAGAAGAGAAGCTGCCAACATGGACAGATTGAATATGGCACCAGGACTATTCCTGGAAGAGACTCTGCTGGACGCTTCCTACTGGACTTGCTCCAACACCAAATTCTACCCCATCCTATCTCTCCTCCAGTGCTATGGTCAAATTAATCTTCTACAACAAGCTCATCTCAGATCCAGTCACTGCCCTGCTCAAAAGACTTCAATCACTGCCAATTTCCTACAGGATACAGTCCAAACTCTTTAAATTGACATTCAAAGACTCCTACTTAACAATTGTTTAATTAAACTGAATTCCACGTTTTGACTCAACTTGACTTTCTACTATGAGCTTTCTATTCTGTTCAGTCTGGGATAGTCATCATTCTATGAAATCATGGCATCTGTACTTTTTCCCTTTCCAGAAATGCTCTACCCCTGATCTGCCTAAGTGACTTCAGCCTTTCTTTCAAGGCCTAGAGTCCAGGGTGGGAAACTGGAGGCCTTGTTCTGTGAAGCTATGGTCCAAGGGCCATACTTGAGGACCTAGAGGGCCACAAGTGGCCTCAAGGCCACAGATTCCCCACCCCTGATCTAGAACCTGTGTGAAACCATCAACGTTTATCACTGCTTGGGAATTTTTACCTTAAGAAGTGGCATATTGGGGCGGCTAGGTGGCGCAGTGAGTAAGAGCGCCGGCCTTGGAGTTGGGATGACCCGAGATCAAATCCGGCCTCAGAAAATGAGCACCCACACATAAATAATGACTAGCCATGTAACCTTGAGCAAGTTACTTAACCCCAATTGCTTTAAAAAAAAAAAAAGAAGTGGCATATTGTAGGGAGAAGGGAGCAGAACTCAAGAACAGGGCTCACATTCTACCTCAGATGACCAAGCTAGCTGACCCCAAACAAGTCCATAAGAACTCAACAAACATGCTATGGATTTGGGTTTTCCACAAAAGATAGTCTCTGCTCTCAAAGTGCTCAGCCTGATGGAAGAGACACCATGAAAATCACTGTGCATACAAGATAGATGAACAAATGGGAGATAATCAATAGAGAGAAGGGCCTGGAGTTAAATGGAATGAGGAAAGGTTTCCTGTAGAAGGTGGGAAGGAAGGCAGGGAAGCTGGGTACAAGAGAGCCAGTGAAGATGCCCACAGCTGGGAAATGAGGCATCAGTAAGGAGAGCAGGGTCAGGTAAGGAAGGTAAGGGTGCTAAGTTTAGATCAGAACTTGGACTTAAACCCTGGGTGAAGATTTCCCACCTATGCTACCTTAGGGAAAGCATTCATCTCACTAGACCTCCATTTCCTGATCTGTAAAATGAAGGGATTGGTCTAGATGAACTAACTCTATGTTTCCTTCTAGCTCTAAGGCAGGGGTCCTTAACCCTGGGTCCACAAACCACCAAGGGATCCACAGATAGATTCCAAAGGCCTGTGAACTTGGATATGGAGGAAGAAATTACATTTTAAAATTTTTACTGATCACTAAGTGGATGAAGCACCGGGCCTAGAGTCAGGAAAATGTGAGTTCAAATCTGGCCTCAGATACTTACTAGCTGTTTGTACCTGGAAAAGTCATTTAACCATGCTTGCCTCAGTTTCCTCATCTGTAAAATGAGCTGCAGAAAGAAATGAGCTGCAAACCACTCTGGTACCTCTGCCAAGGAAACCCCAAATGGGGTCACAAAAAAATGGACACAAATGAAACAACTGAACAACAAAAAAAGAAATTTAACATTTTTTAAAAATTATTTTCAAACAAATGCTCTTGGCTTCCCCATAGGGATAAATGGGGTCCATCACCCTCCCCATACATCCACACCCACACCCCCCCCCACACACACACAAGTTAAGAAGCTCTGACATGAGGCCAGAATCCTCTGACCCAAAGGTTACCCTAAAACAAAGCTAGTACTCAGTAACTAAACTAGAACTGGAAAACCAACTCCAGGGTTCCTTCCAAGGCCCCAAAATGCCTTAGGCTGAAAGGTAAGGAAGAAGAAGGCCTACTTCATTTTTCTGTTTGTTTTTTCACTCTAGGGAACTAGGCTCAGCAAGTATTTTGCTATGGTAATAGCCCTAATCAAGTGTTACAATCAGACTTGGACAAACAGTTCTCTTGAAAAGAAAGGTAGGCAGAAGAATATACTGCAAAATGGGGTAATCACTCCTCCCTTGTCCTATGTGATTGTTTGATCTTTAAGCCTTAACATACTGTTCAGTTGTTTCAGTCCTGTCCTACTCTTTGTGACTCCATTTAGGGTTTTCTCAGCAAAGATACTTAAGTGGTTCGCCATTTCCATCTCTAGCTCATTTTTATAGATGAGGAAACCGAGGCAAACAGGGTTAAGTGACTTGCCCAGGGTCACACTGCCAGAAAATATCTGAGGCCACATTTTAACTCAAGAAGATGAGTCTTCCTAATAACAAACCCAGTGCTTTATTGACTATGCCAAATTATGCCCTTTTTAAAGTCTAGGGTTAAAAAAGAATAATTGCAAAAAAAAATTCATATTTACTAATGTTTTGATGTCTTGATGTTTTGTATTTCTGCTGGCTCAGCACTCCCAAGTCATGGACAAGAGCCAGTGCTATATATTTTAGGAACATATACTATATTTAAAGCTGGAAACAACTAGAGATTAGCCATTATAAGGGATAAGGGATCAATTTTGAAAATGGGGAAACAAAGGCCAAAAATGGTAAAGTGACTTTCACAGTTCCTCCAACTCCTAATCCACTGTTCCTTCCATGTAAGAGCAATGGGTTCCAGTGATTATTTTCACACTCAGATTCACTATCTGGAATATTAAAATAATTTATATAATTTATCATTTTTAAAAAGTCTTTCCCAGTTTGTTTGTTTTTTAAATCTGGAATACACATCTAATACCTCAACCTCCATCTTTGTTAAACATTCAATAGATTTTTAGAAAATAATTAAGTCAGCAGCACTTTTTGAAACTTTTTTTTCAGGAGGGAGGGGTTTAGTTTATTTTTTTTAATTTCTATCAAGATTTGCCAGACCATCAATACAAGGACATTTCACTATCCACAAAAACCTGTAAATAAGCAGACTATCCCACATTGGCCATGATGTTCATAGCTGGATCTCAGGTCAACATTTTGCTGTTCCTATTAGAGACAGAAGGACCTGAGTTCAAAATCTGACCTCAGACACTTGACATTTACTAGCTGTGTGACCTTGGGCAAGTCACTTAACCCCAATTGCTTTGTTCCCCCCCCAAAAAAAAAGGGGGGGTGAAATGAGACTATCAGACTATCACCCTGCCCATGGACTTCTTTCCCCACTTTTCTTCATCTGTAATGTTACTCCTTTTGACTACCCTGACCACTGAACATAGACTATACTCTATGTTCAAATCCTGCCTTTGACATATACCAACTGTGTGACTGGTGAAATCCTTTCATCTTCCAGAGTTTCAGACAACTCTATGACTCTAGACTGCAGTCTACATCGTCAGTGGGAGTTCACATATGTAATTCAAGCCTCTGTGAAATCCTAAATTAGCAAGCACAGCAAAAGCTACTGTGTCCCCAGTGAGTCCTACACACACACACACACACACACACACACACACACACACACACACACACAAAATAGCCCTTCCAAGTTTTTCCTTTTTAAATATTCCTTTACTCCTGGAGGAGAACGGGCAAGTCAGGCCAGCTTCACATCAAGACCTCTGGGTGGCCACCCTGAGAAAGATTTTGCTGTGTCTAGCTTAGTCAGAAGTTCATTGGGCAGAGATCCCAGTCATAAATGAAGATTTCCTTAGAAAAGGAAGAAGGTCCAATAGTTGATATAGAGCAAATTTCAATGTGACTAGATGAAATGAAGAGGACAGAGGGCTAAAGAATAATGTGTTTTATGACCACATTTTAAAAAATGAAATACACTGCTATAAACCCCAGGTCAAAACAGATATCCTGGCTGGGTCTCTCTCTCGGACTGTTGACTAGAAACATCCTCTTGGCACAAACACTGCCATTTTAACAAGGCAGTATCTGGTCTGTACTGGTTTCTGATTAACAGGAGTTCCTGAGAAACTGATAAATATCAATCAAAGGAAGGCTAGTAAACTGTAAATTCCTGAACAGAATTATCAGTCCCAATTTATATGGGAGCTCCAACAATATTTGTTTAGTGATGTCTCCATGCTAGGAGGGAGAGGCAGGTCAGCCTCTCAGAGTAGTAAAGAGGTGCTACCTACTATGCTTTCATTAGCCATTAACACTCCACTGGGGAGCTGACCACTTTCCCATCTGAAAAAAGGCTGACTGCAAAGGCAACTTTGACAAGCTGAGAAACATGAAGGCTTCAGGGAGGCAGACACCAGAGGTGCGTAGAACTAGGGGAGAGGGTGTTGAGGGGGAGGGGCATGATCAATCAACTTATTTAGCACCTGCTATGTGCCAAGAACCAGGGACACAACATGTTTAATAAGTAAAGGTTAAAAAAGATCATTACTTAGAATTAAATATAGAACTCAGAATAAAAATGACCTTCTCCAGCTCATTTTACAGATGAGAAAACTGAGGCAAACAGGGTTAAATGACTTGCCCAGGGCCACACAGCTAAGAAAGTGTCTGAGACTGGATTTGAACTCATGAAAATGAGTCTTACTGACTACAGCACTAGTGTTCTATCTACTGTACCACCTAGGTGCCCATTCTGCCAGTAGAGAAGTTCAATGTCTTAAAAGTAGGTTGGGTGCAGAATGCATGCAAGGCCAACTCAGTATCTTTGAAACTATATGGAGACTCACCCTGAAAGTTCTAAGATCATCATATCATAAATCATAGCTTTAGCACCAGAAGGGACCTTTAAACATTTATTTGACAGATAAATTATGGCCTAGACTGGATAAGTAACACTCTGAAGGGCCACAGTAAGGAGTAGAGCCAGAATTCAAACCCAGATCCTTTGACATCCAAATTACTATTTAGTCAGCAGTGATAGTTTAATGAATTTCCAATAGCAAGGAGGGGCCTCAAAGGGCAGTGAACAAAATGGGGGTGGTTCACAGCCTAACCCTCAGGATTTGGGCACCCCCCCTCCGCCCCGGGGCCATACTCAATCTACATGACCAAGCCCCACAACTGGCTCCTTGGTCTGCCTCCCCTCCATGATGAGAACACACTTGGATTATGTCCAGGCTCTACCAAAGAGGCTCCGAGGCTGGGCTTTACCAGCCTTCATCCTTCCCCTCCTTATGGAAGCTGACCTGAGGCCATTTTCACTGTATAACATAGCACTGGTACAGACACTGAACTGCTGTAAGGGGAAATCAGTTGTCAGGGAAATTCCTCTCAATCTCTAGGAATTTAGTTATTCATTTAACTCCCCAGCCTTGCAACCAACAGAAGGTCCCGTGTGAAATGTCCCCTGGTGCTCAGACAGACATTCAATGCACTGCTTAGCCAGGGTTCCAGGCCATTCAGACAGATTTTTCAAGGTTCTGTCCCTATAGTGAGTAGTTTTGTTTTTTTTTAAATCCTCGTTGGAGCATAATTAATGATGTTAAAGCACTCCACATTCCAAACGTGAGAAAAGTTCTTTGAGATAAAGGATAGTGTACTCTCTTACCTAAAAACTGTCAAAACCATCAAAAAGTCTCCCATTTTTCAATAGTGTCTGACTCTCCATGACTCGATTTGCAGTTTTCTTGGCAAAGATGCTGGAGTGGTTTGCCCTTGCCTTCTCCAGCTCATTTTACAGATGAGGAAACTGAGGCAAGAAGGATTAAACGACTTGCCCAGGGTCACACCACTAGTGTTTGGATTTGAATTCAGATCTTCTTGACTACAGGCCCTATAAACTATCCACTCACCACCTAGTATCTTCTCTAAGACTGGTACACTTTTTACACACTTTAAATGTGGCTGAGGGGAAATGAGGACAACAGACTAACAATTTTCAGAATTTTTGATGGAACACATATGCTATTATATATAGCACTTATATTCTATAAAAAAATTTAACAAAATATCCGGGGTGTTTGGGATGTGATTTCATCTACCTTGGAAACTCTTGAGGTGGGAATCCCCTCTGCTGATTCACTGAGAGCTTGTGCTTTGCCAGGGTTCACATAGCTAGCATGTGTCAGAGGAGACCTAGTATCAGAGATTTAAATATGAAAGAGACTTTAAAGGTTATCAATTGCAACCCTTCCATTTTACAGATGACTATACCAGGGCCTAGGAAGCTACATGACTTGCCTACAGTCCTGCAAAATCCAAAACTATTTCCACAGTATCCACTCCTCTTCCTCCTAAAGACTCAAAAGGCCGCCCCATATCCATTATGCCAAACTCTCTTTCATCCAAGATAGCATTCTCTGGCCTCCACTAGTATGAATGTAAGATCTGAGACACCAAACACCAAAATCCACAATACATGCTTCTGGCAAAGCTTTCTTTGTTGATAGCCGTCCTGAATGCCACTAACTGGCCATTCAACAAATGGTTTCCCAGCTATTTTGTAGCAGCAGAGAACACACACAGGTGAGAAAAACCACAAAAGTTATGCTTCATTAAGTTTTGCCTGGAGAAAGTTTGGAATCTGAGATATATTGGAATACATGCTAATAGTTACAAAATCTCTCTCTCAGACCTTTCTCATGCAAATATTCTTGGTGTGGGCATTTACTCCTTTCTAGATGCTGCCAGGCCTCCCTAAGGAGAACAAGGCAAAAGGCTGTTTGCTTTTACACTGGGGAAAGGGGTAAGCCAAAAATCCAGGCTCTCACCTACATACACTCACTGCCCCAAAAGTAAGTGCCCCTGTCTGGACTGTATAAAGCATACTAATGCTTTCCTGGTGGAGTGATGAGTTGATTCATTCTTTCTGGAAGGCAACTGGTCATTCTGAGGAGAAAGTGACTAAATTGCCCATACCCTATGACCCAGGGATTTCTTTTCTAGGCATAATCCCAAAGAATATAGTAATAAACAATATAAGCCATATAAGAACATATGAAACCAAAAAGATACATACACCAATATTACTTATAGTAGCACAATTTTTGTGATAGCAAAGAACTGAGAGATTAGGGAATAATTAAACCATTCCAAGTCCATGGGTCTAATGGTATATTATTGTGTTACAATAAATGATGACTAGAGGTAAGCAGAATAATATAATTATAATACGTAATCAAGAACTGATCGATGGAATGTCCAACCAGGACCATGATTCTAGAGGGCATATGACAATGCATGTTGCTCACCATCTAATGATGGTGGGCTCAAAGTACAGAATGAGACATATTTCAGACAAAGTCATTACAGGAATTTGTTTTGCTTGACTATGCATATTTGTAACAAGGATTTTGTTTTTGTCTCTTTCTCCAATTGGGGCAGGAGGAGTTAAGAGGGCCAGTGATAAAATTGACCAAAAAAAAAGAGAGAAAAAGAAAAACAAGGGGGTCACTGAAGAACTTTTTTTAAATGCTTAGAAGAGAGAAGGAAAGAGACAAGCAGGACAGCTCTGAAAGTTCCATGTGGAGTTTTTATCATGCTAAAAATAAAATGCAAACTGTATGTAAGAGATTCCCAGTTTCTTGTATAATCCTCTTTGTTCAATTTTTATGTGGCAACTCTGGTTTTAGTTGGTGTTGAATTCAGGTTAAAAAAATTTTAAAGAAACTATTATTACAGTGAATGCAGAGAAATGTGGAAAGACTTCTATAAACTGATGAAAAGTAAATCAAACAGAAACAGGAAAACCAAATACAAGCCCATTACAACAATGTAAATGGAGAAGTGAAACAAGAGAACCAACTGAAACTAAATGCTTTTAAGTTATAATAATTAATATTGGCTCAAAAAAAGAGATGGGAATTCCCTTCTCCCTGCTTTCCAGAAGTAGGGAGGAACTATGAGTAGGCAAAACTACACTGAGAGGTTCAGAATTTTTCAATGTCTTGATTTGTTTTGCTGAACTATTTTTTATTCTTCATTTTTTGTTATAAGGTATGAATCTCCGGGAAGGGGAAGAAAGACAGAAATAGTATAAAATGCAGGTGATATTAAAAATACATATAAAATAAAATATTTTAAACCCTAGTCTCAGTCTAGAGATCATTATAAATGGTTTTAGTTTTATTAGTCTATGTAAACCCTCTGTGATTGAAAGAGGCACCCATCACACTTTGTTTTCCAGGAAAAAATATATTCCTATTAGAAAACTCTTAATCACAAATTGACCTTTTCAACTTTGATGTTGCCACCAGCATCCCTAGCACCTTTCTAGATATCAAATTAAGGTCCTTTTGAATCACTACCAGATTTTTAAATTTGGTGGTATAGCCAACAACTAGAAAAGAAAACACAAAGGATTTTCCCAACCATGATACAACCCAAGATCCCAGATGTGATCAAAAGGAGTATCTATGATTCAATGCAATTCACCAAGCATTTTCAGGTGCCTAATCTGTGCAAGGTGCTGGGAGACAAAGACAAGTCCAAAAGACGTCCCTGCTCTCAGGAAGCTTAAGATCTAGCAGCTAATGGCACTGGGGGAAGTCCATCAGAGAGTAGAGGTGGAACCCAGTTTGAACAACAAGAATGGAGATACCGGTCCTTCCAGTTTAAAGAACTCTCAGATCCCATCCCTAAGGAAAACTCAATTCTCCTTCAGCCCAACACAAGATAAAGGCCTGAGGGAACGGGGACTTACAGATAAAAGAAATGTCGCTAAATAGAGTGGGAGAGGGGGTGGGAGAACTTAAAAGACTAAGGGGAAATTAAATTCCAAAGAAAATGAAAGACTTAAAGAAAACTGAGCCCTACTTTCCCTACCCCCCCCCAAAAAATCCTAAGGAATAATTTCACTTTTACAATGCACATTCAATTCAATCAAACAGGAAATACTTCCCAAGCACCTACTTCTTAGGACCTCAAAATAGAGTAAAAATAAACAAATTAACAAAACCCAGTCCTTATCCATACTTTATTTTTTCATGTACATAACTATACATAAAATCTTACTTTCCTTGTGCATAATTGTATATGAAAATCCAGTTTTTCATACTCAGGGCTGCATATGAAAATCTTATTTTTCATATGCCACTGTATATGAAAAACATCATTTTATTTGGAGAGATGGGGGGCAAAGTGAGCAAATTTAGAGGCAAGGGTATCATAGGCTAGAATCAGTTAAATAATAATCTGTCAATATTTATTACTTGTTTTAGGAAACAAAACTGAACTGGTCATAATTCTCCAAGGTCTTTTAAGTCAATCATTTCCAATCTCAGAGCAAACTAAGTCTCCATCATCCATGTTTAATTTCAAGTTTGCCTTATGGATGTCTTCTCTCATCTTTGTACATATAATGGGCTCAATTCTCTATCAATTTAAATGAGCCAGACTTTATTCAAGCCCACATCCAGTTCTCTGGCTAGGTTTCTCTTGTCATCTTCCTTCTTTTATATGACAACATTTAGTTCTTGCCCAATTATTACTATCTTTTCAAATAAAAATAATGCTTATATCTGAAAATATACCACCCATAAATCTGCATTTTGAAAAACTGCCCTAATATTTATTCCTTTGAACGGGAGACAAAAGAAATTCCAGCAACCAAAGCAATCAATAATCAATTATTAAGTTCAGGAACCATGGGCTGGGAATACTTAAGTGTTCAAGCCTGTATTGATTTTCCTGGAGCTCCCATTCTACCCAAAGAATTCTATAATATCTATATTACAAATCCTAATTTAATCAGCAAGTCCCTCTTTCAAGACTGTAATTGAGTACTTAATCTTTCCTACATCATGGACCTCTTTGGCAGTCTGGGAAAGCCTATGGACAGCTTCTCAGAATAATGCATTTAAAATGACAGATTACAAAGAAAACCAATTACACTGAAATATAGTTATCAAAATATTTTAAAAGTTCACAGACCCCAGATTAAGAACCCCTGTTATAAGTAAAAGCCCCCTAAGGTCAACTAGATTTTTAAATTTTTACTCTGATCTGTATTTTTCCACCTACTCTCAAAAAAAAAAAAAGAACCCAAAACCTAGAAGACAAATTTAATTTTCAAAATAACACAAGCATTATTGCCCCTACTCAATCCAATATACACCGTGAAGACACAAGAAATGAATTTGCGGCAGCAACAGCTTAAGAAGGATGGGCTGACGCTCAAACCCATCAGGCTTGGGAAGGGAAGGAGCTGAAGAAGTTTAAGACAAAGTAACACATTTACCCTCTTCCAAGAGGTCCAGGCTGTCACGCTTAACCCGGGCAGGCTTTCTCGGCTCATTGGCACAGGCGTACTCAAAACACTCTTCCTCTTCATTTCCCAATTCTTTCAATGACATTGCTACCGTGGGATCATGGTCCTAAGCCTTTGGCACTGGGATACCTCCCAGCCACCTCCGTGGATGTGCCATCTGTACAGTGACCTGAGCACACTCCCAGAAGCCTGGAAACTCTTCTGGGCAGCGACCATGCCTTGCCAACATCCTGGGTGACTTATCTGTGCAAAGGGCTATATTATCGGGCCCCACATCTCTCTCGCCTAAGAGGGAATCTCAGCCTGCCTGGGAGGATGGAGTTCCTGATGGGGGAGAGGAAAGGGAATTGGCAAAGAGCCATCACCCTCCTAAAACACACCTGGCCTGCTACTGCGCAGAAGGGCCAGTGGTTTGGGGCTCATTCTAAACCAAGTTTCCAAAATGCTAGGCTGGCAGAGGAGATTGTCAAGTTTGAAGCTTTTTGCCCCCTATCTTCTTCTCCCACAACCTCCCTCCCCCCTGGAACCCTGGCTAATGGTAGCTTCCTCCAAGTTTCATAGCAACTGCATAGGGAAAAGCAGACCGATACTTAAACAGCTACACCTGTTTAGAGGCGGGGAATCTGTAGGCAAGTCACCTTGGTAAATGATTGCCTAAGTTCCTCGGTGACAGGTTTCCTATGGGTGTGCTGAAGACACACACACACACACACACACACACACACACACACACACACACCTTGCCAAAACTGCAAATTCCAGTTGCATGATAATAAAATGCGGAGGAAATCTTTACTTCCAGCAAAAACACGTATGCAATAAAGATCTAAGTCCCACTTGCATACCTGCCTCTCTATGCCAAGAGCACTTGGCAGTTTTCTCTGCATTCTATATTCCCCCCCAGAGCCAACTCTCAGGGTAACTCTGTAGTCTAAGAAATACCGCAGTAAAAAACGCTGTGGTTAACAAGGCAGAGTTGCTCATTCCATGGCTGAAGAAAAGAAAGAGAGAGGACCAACATGTGCTGATTCCGAACAAAGAAAGAAAGCCATAGTTTTCCTGCACATGCACCTCAGATAACAACCATGTTTCCCATCTGGTTGTTTCCCTTCTAACAATGAGAAAAGCAAACACGTTCCTTAAATGGTCTGAAAAAGATCCTTAGCTTTGGGTTTTGTGGAAAGAAGCTTCGAATTGCTTCTCAGCAATCCTCCCAAGCAAATCCTACCAGAGCTCTCTGCTCCTAACAGCATTACATTAGGGAATATATCTTGCCTTTCTCTAAGGAGCAAACTCAGGGTCACTAAAGGCTTGAAGACTGCTGGAATCCTAGCAGGTAACCAAGAGGGGATTCTACAGAAGGCAGAAGAAATAAATGACCACAGAGAAAAGGACAGTATACCTCTATGGAAACTGCCATAAGACCACACTGAGTCTCTTTAATTGGCAAGGCTGACCTTAATGGAAAGAAGAGTAAGAACCTGAAACTTAAAAAACATCATTCAAAGCATCTTATTCATTCTAGAAATGGAAAACAATTGTATTCCACAGTTGTTACAGAGAAAGAGCCTCAGAAACGCCAAAATGATACATTAAATAAAAGTCTTTGTTCAAGGGATAGAGCTTAAAAAAAAGATTTGATGAAAATTTAAAAACTAAACAAGAAGATATTGTACCAATACTGTAGATGGGGAAAAAAAAAACACTGAAAGCGTTCAGAATTCCCAGTGAATGCAGTGATTAATAATTACAGCTTCACCGGACAAAGAGTGAATACCAACTCCTGTCTCTTGGAAGACAGGTGGTGGGCTACAAGTACAGATGAGATATACACTGACAGGTAGGGCCTAGGGTGCTTCCCTGGACTGTGGTTATATGTTACAAGGCAAGATTTTAATGGAGTGGTGGAGGGAGTTATTTGCAATTGATAGTGATGTTTTTTTTAAAAAGTGGTCAAAAACTTTTAAAAAACTGAGATACAAGGCTTTCAAAAGCACTGTTAGCAAATTAAATTTAAGACTTTCTCCAAATTTACAAACAAAACTATGAGGCAAGAAATCTACATTCTTGTACATGTGTGCCCAGTGTAGACTATATGAAGGAACTCATCTATAAGTTTCATATAGTTTAAAAAGAAAAGTGATAATAAGGTGGTGGTGTTATTCTGTCATTTTTGGTCCTGTCTGACTTTTTATGACCCCCATCTGGGGCTTTCTTGACAAAGATAATGGAGTGGTTTGCCATTTCCTTCTCCAGCTCACTTTTACAGATGAGGAAACTGAGACAAACAGGGTTAAGTGACTTGCCCAGGGTCACACAGCTAGTACTTGTATCTAGGGCCAGATTTGAGCTCAAGGAGATGAGTCTTCCTGACTCCAGGCCATGCTCTCTATCCACTACACCATCTAGTTACCCCTATTATTAGTTACTACTGTCTGTTCTAACAAAAATTCATTGATTCCTCCATTAATTGGGGGTGGGAATAACAGCAAAATGCAGTTTTGAACTGGCTCAATTAGTATCATGTACACTTACCATCAACTTTAAATTCAAGCATCTAGGTGACCCAGTGAATAGAGCACTGAGGAGCCTGGAGTCAGGAAGACCCGAATTCCAATCCAAACCCAGACACTCACTAGCTGTGTGACCTTGGGCAAATTATCTAACCTCTGCTTGCCTCAGTTTCTCCATCTGTAAAATGGGGATGATAATAGCACCTACCTACCAGAGATGTTGTCAGGATCAAATAATAGTAAAGCATGGTGCCTGGACCATCGTAAGTGTTATATATGTGTTAGCTTCCATCAATCATCATCATCATCATCATTAAATCAGCTAAATGTTTAAACATGAACAAAAATGGAAAGTAAACCATTCCATCTCAGGGTGGCATGGAGAAAGGCTGCTAAATCTGGAGTAGAGGCCTTGGTTTTCAAACTTGTATCTGCTTCTTATGGCATCTATGACCTTGGATGAGTCACTTACTCTGGGTCACAGTTTCCCCAACTGTTAAATGAGAGGGCTGGTCTCTAGCTAACGTTCTAGCTCTAATTCTCAGAGCCTAAGAATCTCTGTAGAACTCATCCACTCCACAAATATTTGTTGATACCTATTCCGTGCAATGGCATGAACCATTTCTGCAAATATATTCAAACAATTCTGTATATCTGTCATCCAGCTAAAAATGGCAAACACAAACAGGATCATCCCTTGACTCACTTCTTAAAGAGGCCTATTCCCTGAATGGGCGTTGCCTCACTCAAAGTGAGAACCTGAAAAGGCATTAGCTAAAAGGATTGCATCCTAGGTCATCTCCAGTGATCCTGATGAATATCTGGTCACTGGACCCAGATGGCTCTGGAGGAGAAAGTGAGGCTGGTGACCTTGCACAGCTCTTCCTCACTCAAATCAAAGTCAACTGCAAGTCATGTCATCATTTCCTGATGTCATGGTCCTCTTTGAGAACAAAGGATAAACACAAAAATGCCTTTTAAAATGTTGCTGCATCCATAACCCCTTTGGTAACATTTGCCTTTCAAAATAATTTCAGGCTACCCTTGACTAATGATGACCAACCCAATCTACGTATTTAATGACAACTTTCACCTTTCAGAGTTCATTCCTTAAACTTGACAAACTGAATTCTGGCATAGTAAACAGAATGCTAGATTCACACTCCCTCTCTGACATTTATTTGGTGACTACAGGCAAGTAACATATCTCATTCTCTGTTTCTTCACCTGTAAAATAGTGTATACCTGTAGTAGATATCTGACATGATTACTGTGGAGCTCAAATGAGATAATGTACATAAAAGCACCCATGAACTTTAATGCATTTTATTGTTACTATTGTTAAATGTTTAATATAGAATGCTTTAGGACATGTACATACAACTCCATCTCCTTATCTTGGCCAAGTCTGTCTCTCAAAATCAATTGACACCAACCCTTATTTTTGATATCAGGCTATCTTTAGACTTTTGAAGTAACAAACCCAATTTAGTTTTTATTCATGTTATTTTTAATGCTAGAAATATGGCATAAAGTACTTTCAGCAAATATATCCCCAAACTAACAAAAACCAAAAAAAAAGGTCACAACTAAAAAAACTAAAGTATTGCTATTTCAAGTTATGCATGGGTGAAAAGAAGCCACTTTGGTATGATAAGTGGGCCAGGAAATATATTCATAAAACGTTCCAAGTAAACTTGGAGGCTGATTATTTAAACTGGGATAGAAAAGGAAGCTGAGATGAGCCCCAGGACTGCTGTAAGTACATTACATGCTTAAATATCTGGTAGCCAATCAGTCAACCAGTATTCTCTTATTCTCTGGTACGTCCATATACCTGTGGTATGGGAGCACCTGATAGTCATAACAAGCCAGATACTACAGTCACTTAAAAGTGCCTTCTGGATCCTTAATAAGAAGAGCTCTCCTTCAGCAAGCATTATCCTTAAATCAACCAATGACCAGAGCACTGGGTGAGGTGCTAACAATACAAACACAAAACTGCACCCTCAAGGAGCTTTACATTCAAAGCAGAAGGAAGAACATCTCCACTGAGGATTTCCTTGAGGAGATTTACAGAAGCTTTTGAGAAGATCCTGCACATGGTATGAGACCTGGACCAGATTTACTGCACACCAGAAGGAAAAGTCCCTAGGCCAGTAAGAGGATGGATCTACTTAGCAAAAGAATTCCATGGAGGAGCACGGAAGACCATACATAGGGGTTTCTTTTGGCAAGTTTTCTCCCCCCTTGGTCTGTAATCTGTTTGAAAGAAGGGCATGATTATGTTTGCCTTACTTAGTCCAGTGCCTGACAAACAGTAAGTGCTTAATAAATGCTTGTTGATTTGATTTGGAGTATAGAAAAAACAAAGTCTAAAAAAAACCAAACTCTATGAATATTGACACTTTCTAGGTTCTAAAGATAGAAACAAAAAATTCTGTAAAATGAGGTGGGTTGGCTCTAAGATCCTCTAAGTCTATTCTCTGTGATCCTAGGAAGCAAAGGGGAGTATCCAAAACAGCCTTGGCTCTGGACCCAAGAGGACCTTTCTCATTTCACCCAGAGTTCATTACAAATACTTCTTTGCTCTACTTGTTAGGGGTGGTGGTCAGTAGTAAAGTCAAATGATGGCAGAAAAACCCAGCAATGGATATCCCCCCAAAATGGATTTTCATGTCATCTTCACATTAAATTGTATGTAAAGCAATAAAACATTAATTTATAAAAAGCCACTGCAGTTTAACAATCGTTGCTGTTCAGTCATCTCTGACTCTTTATGATCCCATCTGAGGTTTTCTTGGCAAAGATACTGGAGTGTTTACCATTTCCTTCTCTAGCTCATTTTCACAGATGAGGAAACTGAGGCAAGTAGGGTTAAGTGACTTGCCCAGGGTCACACATATAGTCAATGTCTGCGGCCATATTTGAACTCAGGAAGATGAATCTTCCTGACTTCAGGCCCAACACTCCACCCACTGGTCCATGTAGCTACTGCTCAGTTTAACAGTTACCCCCATGCTAAGGCTACACACCTGTCTGGCAGGTTGTCACAATAACAATTGCAGGGGTGTTGCACTGTTTACACTGTTTAGTTGCCATCTGAAATGGGTTTAAAACAAAGGAGCAAAGTAGGATGCATTTACCTTATTAACTCTGAGACTGGTCCCTGTGGCATCCAATATCTATAACCAAAATTTTAAGTAGTACAAGATGACTATAGGCAACTTCTCATCCTCATTTTTAGTATTTATTAAATCAAGTCAAGAAGAATTTACTAATCACCTACAACGTGATGGACACTGTGACAATTTCTGGGAATACAAAGAAAGACCAAAAATTAAAATAAAAAAATAAAAAAAAACCAAACCAGTTAAGGAGATCACAGTCTACTGAACATTGACATACCAGACTAAAAACCTAGCAAGAAGCCCACATTGTTTAGGGGCCTCTGATCTGGGGGCCAGGAATTGTTGGTATCAGGGTGGTTCATAGCAAAAGCTGTCTCTTTTTCCATATTCCTTCTAGTAAAACAGTTAGAGTCAAATCTCAAATCTAATTTACAAAGGGAATTGTATCACCAAATACATAATTTTCAGCACTCCTGAGCTGCTCAAGGTATTCTTTCGAAGCATGCAAAGTTGGCTCAAAGCAACAAAAAGACCCTCCCACCCCTAAATCCATGACACATACTTTCTGATTGTTTCAATCCATTGATCAATTATGTGGATTTTTTTCCCTCTTTTTTTCTTTGCAAAAATACCACCTATTATATGGGATGGTTGGGGAAAGACGATTACTGGGAAAAACTATGTTGATGCAAAAAAAATCCATAAAACTTATTTTTAAAAATAATAACTTCAAAGTATTCAAAAGTTCCTAAGTATTTTTTAATGTTCTGTATCTCAGACTATTTTATATCTGAACAAAATCTGAGAAAGAACAACCTTTAATAATCTATTTCTGAAGAGACTGATCAAAAAGGTTACCACATATGTTTAAAACTTAAATATGTGAAATTAAATCAAAGACTTTGAAAATGACAAAGGACCCATCCCTCTGCTTTTAAAAGGAAACAAGACAACTTAAGAATCCAGACTTAACTTGGATTTTTTCACAGACATACTAACACCTTATCCCAGACCAGAATGGGTAAACTAATCAATGCACTGCATTGGTATGTCTATAAATGCATGACTTCACACAGATCATTTTCTGGTGTCAGACAATGTGTTTTGAAATAGATTCTCCCCACCCCCAAACCTGAACCTATACTTTTGCAGGCTTCTTTCATATCCACAACCCACCAGTTCAGTTGCATGGAGCCAGTGTAAGTTCACACTAGGGATACAATGCTTATATAAATCAACTATAGGAAGAGAGACCCATTCCTACCCTTTAAGAAGGGAGCAAACACTGAGCTGGGGACTCTAAAAATCAAGTCCAAATCCCTCAGGATACTGATGGGGAAACTGAGGCTCAGACAGATGAATGGTTTGCCCAAGGTAACAAAAGCAATAAGCATCAGAGGCTGCATGCTAGCCATAAAATCATTTTAATTACAGGCTCTCAACAAGATAGCCACTCCACCAAGCTTCTAAAATGCCTAAAGAGAATCACTTTTAAAAGCACTAGATTTATTTCTAGGTCTCAAATTGATTCCTTTAGTACAACTCCAAATATTTTGGTTTTTTTCTCTCATACCTTGTTTTATTCTTTTATTTTTTTTTTTTGAGGGTAGGAGTAGCAACTATAAAAAAAAAAAAAACCTGCTAAAACTTGAGGGGAGAAAAGACAACCTTTAGACAAAATGGCAATATTCTTTAAAAATTAAAAAAAAATAAAGATTCCACCACGTTACTGGAGAAAATTTAACACTGCCTACCATTTTTTTAGGTGCTAACAACCCTCACTGTCAACATTTCAAGCAAAATACTTAAATGACACTCCTACATTCCTATTCCTACCTCAGAGCACTTAAGATATTTACTCTATAAACTAATCATAAGTCAATAAACCAAGCTAAACAAGAAGAGTCTGCCTCTTTTGTGAAAAATACACAGTCGTTTCTACTTAACCACAAAGGTCTTTTCAAAATAAAGTTGAACTTGCCTTTGCTCTCAGCTAGGGGAATTCACTAGAAGTTTTGTTCATTAATTATTCAAAGCGTACAGGACAGGGAAGAGGAAGCATCAATAGGTGTTCTTAAGCATTCGAGTTCCTAAAAATATCCCCCTTACCAAACTATGGAGAACAGAATGATATAGGATAATCAAATTAACAAGCATTTATTAAGTGCCTACTATGTGCCAGATGAAGAGACAAAAATTAAGTTGTCTTCGAGGGGATGGGGGAGGACAGATTGGGAAAAAAGGAGTCCTACACACCTTAAGCCTTTCAGTATCTAAACTATATGGATTCAAATGTCCTTCCATGGAAGACCAGGGACTGAAGTAGTAATGGTGACCGAGCTGCTACTTTGCATTCTGCTTGGCAATTTTCTGGGTTAAAGGTGTATGCAAAACATGTATATACTTTACAAATATATGAATTTGCATCAGAACAGAATGGACAATGACTAGCTAATGAGTTACGTTAAAATAGTTCTGTGAAATTGGATGGCTTTACCCAGATCTTTTGTTGTTGTCAGGGAACAAGTGCTATGAAATATTTTTTCCTGTACTTCTTTTATAAAAATCAGACCCAGGAGACATCAAAGGAATAGTATTTCCCTTCCTTTCCATCTTGACCCAATTATTCCTGTGGCAATATAAAGACAGATATCCAAAAAAGACTGAGTCCCATCCCCACTATCTTCCTGTCCAACTTTGGCGAGAAGGAAACCTCCCATGCAAATATGACTCAGCTCTCATTCAAACTTTAGCATCAATCAGAATTTACCCCTTGGAGAATCACTCAGTTCTTCCATTTTCCCTTTTGATGTATCAGGGCAGAGATCAGGAAATAGCAACTCGGAACAAAAGTCAAGAGAGAGGATCCGAGGCGAGAAATCCCACAGCAAACAGGCTCTGACACAGTCTCTTACTGTAGCAAGGGATTTTCCTTTACCAGGTAATAGGTGTGTCTGGAGCTCAGGTAACAATTAGGCCAAGGCAACAGGAAGACTTCCCTCCCACTCACCTCCAACTCGAGTTTTGACCTGTGCTCAGCTGGCCCGCAGGCTGCTCTTCCCCACTCACTGCTTCTCCTTCTCCTTGTATAGTCCTATAGGACCAAGTATAGTCCTCATGTCTGTTCCGTCTCCTTTATAACACCTACCTCTTCATATGGTACATATAATGAGAACAGTAACAGCTGGCACTCAACGTCTGCAAAGCATTCACCTCTATATTCTCACGGGATCCTCCCCAACAGTCTTGTGTGTCCTATTATTATCCCCATTTTGCAGATAAGGAAACTGAGACTCTGGGGTTTATGACTTAAAGCAAGGTCCCACAAGCTGGTAAGCTTGTGATATGAGACAGGTTCTTCCCAATGTCAGCTCCAGCATGTCATATCCCTAAATGCCCTTCTGTATACCTACTGATAGAAATGAAATGAAGCTGTTCTACTTACATGCACACAGAAATACACACACATAGACCTATGAACACAAAAACACAAATATACAATATAGAGATTTACTACACAGAGGTTACACTGACATGGAGTAACCTTGACCTCAGTTTCCTCATCTGTAAAACAAGCGAATACCTATGACCTCTGATCCTTGTAAATCTTCTGATCTTGTCAATCTTCCTCTAAAGCCATTATATCAAGAGCTGAGTTCCACAATTCTTCTCCCTCTCCTTAAATCACACCCATGACCTTCCCACAAGGTTCCCTGTACTTACTAGGAGGTCTGGTATCAGAAAGAGGAGCACCCAACTCCTTCAGCCAATTTTCAGCCTCCAGCAACTGATACCTGGTCAGCCTTGGCCAGGTTGAGTTTATTTCTAATATAAATGAATCTGCTCCCCTCGGGCCATCCTGTCCATTGGATCATTCCTAAGCATGTGCATGCCCATAGCACCAGGCTCTCATGACCTGAGGCTGCTCTGGTCCCTCTAAGGAAATTACTGAGCAGATTTTAAAAGTGTGTCCTCCTCCCAATTCCATGGCCCAAGAAATACACCCAGGACTCCTCTTTAACATATATTCACAGCAGAAACCTGCGAAGAAAGACATCACATCTGTGCCACTTCCCTCTGCTGTTAACCAGGCCAGTTCACTGCTCTGTTACATCATTCAGGTTAATCAGGCGTGAGGATCTTGTGAAGACAAACGTGCAAAGGGGAAAGGTCATACAAAACCCTGGATGCCAACACAAACCTAGCCACCTTTGGTCTTTCTTCACAGGTGTGCAGGTAAAATACATATCCTCTTGAAGGTCTGTGTATTACTTAGGCAATTAAAAAAAAAGTTTTCTGGAAGAGCTATGATTTGGGAGAATCACCTTTAAACAAAATCCAAGGTGTTCAAGGGAATGAACAGAAATAGAGAATTTCAATGCTTCACATTATAGCAACAAAATCTCAACTGCTTTGGGATCCATCCATCTGAAAGTGTTTCTGAGAACTACTCAGTCCTAGAGAGTTCCCTTTATCCCACACCATAAATTCCCGGGGTTGTCAAACCCTCCTCCTCCTCTTCCTCTTCCTTCCATTCTCACCACACCCATCCTTTAAAACCAGGACCATATGAGGCAAAGACCAAAGATCCCACTTCACATTAGACATGTCATACAAGATTCTGGCTAGGTCTCCTAAGTAAGAGAAGCCACCTGAATGCCCCGGGGCAAAGGAGTACCATAGTTCCTTGAGTGTTTTTTTCCCCCATACTCCTCACTGCTCAGCATCCCAAGCCAAATAAGTACACTGAAAGCCACAGAAAGGCAGTCTCCTGCCTTTAACTGACACCCAGGGTGTCTGTGAAGGGAGATGCCTGATGGAATGCAGGGCACCTTTCTCATCTTTGTGCCTAAACAGCACAAAGGATAACCGGCACATCTTGGGCTGCACACATTCACATTGTCAAGTACACACGTGCATAGGCACACACACACACACACACACACACACACACACACACACACACACAGCTTGCAGGAAACAGAATTTCTACAGAACCTATGAGCCACAAACATTTCTATGCCTGATAAGTCAAAAACTATCATTTCTTCCTGAGAATCTGTTCAGCGAGACCTACCGATGGATGATTCTTCCACTGCAAAAAACCCTTGGTCATGCTTTAGAAAAGGAATTCATAATGTCACACACAGCCCCGCTGCACCAATGCCACCGCCCCCACCCCCTCCCAGCTCCCATCCGAAGGATACAGATGCATCCACCAGGCTTACAATGCACCCACCCTGCAACCTCATCCTTGCAAAGCCCATAATTACCATCTGTACATTCGTCATAATACCAGTCGAGTTCATAGTAATCTGCTTCGATAAATTTCTGCATAGTCAGTGTTGTCAGAACTGATTTTGCCGTGTTTCTGAGGTCAGGTGAAACGCAGCCATGCCTTCCTGCCTTTCTGGTAGGCTGAGCTGAACGGCAGCCCCAGAAAGGCTGAAAGCAAGCTACACATTCTCAGTGACAGACGAAAGTCAGGAAGGAAAAAGAAAAAAAAAAAAGAAAGGGGAAAAAATGAAGGGAATAAAAAGGGTGAGGAGGAGAAAAACCAGGGAGGCAGACTTCCAAAGCCAATGCCCTCACGCTGCATGCACGCTCTCATAAAGAAGCTTGGTACAGAGCCCTTGAATGGGAGTCAACCAAATCATCCTATCAAAAGGCTGAGAAGGTGACGTCAGGGACACACACCACCACTGGGTGCTCCCAACTCAATCCTCTCCTCCCTGCTCCCCACACATCTTTCAATCGGACATGTTACCATGGAGACTGGTCGGCTCTGCAAATGATGCAAGGATGCAGGAAATGTCTTCTATGGATGCAGAACCTATTTTCTTTCAGAGATATCTGGGCCCATGCAATAAGAAACAGGAGTTTCTAATAAAATAATCTAAAACAAAACAAGAGAGGGGTAGAAGGGACCCTTCGGGCATCTAGTCTGACATCTTGCCCCAGGGGACAAAGACATCTAGGCAAAGTTTCCTTGCTTATGAGAGGTTTACTGTAATCACACATTCTGAGTCTAAAAAGGAACATTTTTTAAAATAGGGGTGGAAGAGAAAAATCTTTTGACTTTTGCATACCTATATGAACACTTAACTTTCCTTAACCTTTTCAGAAAAAAAAAAAATCTGAGAATGTAGGGAACAGAGTGAGAAGGAGTAGTGAGTGAGTCATCATTTTCTAAAGTTCCCTCCAAAGAAAAGGTTTACTCACAAATATCCATATTGTATGAGCCTTTTCCATGCTCCCAGGGAAACAAAAAACGTGCGTGGTTTTAAGAAATACAATATACAACCAAGGAGAATTTATGAGCTAATTATGAGATTTTAATACACTCCATCTCCAATCATTCTACATCCCCAGTTCTAGTCACTTGCCTGATTTCTAATCCCACAATATCTATTTTGACTTTAACTACCCATTCTTATACCACCCCCCCATATATCAACCAAAACCTTGTCATTTCTACCCCTCCAACATCTCTCACTGCCGTCCTCTCATGGCTACCAAACTGGTTCAGCTATCTCTCACTTGGACTATTACAATATCTTTCAAATGTCCTCCTTGCCTCAAGTATCTCCCCATCCTAATTCTTCCTCCTCAAAGCAGCCAAAGTACAGGGTAGATAGTGTCATGCCCCTTCTCCAAAAACTCCCTCTTACCTCAAGGTTCAAATTTAAACGTTGTTATTAAAATCCTGGTCCCAACATACAACTCCTTCAGTGGACTGGACACATTTTTCATAAAGATTTGTTCATTACAAAAGGAAAGCTAAAAATCTTTCCAATCATATCCAAAATGATACGGAAATGCTCAAGGGTGTTTTGTTTATTTGTTTTAATGAATGGCACCAACACCAAGAGTTCATAGCCAGGACCCTACAACAGAAAAAAGCAATACTTGCTGAGCTAAGCAAGTGCCCTCCCCAACTGACTTAACATTCAAGCCCTAGCAGCCACATGGCTCTCTCACTCTTATTTGGCCAAGCCTCCAGGGCCTTCTGAGTCTCCAACAAGGAAAAAAAAAAAACCACTACACCATCTCAGGGAGGTTTATACAACCCTTTGGGGTCCTCCCTTCTTGAAGACTACAGAGTTAGCCATGGATCACAACCCACATCTAGGAAAACAGAAATACATTTGAGTTTTATCAATAGCTACACAATACCATTTCAAAGCAGAAATAGAGCAACCTTCTATCATCTACTCCTGAAACCCTTCCTCAGGCTGTGTACCTTGATTATTTCTACCTTGGATTATGAAATTCCTGGTGAAGAAGAGTCTTTGGACTATGCCTTCTTCATTAACTGAGGTACTGCTGCCCTAGCAATGGTGGTGGAACAAACCACTGGCCAAGGATCAAAGGTACTGGAGGAGTTCTTAGCTGCCTTTTTTTCCCTTCCTCCATAATATATAGAAAAGATGACTGTTGAGTTCATAAATATATAAACACACATAAGAGATTTCTCAAAAGTCAGGTAGCTAAATGGGCTTTTCAGCCGAGTTTTGAAGAGTTCATCGCAGAAAGTTTGCATAAAAGGGAATTTGATTAAAGGGGAATAAAATGTCGATTCACCAGAGTACCATATGAAACCCATGCTTCACAGGGCAAATTAAAATTTTTCTTCATTTTTATTTTTTTATTTTTTGCTTTTTGGAGGGAGGGGGCAGAATAATTGGGGTTAAGTGACTTGCCCAAGGTCACCCAGCTAGTGTTAAATGTCTGAGGCCGAATTTGAACTCAGGTCCTCCTGACTCTAGGGCCAGTGCTCTATTCACTATGCCACCTAGCCATCCTTCCCAGAGCAAATTTAAAAATGAGCAGGGCTTCACTAGAGAGAAGATCACAGGCTCAAAAGCCCCTGGTAAGAGAAATAAAAATCGAGAAGATTCAATTCCAAAAGCCAGAATTAGGGTTTTGATGTAGAAATGCCATCTCAATCCTTTAACTTGAAAATTAGACTGAGGCGAGGAGGGTTGTGGGGACATACCTCATCCAGTGGTGAAAAGTAAACCTGAAACAAGGGAAGCCTCAATTTGACTATAATCAAATCCAGAGTAAATATGGTAGGTGATGATGATGATGATGATGGTGGTGGTGGTGGTGATAAGCACTTATATAGCTCTTTAAAGTTTAAAGAATTCCACATATGTTAACTCACTTAATCCTCACAATAATCCTATAAGTACAAATTTATTATCCCCATTTTACAGACGTGGGAACTAAAACTGACTTGGCCTGGCTAACACAGCTAAGCCATTAAGTGTCTGAATTTGAACTCAGGTCTTCCTTACTCCAAGAACATTCTACTATACCATCTAGTGGTCTGCTCAGAGACTATCAGCACTCACTCTACTTTTAGAATAATTGGGGGCGGGGGAAGTAAATAAGAAAGCAAAAGTCACCATCTTCCAAAACATTCTACAGCTTCAAATAGTAATCTTAATTCCCTAGCACCATTTCTTCTGATCTCCTTCTTTGAGTCCCAGAACTTCCTTCAAACTCAGCTCGGTACCACCTGCTACATTAAGCCTGTCCTGATCTCCCCCAGCTGCTACTGCCTTTCCCAAAAATTATCTCATGTGTTTATTTTGCAGATTTTTTACATATACTGATGGATGTACATGCTGTCTTCCATGAGAGAATGTAAGTTCCTTGAGGGCAGAGACCCTTACATTTTTATTTTTGTATCCCCAAGCCTGAACACAGTGGCCAGCACACATCTGATTAACGAATATATGTTGATCGATCAACTGATTTCCTACCAACTATATGTAAAAACAGACATGACACGCACCCACAAAAGTGTCACAGGAAAAGCAGAGTTGGTTGGTTATCTCTTCCCCAACATATGCCAGTGATGAGAACTGATAAATCACCCTTAACTCCGCTGTTCAATATATCGTCCTCCAGTATCGTCCTCCCCATGAATAGCATGGCATATGCTGTTGTATGCTGTTGTTGTTTTTTAATTAAAGCCTCTCATTAGGCTTTTCACCTGTTCCTTAGGTCAGGTGTACCTTAATCCAACTGAATTCAACTCAACATTTGTTAATCATCAAACTCTTATGTAGTGAACCACGTTAGGTGCTAGGAAGAAAAAGATTAAAAGCAGTAACACAATCCTTGCCCTCAACAAGTTTACAAGGCCATGACATGTACAAAAACAGCATTAATTAGGAGATAAAGCACGATAAGGGCAAAAGAGAAATCCAGAAAAATGTACCAAGAACACTCTTAGCTGAGGAAGGGAAAGGAGAGAGGGAAGGAGGAGGGTAAAGGAAGGCTTTCTAAAGGAGGTGATCCGGAGAGGAAGAATTTCAACAGGAATAAATTAAGAAGAATATGGTGTAGCTAGGTGGCAGAGTTTGGAACCAGGAAGACTCATCTTCTGAGTTCAAATCCAGCCTCAGACTCTTACTAGCTGTGTGACCCTGGGCAAGTCACTTAACCCGTTTGCCTCAGGTACCTCATCTGTAAAATGAGCTGGAGAAAGGGTCAACTACTCCAGTGTCTCTGCAAAGAAAACCCCAAATAGGGTCACAAAGAGTAAGTCACAACTTAGCACAACAGCAAATATATTCTAAGCCATAAGGGAATTGCGTTAATGCACAGAGAGGGAAGAAGATGGGACAAGATTAAGGAATATCAAATAGTGGTGGAGAGGGGCGGCTAGGTGGCGCAGTGAGTAAGAGCACCGGCCTCAGAGTTGGGATGACCCAAGATCAAATCCGGCCTCAGAAAATGAGCACCCACACACAAATAATGACTGGCCGTGTAACCTTGAGCAAGTTACTTAACCCCAATTGCTTTAAAAAAAAAATAGTGGTGGAGAAACATGAAGTATATACAGAGAAATGATGTGAAATAAGGTCAGAAAGAGAGACTGGAGCCAGACTATGGAAGGCCTTAGATGCTAGAATAAGGAATCTGTATTTTATCAGAAAGATCCTGAAGATTATTGAGAAAGTCATGCTTCAAACTGTGGAATAAGAAAGATTTTTGCAGCTGTGGAAAGAATATAGAAGAGAGGAGAAAGGAGGGAAGGGAGATCAGTTAGGAGGCCACATAAGAGATGATGGCAATATGAACACAGAAGAGTGGACAGATGCCAGAGATGAGATTCAAAGGACTTGGCAGTCTGAGGGGGAACAAAGGGGAAGAGTCAAAGATTAATAACCTTAGGGCTTCATCTCCAGGTGTCTGAGAGGGTGGTGGTGCCATCAACAGAAACAGACAAGTTAGGGAGGAAGTGGGAAGGTGATAAATTCAGTTTTGGACATGAACAGATGGGAAATCCAGCAGAACATCCCAGGAGAGATATCCAAAAGGCAGCTGGAGATGCAGAAAAGGATTGGGGATGCAGATATAGATTTAGGGGGTCCTCTGCATGAAGGGGATAACCCAAACCAGGAAGAACAAATATAATTATCTAAGAAGGGAGTACAAAAAGAAGAGGTCTTAAGACAAAGCATGTGGGGAAACCAGCACGGATCAGCAGTTGGGAGGAAAGTGAGTAACTAAGGGAAGCAGAGTTGGACCAACTGGACAAGTGGGAGGAAATCTAGAAGAAATCAAAGCTACAAAGACCAAGGCAGGAGAATATAGCAAAGAGGAAGAAGAGGTGACAAAGTGTGCAGTACTGCAATCGGGTCCAGCAGGATGAGAACTGATAAAAGTCTACTGAATCTAGCAAGGATGAGGTCACTGGTAACTTCCATTAGACGGTGAGTTCCTGAAGAGGAACTGTCTTTTGTCCTTCTTCGAAGCCCCGATGCTTAGCATACTTCCTGGTACACAGTAGGCACTTAATAAATGTTTAATGACTGCTTTCCAAGCCAAGGGATTGAGTGAATACAGCCTTGGATTTGGAGTCAAGAAGACCATAGTTTGAATCCTGCTTTGTACATTTGCTAGCTGTGTGCCCCTGAGCAAGGCAGTCAGTTCTGGGCCTCAGATCCTTCATTTGTAGAGTAGAGATAATAACAAACCTACCTTCTAAGGTTGCTGTGGGGATCAAATGAAATGTCTGTATAGTGCTTTTGGAAAAAAAAATGGTGCAGACTGGCAGAGTCAGAAACCAGAAAGGAAAGAAAGGGTTGGAAGCCACGTGGTAAAGGATTGAGAAGTGAATGAGTACTGAGGAAGCAGAGGCAGGAATTGTTTCCAGAAGTGTGGTTGTGAAAGGGAAGCAGGACACAGGATGATGGCTCAAGTGTATGGGCAGGGTCAAGGGACAATCACACATTTTGAGCTAAAGGGTGCCTTGGAGGTTTCCTGGTTCAACCCTTTAATTTTTACAAATATGGAAACTAAGGTCCATAGAAGGCAGTATGACTTCCCAGTATGATCACCCAGGAAAACAAGAGGAAGAGCTGAGATTTAAGCCTGGGTCCACAAGACTCCAAACACATTGCTCGTTCCCCTATGTCACACTTCTTCTAATTCCAACCCTAACCCTCCAACTCTGATCCTAACCCTAACCCAAGTCTTTCAAGCATAAGTGTTACCTAAAAATACTTGAATAAACAACAGAATAAACTACCAAGAAAAACAGAAGGAGATGGGATCAAGGACAAAACTAGAGGGGTTTTGGAAACTAGGTCACTTCACCCACAAGAATGAAGCAAGAAGAGAGGGTGGGAGAAGACAGAGAGATTTTGATATGAGGACAAAGGGATATGAAGGGACTCGATTTTCTCTTTAAAGGTGGAGGCAAGGTCCTCTGCTGAATGAGTGGCATTAGGGATTTAAGGAGAGAAGAAGTTTTGGAACACGCATGAGCATGATGGAGAGTTAATCAGGGATGCAAGAATGACATGCAGGGAGGGAATACACAGGTGAGAAACCCAGACCCAGTTAGCACAACTGCCTGGCTTCCTCCATCAGCATTCAGCAGTTGGAAATAGAAGCATATAAAGCAAACAGTATTAGGACAGGAGAGTAAGGATTCAAGGATAGAGGATAGCATTTTGCTATGCCAATTGACCATAAGGTCAAGACTGTGTAAAGGGGGGAATGGACTAGAAGAGAGATAAGAATTGAGGAAGCAGAGATCAATGAGTATGAAGAGCAAGTTTAGGAGGAGTAAGAGTGGGTGAAATATAGAGATAATCAGAAATGCTGGTGGTTGCCCATTCCTAGCCAGCTCCTTCCACTCTGTTGGCAGAACCAGTCATTCACCAGAAGTTTCAAGGAAACAGTCAATTTATTCCTCAAAATGAAAGTTCTGAGCCTTTGCCTGCCACATTCCAAAGTTTAGAAAGAAAAAGGGGAAATCATCTTGCCAAATGGACAATCAATCAGTTGAGTTTATCCAATGTGGTAGAGCTCTTTGGATCTGAAGCCCAACAGAAAATAAATAAATAAATAAAAGAGGTCTTTTTAGTCTTCAGCTCCCAAGGCAACAGAGAAGACTAGTATGAAATAATGTTTAACAAAAATGTTTTCTCTCTCCTGATTAACTTGAAATAATCAGTTTAATAACAGGGTGCTTTGGGGATACCTTGGCTTTTTTTTTTTAAGTACAGTCACAATCAGTCATTCTACTCTGATGGCAGATGGCATGGTGTTAATGAACAGCTTGCCATCACATATCCTTAACTACCCTTCCCTCTCCGTCTTTTTTTTTTCAAACCTGCTTCAAGAGTGGTATAAAACCACCCCTCACTGCACATGTATAGTCCCCCTTTACTCGTCACCCCCTCCACTCATCAAAAAGGAATAAGCAAGGTTGTGCTTTTGTACAATAGGTTCAAAAACACAGGATGAAATTCAATAAAAGCTGGACAGCCAAAACCTACAGCATCTCTGACTGTGACGATCATTAAAATTAATCTGAACCTCGAGGGAAGAGAGATTTGCCTTATGTCAGCAGAATCTTCAATAGAGGAATGGTGATTGAACGGGCTAGCAGTTGCTTGTGACCTATTGCTCATTCAGCTGATGAAGAACCAAGTACAGAGCCACAGATGAACTGGAAATTCAAAGTACAACCACTTGTGATCCTCCAGTAACCTACCCTCCACCTAACCCACTGAAGTCTGTGCTGATTATGTTCGGGTAGGACAGATCACAGAGTGTCGAGCTGTAAATGAATGTATTTCACACAGCATTCCAGCTTTGTCTTAGGCAACATGCTGAAAAAAGAAAATTGTTAATCTGCAAAGTATCCCTCCATCCCACTATCTCCCCCTTCTTATCCATTTTCCCTTGCAAGGAAAATAAATTCAGTATCATCAGAAAGAATGAGCAAAGTGAGCCCACGCACAGCTAGAACTAGAGGGGGAAATCCTTAACCAAACAAGGGACTAGGGAGACCAGAAAAGATCAAGCACACACTTTGGATTATATGAAATTGAGGAGACTTTGACTGAACAAAATCAATGCAGCAGAAAAGCAAAAGAGAGAAGAGGAGGAATACAAAGGAAAAAAGTGCTAAAGTCATAGGCTCTGAGTTTTAATGCTGATTCTGTGACTTAATACTTATTCAAATTTGGTCTGATTTTAATTTCCCTTGGCCTCAATTTCCTCATCTGCAAAATGAGGGACTGGAATAGATGACCTTGAAGGTTCTTTCTAACTCTAAATCTATAAATAAGAAGAAGGTGTGGGGGGAAGAAACAACAGCAAACATTCCAGAAACGTCTCTGGAAAAGAACTGATACAAATATGTGAAGACCAAAAGGCATTCTTCAATAGATAAATGGTCAAAGGATATGAACAGTTTCCAAAAGAACTGCAATCAACAGCCATATGAAAAAGGCTTTAATTCCCTAATAAAAAGAATGCAAATTAAAACAGCTCCAAAGTTTCATATCACACCCAACCTTGCAAAGGTAAAGATGAAAGGAGTCCTTGCTGGATGGGCTGTGAAAAGACAGGCACACTAATAAATGCCCAATGGAGCTGTGACTTGATCCAAATGTTGTGAAAGACAATTTGGAAACAAGCAAGAAAAGTCACTAAACTGTTCATACCCTATGACCCCAGTGATCCCTGGGCATAAATACACCCATTGACAAACCCTCAAGGAGGTCAAAGAAAGAAAAATTTTACACATACCAAAATATTTATAGTAACACTTTGTGTGGCTGCAAAAAAAAGCCAAAAAAACAAAAAAATGGAAAGCAGGTGGGAGTCAATACAATTGCACTGTAAAAAAATAAAAATAACATTTTTTAAAAAGATGACAAATTTAGAGAGACATGGGAAAATTCTAATGAATTGAAGCAGAGTGAAGTGCTCCAAGAATATGCATGATGACATTAAAGTAAATTAAAATGACTCATTTTAATTTTTCTTCCACAATAAACATTTTATTGAGGTTATTTATTGCCTTCCATATAGTTCTAAAGGATTAATTATAGTCTCGTCTGATTTCTTTAAGTATCTGATTTTTAAAAAAAATAATGATAATGAGGGGGAGGGCGGCAGGGAAGGGCAGGGACTAGGTGGTACAGTGGATAGATCACCAGCCCTGGAGTCAGGAGGGCAGGAGTTCAAATCTGGCCTCAGACATTTACTAGTTGTATGACCCTGGGCAAGTCACTTAACCCTAATTGCCTCTAAAAACATCAAAAAAGCAAAAATTAAAATAAAGACAACTTTCTTAAAAGAAAATACTTGTGACTTCTTGACGTTCAGGCAAAATGCTATTACATTTTAAACAACTTGTAATGGGCCAGTAGGTTTAACCAATAGGATAGAGAAGATCTCAGAAATGAAGAATTGCAAAAACTGTATACAATGGGCAGTCATGTATGTACACAATGATCATTTTATACACACACACACACACACACACACACACACACACACACACACACACATCCCACAAAAGGAAAATTAGCCTCTGTGACTACAGCCATTCAGAATCATATTGCATGTCTGTATTTGTCTCATAGCCAACACAGCTTCAACTACAAAAGCATCAGTTCTCAAGGTAGCTGGCAAAGGAAATCTTGAGTTCAAAAAGTGCTATATCTGATAAATTTGTTTCGTTAGAAAGCTCAGACAATGTTCCACCATGCAAGTCAAATCAATAACCTAGAATCTGTTTTTTTAAAAACACAATTTCATAACTTCATTAAAACACAAATCTGATGGGTCACTCCCCTGCTCTAAGATTTTTTGTTGCTCCCTATTATCCTGTCATTCATTAGTAAATTCGGACAACACACCATTTTAATATACATGAGAAAAGACAGAACCATGGTATATGAAAATAAAGTGTTTGCCTTTGAGTCAGGAAGACTTGGGTTCCATCCAAGTCTCTTACCTTAGATCTATCTATCTATCTATCTATCTATCTATCTATCTATCTACATATATAGATATAGACATATCCTATCCCAGACTAAATTCCAGACACTAATCAGCAATTCAAATTAATGAGTGCCCAGACCAATGAAGTAACAGATCCCGATCCCAATAACAATGCATGTATGGTTAGGTCTTTCGTAGGATGTGGTTTGTGACTACAGGTGAGAGGATCTCTGCTGAGATGACTTGGAAAATTCTAGATCCTAGGATTTTAGAACTGAAAAAGGCCTTCCAAGACCAAGTAGGTGAGTCTCTCCATTTTTCAGATAGGGAGATAAAGGCCCAGAAAAGGAAAGTAACTTGCCCAAGTTAACAAGTGACCAAGAGTCCTTGTGTTTCAAAACAGGTAACAATCTGTTTTCATAGCAGGAGTTCCCTATACCAGTACAACCAGAAGTTTTTACTTTTTTTTCTTGTTAAGTCATTTTTTCAATTGGGCCCGACTCTCTACTACTCCATTTGGGGTTTTCTTGGCAAAGATACTGGAACGGTTTGCTATTTCCTTCTCCAGCTCATTTTACAGATGAGGAAACTGAGGCAAACAAGATCAAGTGACTTCCCCAGGGTCCCACAGATAATATCTGAGGCCAGATTTTAACTCAAATATTCCTGACTTCAAGTCCATGCTCTTTCTACTGCACTACCTTATTTTTCCTTATATTGACCTAAAGCTTCTTCCCTCTAGCTTATGACTGTCGGTACTGCTGTATGACCATTGTTGTGGCCCTTTAAGGTCAAGCAAAATGACAATCCGTCAGATATTCAATAACAATCACCTTTTCTCTTCTTCTAGCATGGAGAAAAAAGTCCTCTCTGTTATCATAATTTCAACTATCAGCCTGGGGAATAATGGCCCAATGTCTCTGATGCAAGAACCAGTCTTGCTAAATACAGAGAGGCTCGACACAATTAGCCAGGCCAATAGGTGGGCTTTTTGTGCAACATCTGATGAAGACCATATTGAGAAACTGTAATCAGCAATGGTGGAGAAGAGTAGCCACATAGACAAAATCATACATCTGAAAATATGGCGGTCAGTGGAAGGCACTGCCAGTTGGGAACCCATTTTTCCAGTAAGACTCCCATCCCTGGATTCCAATACATTAGCTGTGTCATCTTCTAATCCAAGTCTACCAATCAATCCATTAGCAATGAGAAAAGAGGCTATTCTGAAGATGAGAATACACTGATTATGAGACAGTTATGAGACAGCTTTGTGCTTCTGACCTTCCGTCAAAAGACAAGAGTAAAGATGTCTCTTTGTCTTTGAATGGTGCCTGACATCAGGATCTTTAAAAACACAGTAAACTCATCAATGTATTGATTCTTTTTAATGTTTTCACTCTAAATACCAAAAAGGGACAAATAACAGCTGACATTTATAGAATGCTTTTAGGTTTACTAAGCATTTTACATGGTGCCAACCATTATCTCACTTGACCCTTACAATAACACCAAGAAGTAGCTGTCCCAGGTACTATTAACTTCATTTCAAAGATGAAAAAATTGAGGTTTAATTTCCCCGTGCTCATATATCTCTTGAGTGCTGAAATTCAAATCCAGGTTTCTGGGGGTTCTCAAATTTCTCAAACCCAGAAACATGGCTGCATCCTAAAGTCTGGTGTCTGTTTGTCTACACTGGATTTAAGCAGGATGAAAGAAAAAAGAGACTAGTGAGGGGATAAACCGATAGCAACTGTCTCAATAAAATGCAAACTGCTTGAAAACAGGAATGGTTTGATTCTGACTTTGTGTCCCCAAAGGGGCACTTGACAGTGTTTGTTGATTGGCTAATTCCATTGCTATTTAAAAAAAGGCACAAGCCAGAATTCTCACTCCCATCTGACCTCAAGTTCAGAGCTCTTTCCTCCCATTATAATAGTCAACAAGGGGTTAACCTGGGCTAAAAGGGTCTGGCTTACCTCTACGGACACAGTATGGTAACACAAATCTGTTCCCTCCCCACCTTGGTTTGACAGGAGACGTGGCTGCATTCTAAAGATGGAAGCCTGTTTGTCTCCACTGAACTAAAGCAGGAAGGAAGGAAAATGAGAGCAATGAGGAAAAAATGATGCCAAGTGGCATCAAAGGGTAGCAGGGCCTGAATGGGAGCCCAGGGGTGATCAGCACCAGACTGAAGGTACTGACTTTGGCCCAGAGACAGGTGCAGGGGTTATTTATGCAGATGAATGTTAATGACTGCATAATGAAAGCAAACAAAGAGAGGAATGGAAAATGATTGACTGACGTTAGGGGGAAAAGAGGGAGAAGAAAGGAAGGTGCCTGCCAGTAACTTTGGGAAGGGTAGACAGGAGAATTTGGCATAAGGAATATAATGTCCTATATGACTATGGGGAGGGGAGGCAAGAGAGACACTTGCAACCACAAGCCCAACAAGCTTATGCCCACTTTTTTAGCCAGAACTAGAATGCCTCATTCACAGAGTTAAACCTAGATTTATTCTGTTATTCTGTGACTGTGGAAGTCCATATAAAAGAGGGAGCAGAGAACTTGCTACATCACAAAGATGCAGCAAGAAAGAGGAAAACACATTCATTGTAGTCAGAGTCAACTACCATTTGTTAAGCACCTACTATGTGTCAGGCACTGGGCTAAGTGCTGGGGATGAAAAGAAAGACAAAAGACCACTGCTGCTTTCTAGGAGCTCCCAGACCAATGTAAGGTAAGCCCCATTTACAAAGAGCTAGGTACAGGAAAGATGAGATGGGAAAATCTGGAAAGAAACAAGAGAGGGGAGAAAGGGGTATTTTATTTGCAAATTTAAAGGAAGCCAAGAGGCAGGAATGGGAAGGGAAATTCTGGGCACGGGGGACAGTCAGAAAAACCACTCCAGAGTTGGGGAGGGGGCAGTGCCCTGTGCAAAGACCACCAGGGAGGCCAGGGCACTTCCAAACCCTAAAGTTTGTTCAGGAAAAATCAACTGGATTAACCCAGGAGACCACCTACATGACAGAAAGATGTTTTCTGATCATTGCTCCTAAATCTAAAAAAAAAAAAGTCCTCTAAAACAGGGAGCCTTCAAAGGGAAAGACTCAAGATTGAGCTGTAAAAACTGAACTCGTTGTCTGCTGAATGGGAACTGCAGGCAGAGTGTAGGACTCAGAGTCAGGAAGGACTGCGTTCTCCTAGCTCAGATACCAGCTGTGTGATCCAGGAGAAGGTACAACCTTTCCGGGCCTCAGGCTCCTGCAACATGAGCAGAGGCTGGACTTTTGCTTTCATCCTGTCTGATCTGCTCTACCCTAGGTGAGTGAAATATGGCTAGAAAAGCAAAGCATTCAGAAAGCAAGCAAGGTCAAGTGACCATCAAACCTCACCAGCCAGTTTGGATTGGTCAGCCTGCCCTCTCTTTCTCTTGGCAAGCTGACAAGGTCACCAGGGGACTCAGGGTGTGGAAAAATGAAGTTACCTTTTAGCTGATATGCCTTGTAGGTGATTCTGGTACAGAAAGCTAATGACTCCCACACAATAAGGATATCTTGGGTTTTCCTGGGAACTGTTGGGCTTTAGTTATTCACTTAAGTTCCACAGATGTAGGTCCTTTCTTCCTGTTTCCTATATAACACTGATTTTAATAAGTCAGCATAACCTCAAAAGTTCTGACTCTGATCATGGAGATGTAGCTCCCCTTTCCAGCCTATATTTATGTATATATGGATCTATGGTTATAGGGTGGCCAGGAGCCACAGTGGACAGAGAGCCCAGCCTGGAGTCAGAAGGACCTGAGTTCAAATTCACCCTCAGACACTTACCTAGCTGTGTGACTCTGGACAAGTCATTTAACCCTATTTGCCTCATCTATAAAATGAGTTGGAGATGGAAATGGCAAACCACTTCAGCATCTTTGCCAAGAAAACCTTTATCATTGGATCATGAAGAGTCTGAAACAACTGAAAAATGACTGAAAAACTAAAAGATCTATGGTTATTTTTTGGTAATAGATCTATGATTCATCATCAGTATAAGAAAATTTTAGAGTTCTGCCTGTGGGCAGTGAAAGGTCAAGTGACTAGCCCAGGATCTGTATTGATTCTCTACATATCTTAATAGCATTGTATATATGTAAATACATTGTACTGTATGTATTATGTACTTACATTCTCTAATTTACTTATGAAAATGATATGTGCACAAGCTATCGATATCCCTAATAAAAATATGAGAAGGAAAACAGTAAGGCTTTTTAAAATTTTTTCTCCATCAAACCATATCTCCAGTGCTGTAAAGGTATAAAAAATAAAACATTTCCCATTATTCTTTAATTATTTAAAAAAGCATGTGGGGGGCGGGGAGGCAGCTAGGTGACACAGTGAATAGAGCACCAGACCTGGAGTCAGGATGATCCTGAGTTCGTTTTTATTTATTTATTTATTTATTTTTGCCTTTTGGAGGTCAATTGGAGTTAAGTGACTTGCCCAAGGTCACATGGCTAGTAAGTGTGTTAAGTGTCTGAGGCTGGATTTGAACTTGGGTCCTCCTGACTCCAGGTCCAGTGTTCTAGTCACTGTGCCCAGAGGACCTGAGTTCAAATCCAACCTTAGACACTTAACACTTACTAGCCATGTGGACTTGGGCAAATCACTTAACCCTAATTGCCCTGCCTTCCCCTCTCAAAAAATAAATAAATAAATAAATAAAAACAGAAAAGGCATGAAGGTGCACAGTGATGTCAGCAGATAGCCAGACTATGAAGGACTTACAATGCCCAGTGGAGCTTACACTGTATCCTTAGAAGTAAGAGGGAGCCATAGAAGCTGCTTGAGAGGCAGAGTGCCATGACCATACTTACAGCTTTGGGAATTATAATTTGGTAGCTATAAAGAAAATGGACTGTCAAGGAGAGAAAATGGAGGCAAGAAGAGCAAAGGGGTGGTGCTGGTGAGAGGGGAGAAGAGCCTGAAAGAGGATGGTGGCCATGAGCAGCAAAAGGGGGACAGATGTAGCAAGCATATTGTGGAGGTGGGATCAGCATGGTTTGGCAGCTAATTAGATATGTGAGAGAAGGAGGCATTCAGGATAAGTGAGATATTCCAAAATGAGCAAAATTATTGTGGAAAGCTTAAATATTCATTTATGCCACTGGCTATTTACATCATTTACAAATTGCTACAGGTCATTGTAAGTCAAGATGCATACTGGAGAGAAAGGGGGAAGGAGGAAGAGAGGAAGGAAGGAGAGAGAAAGGAAGGAAGAGAAAAAAGGAAGAAGGGAGAAAGGAAAGAATGGAGGAAGGAAAAAGGAAGGGGAGGAAGGGAAGAATGAAGGGAGGGAGGGAGAAAGGAAGGAAGGGAGGAAGGAAAGAAGAAAAGAAAGAAAAAAAAGAAAACCAAAAAAAAAGAGAGAGAGAGAGAGAGAGATATCCATCATTTTCCCTGTGGAAAAGGTTATTTGACCCACTCAGTAAAATCGGAAAAGTCAAATCAAATGCTGGGAACTCTTTGTTCTTAGCTATAGCTATTTGAGAGCTGGTTTTATCAAAGCAAAAAAAAAACAAAAACAAAAAACAAAAAACAAAGCTTCCAGCACAGAGAAAAGAAGGGAGAAAAAGAGATTTTTCTCTAATCGGTTCTGACATACAACCCAGATTTTCCTCTGATTTGCCTGGTAGCACTCACAAAATCCTTGTGAAACCCTTTCACTGGTACAGAAGTTATTTTAAAAGTAAAATATGTAAGATTAGAAATGGAAAGGATCCGGCAGACATTAGAGATTGTGGCTTCTTTCCCATGATTGGGAGGTAGACAAAAAGAAGCCTTTTGTTTGGTTTAAATCACAAGTAAATTGATTTAAGCTGGCCATACCAGTAGGCTAAGAAAGAAGCAATTACAAAAAATTACCCATAAAAATAGACATTTATTGTGAAAGGTTTTTTTATGTTCAATATCCTGGTGTGAGGTCTCATGGTACAGAAGAGAGAATACTTGTAGTTAAAAAAAAATAACAGGATCACAGATGTAGGGCTGGGAGAGATCTTGAAGGTCAGTGAGGACAAACTCCTCATTTTGCAAATGAGGAAACAGAGACCCAAAGGCATTAAAAGGGTGACCTGCCTGGGGTTACAGAGATAGTAAGTATCTGAGGCTGGACCTGAATCTGGATCGTCTTGACTCCAAGACCAATATTTTCTGCACTTTGCCCAGGGTTCAAGACTTGACTCTTCATATTTACTATATCACCTTAGGTAAATCATGTACCACCTTTAGGCTTCATTTTTCTTAAATATAAATTTGGAAACTGGACTAATTGACCTCTAAGGCTTCTTCCAGCTCATCTTAAAATATGGCAGAACATGTCGTCAGATTTTATATTGGATGTCCCAGAACCTGTGTCTGGTACATGGAAGGTACTTAACAAATGCTTGTTGACGACATTGGATAGAGCATTGGGTCTGGAAGCAGGAAGACTTATCTTCATGAGTTCAAATCCAGGGTCAGACACTTACTAGCTGTGTGATCCTGGGCAAGTCACTTAACCCTGTTTGCCTCGGTTTCCTCATCTGTAAAATGAACTGGAGAATGGCAAAACCACTCCAGAAAACCCCAAATGGGGTCACAAAGAGTCAGACAGGACTGAAACAACTAAACAAGATTTGAAGAAGAATGACCCATATTTGAACCAATATAGTACTGTTGTAAAATGCTGAATTTGGTGTTTCAGACCTTTACTATGCCTTGGAGGTGACCCTATCTTCTTAAAGGTTAGAGTAATGCAGTTCAAGGCCAATTAGGTTAGTCAGTCAATAAGCATTTATTAAGCACCTACTAAATGCTAAGAGCTTTACAATTATTTCATTTGATCCTCAGACAACCCTTTGAAGTAGGTGTTGTTAATATCCTTGGTTTACAATTACAATTTACAAACAGAGGCAGATAGAGGTTAAGTGACTTGTCCAGGATCACATAGCTAGTAAGTGTCTGAGGCAGCATTTGAACTTGGGTCTTCCCGACTCTGGCTCCAGGATTTATCCACTGAGTCACCCAATGCCCTAAAGAAAAACAAAAGAAGCCCTCAAAGTGCTAATGGAGGAGACAATTATATAAAAACAAGATTTATGTAAAAACAGGACAAACAGGAAATAATCCACAGAGGGAAGGGACTAAAATCAAAAGGGACTAGGAAAGGCTGCCTATAGAAGGTGCAATTTTGGCGGGGGTCTACCAAAAATATGAAAGCCTCATCCCCAGATGGTAGTGCTGACCACCAGGAGATGAGACCCTCTACAAAAGCAGAGGAAAGTTGTGATCTGCATTGATAGAAGGGAGGGTTCACAATGAAACTGAATGAAACTGAAGATCTTGGAAGAATTGTACCTACTATGTGCTTACCACTGTAAAGGACCACAGAGCAGCAAGATATATATATATATATATATATGTATATATATATACATACATATATACACACACATATATATGTGTATATATATATATATATATATATATATATATATATATAAATAAAACTATACTTGGATTCGATTTAAATGAAGCATAAGACAGGCCAGACAGGGCAGGTCCCTAAAGTCTTATCGACATCTCACTGCAATTCTTCTAAATCCATCAGGAAGGAAAGCTTTTGCTTAACTATACAACTGAGGACAAACCCAAGTCCCTTTTTAGGTGTCTCTGTCCAACTTTCAGATCTCTGAACACTTTTCAATGATAATACAGTCTCTAAAACAGTCACTCCTCTGATCTGCATTCAGTTTAGGGGGTCTCTCTTTATACGGCCATTGTAAGGTTCAGAAGCAGTGCCCAAAAGCAAAAAAATTTTGTCTGCTGGAGTAGTGAGTGTATCTACAGGAAAGTAGGAGGGAACAGATTTTTTCATTCCAAAAGCAATAAGAAAATAGTAAAAGTCAACAAACAAGCACTTTGTTTCCTGTTTTGCCCAAAACATCCCAAATGCTTGGTGCCAGACAGCATAAGCAAAGTGATTAGTGAGATGGTAAGGTGTTCTCTGTATGTCACAGGGGTCACCTTCCATTGTTAATAAACTACAGAATCCTATTTACATTCTTCTCAGCTCCAGCACAGACTTGCCCTCCATGGTCTCCTGCCCCCAACGAGGCTTCCGAGGCACGTGTCAAGGACAAAACACACAGGTCATTTTAAACTAAACATGCCTCTCTACAAGCCAACAGCCAGAGGAAGAGCTAACTGGAAGTAACTAAAAGCTACATGCATTTAGAATGAATTTGTAAGCACACTGAAGGACAGAAGCTTTTGTTTTGTTTTAAAGAAAAATGCTGCATTATTGCAGTCAAGCAAACTAATTACTGACAACTATGCTGAGAAAGGCAGGGCTCCTGGGCCCATATTAATGAGTACCAAAGAATCATTTGTAATTAAATACTCAAAGTGTAAATAGATGCCACTGAAGTTGATTATTTAAGAGGCTAGGAAATGAGGGGGTTTTTTTGTTTTTTCTTCAGAAAGGACAGCCATTATTTGTCAATTCAGACCGGTCTGAATTATCAAATTCAAGTCAGCAATCCCCAGGTTAATGAGGTATCACCTAACCTACCATCATGTAAGAACATATTGCATATGAACATAATCTGAAAAAATATAACACACTAGGGCAGGTGGGGAGCCTGTGGCCCTCTAGATCCTCAAGTGCAGTCCTTTGAATCCAAACTTTACCACCCATGTGACTAGGCAATAAGCTAATTATATAGGCGATAATGGTGGGGAGGGGCAGGAAATGGCTGAATTGACCTTAGAAGATGAGTTCAGATTTCACTTGTTACTTCTTAGTCACTCTTGGGCAATTCATTTAGGCTTTCTGGGTTTCAAGTTTTCTCATCTGGAAAATGAAGGTACTAAAAAGAGGTCATCTCTCGGCTTTGTTGCCAGACTGTATCTATGAGCCTATAATCTGGTCATTATGATTTGGGGGAAGAGGGAGGAGAGAATGTTCAAGATCTGAACTTGTAAGATCTCAGGACTATAAGGAACTCCCAATGTGGAAACTCCCTTTACCACTGAAGATTAAGTTCATCAGGAACAAATTATATACCAGTGAGTTCTCTGTGGGGACAGAAGATGGTACAGAAGAAAGAGTATTTGTTGGTAGAAAAAAAACAGGTGACTTGCCCAGGGGCATACTGCTAATGTAAGTCAAAGCCAGGCCCTGAACCAAAGTCTTCCTGATTCCAAATCTGGTTCTTCAATCTAATATCATGCCATATATACTAACTGTTATAAATGATTACGATATTAATACTGATGTTAATACTAAAATTATAAATTATTACGATATTAATACTGATGTTAATACTAAAGTTATAAATTATTACAATATTAATACTGAGGTTAATACTAAAATTAATACTGATGTTAATACTAGTAAATCTAGTACCGTGCGAGCCTTGGGCTCAAATCCCACCTCTGACACTTAAAAATAATAAAATCCAAAACAGAAATTCCCAGTTCAGTTGTTTTTCAGTCGTGTTTAACCTCTCCTGGCCCCATTTGGGGTTTTCTTGGCAAGGATAATGAGTTATTTGTCATTTCCTTTTCCAACTCATTTTACAGATAAAGAAACTGAGGCAAACAGGGTCAAATGACTTGTCCAGCATCACACAGCTAGTGAGTATCTGAGGCCAGATGTGAACTCATGAACATGAGTCTTCCTGACTCTATGTCTGGTGCTCTATCTACCATGGCTCCCCCTAACTGCATGAGAAACAGGAGGCCCACAATACTCCCAAGTGCCCCCAGGACCAGAAAATGTAATTTGGAAATATTTAACAAAATAAATAATATGTAGTCTGTCTGTCTTTCCAGTTTGTAACACATAGTAGGTACTTAGTGGATACTGTTTGACTAATTCTGTAACACAGTTTCTTTAACAGCTTCACCACAGATGAAAGAGATTCTGTTGAATTAGCACACCCATTCTGGAAAGCAACATGGGACTATGTCCCAAGAGTCACTAAATTTTATATGCCCTTTATCCCCATTACCAGGCAAAGACTCCAAAGAGCTCAAAAAGGAAAAGGACCTATATGCACAAAAATATTTACAGTAACTCCTTTTGTAGTGACAAAGAACTGGAAACTCAGAGGGTGCCCACTGATTGGGGAAGAAATGTAATGTAATTGTAAGAAATGATAAAAGGGGATGGCTTTAGAGAAACCTGGGAAGATCTGTATGGACTAATACAGAGTGAAGTGAACAGAACCAAGAGAATAATGTGTATTATAATAACAACATTGTAAAGATAACTTTGAAAGACTTAAGCATTCTGATCAATGCACTGGCCAATCCCAATGCTAGATGATCTATGCTACCCCTACCTCTTGGCAAAGAGGTGACAGATTCAAGATGCAGAACGAAATAAATATTTTTAGATATGGCAATGCATGAAATCTGTTTTGCTTGACTCTACACATTTTAAAGCTGTTTTGTTATTCTTTTTCATCTTCTAAATTGGGACAGGGAGGAGAGAAAAGAAATGCTTAGTGATTAAAAAACAAAATATTTTAATGGATTGTGATAATTGGTAAAACATCTCCAGTATTGCATCTGAAGGTGCATTTGGTCAGTTTTCATGGTAATTTTGACACCAGGATAGAACAGTACTATCAACCCTAAAAAGGATGGCCACTTACGAAAGTACTTCAGCGTCTCTTCTATCTGTTCAGTTGTTAGGTCGATATTAGCATCAGGAGAAATGAGAGGAGTGTGGAGCCAGTCGTCGTGGTCATAACCATAGATTGTATCTGCTCTTAGCTTGTAATGGGGCAGTTGTTCCTCCAGCAGACTGATAATTTCAACTTCAGGAAGATCAGTACTATTGCACACATCTGGAAAAAAAAAAGATTCAAGACATCAGGGATGACCCATTTATATTTGGGGAATAATGAGCTGTGTTGTGTGACTTTGGGTGAGCCATAAAAACATCTCTGAGACTCAGTTTTCTCATCTGCTAAACAAGGTGGAGATTGGGCTAAATGGTCTTCATGGTCTATTCCAGATCTAATCTCTACAGTTTTGTGTTTCCATAAACATTTCTCCTACTTTACTTCTCCTATGTGCTTCTGAGCATGGCTTCCTCAAACCAGCTATCCCTACTTAGGATCCACAGGGTATCTTGGCAAATTCCTCGGAGGTAGTTCCTAAATTTCATTTTTCTTCTAGATCTCAATTCCAGCTTACACAAGCAATGTGGTCTCTCACTAGAATCCCTCCTCTGAAACCTCTTAACTCTGACCCTGTCCACGTCATCTAACTGCTCAGTGCTCCAGGCAATTGTTTAAGACTGTAAGGTGCAGAGAGAGAACTACCTTGCATTGGTAGCAGAAATTTCCTCACCTGAGAGTTCCCCACACCAATTAAATTACATGAGAAGTCGCTATCCCTAATTATTATTACTTTTATTAATATTACTATATGCCTAAATATAAATTGCATATGTTTCACATTTATATACTATATAACTGATTAATAATAAATGGTATATATTATTTTATATGATTTTTATTATATATTATCAACATGCTGGTATAATTACAAATTAATACTATTAGTGGATAGAGTGCTGGGCTTGGGGTCAGCAAGGTTCGAGTTATAATCCTGTCTCTGACACTTACTGTGTCACCATGGTGACATTTAGCTGTGTAACCATGGGAAAGTCATTAAATCGGGGAGGCTAGGTAGGGCAGCGAATAGAGCACCAGCCCTGGAGTTAGAAGGACCTGAGTTCAAATCCAGCCTCAGATACTTAACACTCACTAGCTGTGTGACCTTGGGCAAGTCACTTAACCCCAACTGCCCTCCAAAAAGCAATAAAATAAAAAAAAAGTCATTAAATTTCTCTTAGATTCTATCTTCTTATCTATTAAATACGGACAAGCTGGCACAGTGGAGGACAGAGCGCTGGGCCTGGAATCATGAAGACTTACCCTCCTGACTTCAAAACTGCCCAAGTAACCTTGGGCAAGTCACTTTTCCCCAACTGCCTCAGTTTCCTCAAATGTAAAATGAGCTGGAGAAGGAAGTGGAAAACCACTACAGTATCTTTGTGAAGAAAACCCTAAATGAGGTCATGAAGAGTCAAATACAATTGTAACAACTTAATAACAACAATGATCTTGTTTGGTTTTATTTCTTCTTTACCATCTTTCATCCCACCTAGTACAATACGCCTTTGTAATTGGAATAATGTCTAATATGAATGTATTTGCAGATCCTATACTGGACTATATGCTGTCATGGGGGGAGGGGGGAGGGAAGTAAAGGAAATTTGAAAATCAAGGAACTATGGAATTGAATCTTGTTAATTGAAACTAAACTAATAAATTAATAAAAAAA